>JAWNOR010000402.1:0-365000 GCA_035045885.1 Drosophila borealis
GTATAACATTTCAAAATCTGACTATATTTACCCAAGATATTCCAAAAAAAAATCATGAATCTGTCAGATACAGCTCGTTTGATGCCTATCTGTTGCTGTGTTGCCTTAATGGCAATTTGTTTTCCTAATTCTCAATCTCTAGTTCTATACCCTGAACCCATTAAGTATATATATTCTTGATCAGCAAAATCAAAACTTGATTCATGATTTTTTTGTAATATCTCGGGTAAATATTGTCAGATTTTGAAATGTTATACCTTTTTTAATTCGTTTGGATCCCTACTATCGATTGGCATTCAAGGAATTTAAAAATCGATGGGTTAAAAAAAGTTGTTGACAAAAAACCGGTTCGTTAGTAAAGTCAACCTTTTTTGATGTTTTTTTGGAATATCTCGGACAAATAATGTCCGATTTGGGAGTTTTATACCATTTTGGACTCGTAAGGATCAGTACTATCGATTGGTACCAATCATATCTAAATTTTGACAAAAATCGTCATTACAAGAATAACAACATATTGATTTTAATCTCAAGAATTTAATAAATAAATAAAAAGCATAAGCTACAGAAACAAACAAAAACACATGCATTTCGACTAATTCTATTTGCAGCTCATAATCTAAGAAATCTCACTGCATGTCTCGACTGCAAATCTAGCGTAGCGAATTAGTTGGAAATTCTGACAGAGAACATATTGCTTTAATTATAGAAATGGAGTCAATTATAGAGGACGTTGCGGAGCGAACCCGTTATGCCCGACTGAGATGTTTCACGCAAAACGAGTGCGCGTTGTGCTTACCTGTTGACAAGGTAAATTAGCGCACGCATCTGTAACTAATTGGGAATAATCTGAATTTTGCGCTCAACAATATATTTAAATATGCGTTATGGAGTGCCATAGCAGCGATCTTTCGTTAGGATGCAGCACATTGCTGCATTTTTTATCGATAAGCGAATGCATCACTGATTGACCGAGAGGAACAGAGAAACAGAATTTGCATGCCCACCTTTATTTATTTTGAATATCTTAATGCGCACTTTGTTCATGCATGAAAAGCTATAAGCATGTGTATGGAGTATCAAATATATATTTTATATGCTGTATTTCGTTGTTAGGCTCATTTTAAACTAAATACTAATTATATATCGCCGAGATTGCCTAGGCCGCCAACCTCCGATCCAAAGCGGGCCTTATCCTGGCTCTCGGTCCAAGCTTTCGCAATCATTTGCTTTGTTTTTGAATCGCCGCTGTTGTACATTTTCTTCATAATGTTGACCAAAGCACCCTCGGGATTCTCGCTTTCTTTGGCCAATTCGTTGTCCTGCTTCTGCTTCAGTCGCTTCTGTATGGACGTCAGCACGTCCCAGGTCTGGCCCTCCTCGACCTTTTTCAGATATATCGCAACCATGTCCGTTTTCAGCTTGCGATAGCTCTTCTCAATGTCGATGGCATAGAGCAGGTTGTTGACGGTCAGACCAAAGTCTTTGCCATTGAGATCGCTCACGTGCAGCTGCAGGGAGTGATCCGTGTACTTTACGGTGACCGCCTCCTCGGCGCAGTTCTGTACGCCGGCCAGCGTTATAAACAGTTTGACAAATTTGGAGCTCTGATCCCAGCCGTAGTCCGTCAGCTCATGCAGATATCTGCTGTGCATGAGAATTTATTAAATGCCAATAATCGAAACATACATATGTATGTATGTATGTCGAGCGAGAACTTACCGCTTGGAATCTGCGCCAGCTTGGCGCTCAGCCGCCAGGCGTGCTTTTATCTCCAAATTAATTATTTCGCGCTCGGCCTCGGCTTTGGCCTGGGTCAGCGCGCCTTTAACACGCGCACTTTTCGCGTGCTCCAGCAATGCGGCGCACTCGGCGACATCGGCCTTCAGCTGTATTGTGGTGAGCACGTGTTCAAATTATATAAGTCTGTGAACACATGTCACTGGCACTCACCTGTTCGAGGGACATTTTGCTAGAGTTAGTTAAAAATTATAGTTTGTCAGAAATGTGTAAATGATTCGTAGAAACTTCGAGCAATAGTGACGCCGGCTTATGGATTTGTCGTTCAAATATATCGATATCTAAAATCGATATTGCACAAAAATACTGGAAAAGAACGCGCACCGATTGACGAATTGAATGAGCGGAACCAGTTAGATTTCCTTATTGTTGGCAATTCTGTATCGTAACGGTGCTATTCCAATTTTGCAAACCTGAACGATATTTCATGTGCGAAATTTGTGTCTTAAAAAATGAGTTTGCAGGATGAAAGCTTTCCCGCCGACGATCTGTTCGATAAGCTAAACGCGACAGCGGCTAGCCAGGGCACAAGTCTCAGCTATCAGCGACAATATGCACTGGATCTCGATGACCCCGATAACTTTGAGCGCCATCCGTCGCCATTTTTGAACAGCGACTGCTCGGAGAAGACCTGCGCCAGCGATCCGGTTGGCCTAGAGCACGATCATAACCAGCCCAAGCATGGTGAGTAATAGCCCACACTCAATTACCACTTGAATTGACTTGGTCTTATTGCCAGACAATGCGGCGAGCAATAAGGGCCACCACGCCGACACGCACATACAGCTGGGAAGTGGACGCAGCAGCAAAGCGGTTTCCTATCAGGATATCCATTCGGCGTATACGAAACGTCGCTACAAGCATGTCACCAGCAAAGTGAGCAAATACATTGCGGACATTAACGACCAGGAGAAGCAGCGTCGCAGCACGGCGGGCACATTTCAACGCCATCGTTCCATGCCAGAATCGCTGACGCCACGTGGCGGTGCTGAGGATCAGCAGAAGCTGGATGAGTCACTGACAAACAGCAGCGGCACGGACCAGCATATGCGCGACGAGAGCTACGAGCGGCTCATCAACGAAAAGGAAAGCCTGCAGTGGCACAACAAAATGTTGGAGAAGCAGCTCTACGAGAGAATCGACGCCAACATTGTCCTAAGGAACAACTTTGAGATTATACGCACCGAGTTAACCGATTGCAAGGACAAGTTGAAGCGCCAAACAGCCTTGGCCGTTTGTGGTGGTGGAAATGCATTTGGTGGTGGCCACTCGGCTCGCTCCCAATTGTATTGCCACTCCTTGCCCAATATGCGCGTGACAAAGGCCACACAAACTGATCTGCCAGTGATTACGGCGCACATATCCAATCTGTCCGATCTATCCGATATGCCCGCTATAGCGGCCAATGCAACGCCGCATCCGAATGCGAATCTACATGAGCTGACATACGACAGCAGCGCGGGCTCCATTGAAATACCGCTGCTTAGCGTGCCGCCCGCGATTCGCCAGCCAAAGCTGACCAAATCGCTGAAGCAGAGCGGCCTTATAAAGCCGCTCTCCCTCAACTTTAGCAACGATAGCGCCGATGTGGATGCCCATGGGCATGCAATAGGTATTGCTTAATGGCCATACATCGGGCATAGATTAAATTAAAGTCGCTCACTTTTTAATTACAGCTGGGGAGGACGTTAATGGCAACTTGCAGGCAACTAGCTCCAACCGTGCTACTACTAACAATTCGGGCAGCAGCCATCCCAGCAGCAATGATTCGGCCATTGAAATTGAGGGTCACGAGCTGCGTTCACCGCAACCGAAGTTCGGACATCAGGCCATCAATTTCGCGCCCCTGCAAAATTGGAGCCAGCGCGAGGGCATTATTTACTTTGAGAAAACCAGCAATCGCGTGATTGAGCTAGTGCCTTTGAATACACAGGAGCCAGACAATGGCAATACCAATAACAGTAGCTCAAGCATCAGCCATTTTAGTATGCAGCAGTACAGGGCCCATACACATATTGGCCAAAGGAAGAGGTCCCTTGCTGCCCGTATGCTGCGTCTGTTTGGACCGTGTGCACGTTGTGATGATCCCAATCAGATGGATGCCAGCAATGCCACATATACAGTGGGCATTCCGCTGTTGTCCAACGATTCCACGCGTTCGCATAATTTGCGTTGATTTGCATTTTTTTTTTTTCTCATTATAATGTTTTGTATTTATTTAGTGTTTACGCTGGCGTTTTCAATAGTTTGCGATACGTTTCTATTTTTATTGCATTATTGTAATTTTATGTTTTAGTCCATATTTGTAAGTATGTATGCCATGTATTCAAGTATTTGCGATGTCTCTCTAATGTCGATTTGCTTTTTATAGTCCTAGTTTAGTGTCAACTTATTATAAAGTGTATCGATTGTAATTGTATTGCACATTTGAATTGTGGCGCACTTTAAACGAACATTTATCGATAGGCAATGCTGCGGTCAAGCGATATGCCAGCGTTATCAACACTGAAATCAGCTGTTCGGCGTTTATCGCTGTTGAATTGTCAAATAATTGTAATGGCCTGTCAGGCATAGAGTAAGTAACTTGCTCTATGGTCGCATTTAATTAAATAAAACGGAAAGTTCGAGAGGCAAGTGAACAAGTCCCGCTGATATTCGCCAAAAATCGTGCGTCTTTCGCTCTACACAGGCGAGTGACAGCGGGAGCGGCAGATGCAGCGGCAGCAGCAGTACCAATACCAATACCAATACCAGAGACAGAGCCAGAGCCAAGCAAACAGAATCGGAGGCGAGTAAAAAAAGTAAGCGGCTCGAATTTTGGCATTGCTGTGAGAAGCAAAACGTAGCGGCCTGTGTGCCAGTAATATTACAGCGCTCAACAGTTTCGTTTGGATGAAATAATAACAAAAATACAAAATTTTATCAGCTAAATTCAACCGATCAAATATATTCGCAAGTTTCGGCCAAATTTTCCATGTATTTATAGAACCAAAACAGCCATTCCACCCAGAAACAAGAGGGCGGCAATACAAAAAATATATAATTAAAAATTTGAAAAAAAAAACAAAAAAAACGGCTAGCACAATAAAAAATAAAAGTATCGTGCGTGATTTCTAAAGTGTGGCCAATTTACTCGAACTTCATACTCTGCCCCATAAGCCAGCTCAGGCAGATGCTGCTCCTGATTAAACCAACAACAACAACAACAACAACGCCTGAACAATGGAAAAGCGCATCTATTCTGGCAACGGCCGCTGCGACAATAACACGGTCGTGGCGGCTGCATCAGCTACCCAAAGTTTAAATCACAACAACAGCAACAACAAGCCGCAGCAGCTGCCTACAAATACAAAAAAAACAGCAGCAGCCGCCGCCGATGGCAATTCTAGTTCCAAGTTGGCAGCCGCATTTCGGAATATCAGAGTCAATGTGCAGCCGAGCAGAGGAATGCACTCCTGGCCACGTCAGGACGAGCAGACGGTTCAGGCAACAACTGCAGCGATTTCAGCTGCACGCGCCCGCGTAGAGGCAGCAGCCGCAGCAGCAAATGCAACAACAACAACAATAATCATAAATAATAAACAGAGCAACAATGTTATGAAGCTGCAGAAGCATCCATCGTCAGTGTTGGCAATCGCCGAACAATATGCAACGATTGCGGCCAGTTACAGGACGAAGCCACGCAACAAAAGTGACGGTAGGCAACCATCTTGATTTTTAATTTTGTGTGCGTTTTTTTTATTTCCATGGCAGCACTGAATATTGTATGCGTACATGTGTGTGTGTGTGTGTGTGTGTGTCATTTCAAATCTATTTTTATGCATAACTCGTGCTTGCTGAGTGTGTAAGCGAGAGAAAGAGAGAGGTGGAGAGAGAGTGCTGCCAGATTTGATTAAACTGCCATTTTCTAATTAATAACTGACAATTGCCCAACTTGCAGAGGCTATCAACGATCTGCTGCTGCGCATACCCGACATTGCACAAATATTCGATGTACAGAGCCGCATTGGTAACGGTACATTCAGCACCGTGCTGCTGGCGACGCTCAAGCGGGAGGCACAGCTGCCGGACAGCATGCGGCGCAAGTTTGCGATCAAACATCATATACCCACCAGCCATCCCGATCGCATTATGAAGGAGCTGCAATGCATGACAGATATGGGGTATGTCTAATATCATATTTAGAATGCTAATTCGAATGCCAAGCAAAACGTTAATAATTTCTGAATGTGTGTCGGCTGTGCCGCATTTCCATTGAGAGCGTCACGAACGACGTCAGCAGACGCTCGCAGCAGAGACGTATCTTCCATACGTATCTTATATACGTCATTGCAATTTATTTAAGTTGCCGTTGTCATCGATTGCTCCGACGTTTATTGCACTTTCACACACCATTCACGTGCCACCTTCTTAGTTACACCATCGCCGCTCTCGCTCGCTCTCATGTGCGAACTGCTTCGCATGTAATATTTGTTTACAAATCAGGCAAGTAAATTTCATGCGCACACTTACATGCATATATTAGTCGGTGCTCATGTGCAGACGTAAATACACGTACGTACACACACACACACACACACATTAAGATTGTTGCTTAAGAGCTTTGCCAAGTGGGCAATTTGGACTTGACGCATTTCGCATATCCTTCCACCGCCTTCCAATAAGTATCGATTACACAATTTTGCGTTTGCGTATTATCGATAATCTCGTGCTGCTTAGCGAGATTAGATAAGCAATACATACATAATATGTTATTTATACTCGCACATGTGTGTGTGTGTGTGTGTGTGTGTGTGTGTGTGTGTGTGTGCATATCTCACTGTGCGATGACGTAGAAAAACAAAAACCGTTCAATTCCGCTTTGAACTACCTTGGGCAAGGTTATCGCCAAAATGTGCCTAAATGGCAACCACCAGCCTAAGTTCCGCTAGGGTTCTTGCATTATTTATGTCCAACAAGCTCGCGAGAGTGGGAGAGAGAGAGAGACCTAAAATATTTGAGAGAGACCATACGACACTCTCTGCGTGGGCCGCCTGGGTGGTTGGCTGGCTGGCTGGCTGCACGGGGGGGGGGGGGGGGGCTAGCCAGGCAAGCGGCCGGCCGGCCAGCCAGACATGGACTGGACTGATGCCTCTCTCTTTCTCTCTGTCTCTCTTTCACTTCGTCGCTGTCTCTGTCTTGTATCTGTCCCTGTATATGTATATATCTATCCCTATTCGTTCAATTTGCGCAAATTCCGTTGCCCAATTGCGTCACAGCGCTGATAATTATGATTGGAAGACGGGGATTGGGTCGTGCGCAATGCCCGGCGAATAATCATCGCTGTGACGTCGGTAGACCGGGCAACCCACGAACCCATCGACGTGGGCGACCTCTTACGCTGCACGGCTTGAACTGTGCACAAAATATGGTCCAAACAGGGAGACCCAATGAGCTCATCTCAAGTTCCCCATTTCGTTGTGTATATTTATCATTAGTAAATGCGCGCAGCGTCGATTTATGGAGCTGCTAATGTTATTAATAATGAGATTCTCACATTAGCAAGAAATTAAACCGAAGATGTGTTCATTCTTTTAACCCTTATTGTGCTCGAGGGTCTTTTTTTGCTCGCTTTTCCGATCGATTCATAGCTTGAATTATGCAGTGGGAACTTCTACGGCCTTGCAGACAGACTTTTTTTTACCCTTACCATAGTTTTTTTTTTTTTTAACAGGTGAAAAAGGCCTAACCCTAAGTTTCGATATGTATCTATATATCTATTCAAGATATTTGAATCATACCTGAGACTTTTACTACTACTAAGTCATAATTAAGGTGATTCGGATTAAATTAAATCTGGGTTTCTATACCTATGTATACTCAGGTTTTGGTGCGAAACTTTGTTCGTCATATTCTCCTTATACAATTTCCAATAAAACAATTTCTTTTATTAGCCTAAGATATTTTGGTTTAATAAACATTTAATTGATATTTATTTATTGATATTGTTCTTTGAAACTTAATTTAGAAAAGTCTAAGATCAGAGCACTCTTCAAAACTCGAACTTATAACTGTTTGTCGATATTTCCACCTGCTTTTATAAAATCGATAAAAATCGATTTTTGCAAATTGTTCTTTGAAACTTAATTAGAAAAGTCTAAGATCAGAGCACTCTTCAAAACTCGAGCTTATAACTGTTTGTCGATATTTCCACCTTCTTTTATAAAATCGATAAAAATCGATTTTTGCAAATTGTTCTTTGAAACTTAATTAGATAAGTCTAAGATCAGAGCACTCTTCAAAACTCGAGCTTATAACTGTCGATATTTCCACCTGCTTTTATAAAATCGATAAAAATCGATTTTGCAAATTGTTCTTTGAAACTTAATTAGAAAAGTCTAAGACTAGGGACATGCTTGTTCTTGCTTATTTCGCCTCTCCTCGCAGCTATTCAACAAATTCTTATCTCTTCTCTGCTCTGCTTCTCTCTTCCATTCTCCAGGGGCACCGACAACGTTGTGGGCATCCACTGCTGCCTGCGCTGCGAGGCCTCGGCGGCATTTGTGATGCCCTATATGCCGCACGATCGTTTCCACGATTTCTATACCAAGATGGATGTGCCGGAGATTCGGTTGTATATGCGTAATCTGCTGCTGGCACTGCGGCACGTCCACAAGTTCAACATTATTCATCGCGATGTGAAGCCCAGCAACTTTCTGTATAATCGACGACAGGGCCAGTTTCTGCTCGTCGACTTTGGGCTGGCGCAGCATGTGAATCTAAGCGGCGGGGCAACCAGCCTAGCTGCCTCGCAGCAGCAGCAGCAGCTTGCGGCGAGCATCAAGCGTCCACGCGACGCGTCCGGACAGCAGCAGCAGCCGGCGCCATCGACTCCGTCGGAGGCGGCACTTGGGGGCGCGGTTAAGCGGATGCGGCTCAACGATGATACAAATGCCAGCAACTGGAACAAGATGCCGCTCAAGCCGGTCAATGAGATAGCCCACGGCGCCAAGAGCGAGGCCAAACAGAGTCTCACTGAGACGGCGCCGGACGCACAGCAACTGGCAGTGGCTCAGTCTCAGTCACAGTCACAGGCGCCGTCACAGGCACAGTCCGTGCAGCCGGAGCCGAGCGTGGCGACCAGCAGCAGCAAGTACAACACAAATCGCACCGCTGGCCCCGTCGGCGGTGGGAGCAACAGCAACAGCAACAACAACAACAATGCGAAATGCTATTGCTTTGCAAATCCGTCCGTTTGCATCAATTGCCTTATGAAGAAGGAGGTGCATGCCTCGCGAGCGGGCACGCCCGGCTATCGGCCGCCGGAGGTGCTGCTCAAGTATGCGGATCAGACAACCGCCGTGGATATATGGGCAGCGGGCGTCATCTTCTTATCGATACTATCGTCCGTCTATCCGTTCTTTAAGGCGCCCAACGATTTTGTCGCTCTGGCCGAGATCGTAACCATATTTGGTGATCGAGCCATACGCAAAACGGCCTTGGCCCTCGAACGCATGGTGACGCTTAGCCAGCGCTCGAAGCCGCTCAATTTGCGCAAGCTGTGCCTGCGCTTCCGGCATCGGCTCATCTTTAGTGACCAGCAGATGGTGCGCAAGCACGAATCTGTCGACGGCCGGATCGATGTCTGCAAGAACTGTGATCAATATTTCTTTAATTGCCTCTGCGAGGAGAGCCCCTATGTAACGGAGCCGCTCGATCCGTACGAATGTTTCCCGGCCAGCGCCTACGATCTGCTCAGCCGCCTGCTCGAAATCAATCCGCACAAGCGCATCACCGCCGAACAGGCGCTCAATCATCCCTTCTTTACGGAACAGCCGGCAACGGCAGCTACCGCGGCAGCTACAGCTGCAGCTGTGCCCGCTGTTGCCGCCAAGCAGCGCACCGAGGCGCCCAAGCAAATGACGCGCAGGCGCGCCACCAAAGCTGCAGCGGGAACGGGAGCGGGAACGGCAGCTGAAGCTGCAACTGCTGCTGAAGCGGGAGCCGGAACGGGAGATGCTTCACCAATCGCTGAGCAGCCGCCGCAACAAACTCTAAACAAACTGTGAAAACTAGTCGAAAACACTTTGATAACCTCTAGAGCTTAGGATATATATATATATATATATACATATATACATTTTTTTTTTGCCAGTGTCGAGCATAGTATATATGTATTTACAAACACACACACACACCACACACACAATCGTGCCTGTACATACATACGCACATCCTTAAAACACACATACCCCAAACACACACACACACACACACTGCCCAGTTATCATCCTAGTTCCATGCATATCTTTACAGAGAATTACGAGAGAGAATCACAAAGTAAAAAGGGAAATCTAAAACTCAAATTGTCGCTCCCGGTTGAAAATACTTAAAAACAAAACAAAAAAAAAGAGAAATATTTATAGAAAAAACACAAAAAAAAAAAAAAAAAAAGATCATATACCTCAGAATTGTTTTGAGCGCTCGTTCTTATACTCAAAATCTAAATCAAATCCGTTTGGTTTTCGATAACCCATTTTATGTATACCAAAAAAAAAAAAAAATTCATACATTAAACTTATACACATATTTATACAAAACAAAATTAAATCTAATGAAAATCTGTTTTTTTTTTTTTTTTTTTGTAATTATACCAAATAAACATTGAGAATAAATGCAGATAACTTGACAACCAAATAGTATAAAACTAAATATATATAGTACTTAAAAAAAAACGACAGCAAGTTCTGTTGTTTGTTATAAAAAAAAAAACAAATGTATATGTTACATAGTTCGAATAATTTTAAGTGTATGTATAGGTATATATATATATATATATGTATATATATATATATATGTATATATATATATATATATCCGTATCTATATACAAAATAATATATTTATACCATTCAATTTGAAAGAAAAAAAATATTGTTTTCTGATTTAATGCTTGGACAAAACTTCATGGATTTAGGGAAAGCATCAATGTAAAGAAAGGCTGATCAGCTGTGGGATATCCTTCAGAAATACACATTTCGTTTTCGATTTGAAAACAGTCTCAACTAAAGAATTTTTGAAAACTTCATCAATTTTGATTTCGGAAATAATCAATTTATACAAATTAAATATATAGTCAAAGTGAATATGGTCTTTATATTGCCTTTCGCAAACTAAACCGAAACGTTTTCGATCCCAAGTGCAGCTATATGATATAGTAGTCTGATGCTTATAAAACTATCCTAATTTAATTTAAGGAATATAATAGAACATCTGATCGCCGACGAGGCTCGAGATGCACTCGGGCAATATATGTATCTATGTACATATATAAATATAATAATTATATATGCGATTATCAAAAGTCAATACATTTCGTCACATCAGATGCCTAATTGTACTATTTGTACATATAAGGGCAATACAGGATATTTGATTAATGTAACATTCGTATATATATTTTACGTTCTTTTATAATGTACGATTTACATAAGTATTCATGTCTGCAGCAGCTATTAACATGAACTTTTTAGATTTGGAAAGGTTTACATGTATATAAAAAAAAATATATTGGTTTAACGAGCCACAAAATGTCTAAATTTGTATCGCATTTGAATTCAAGTTGCCATTTTCTTAGCTCTCTTTCGTGTCAGCTTTGCGGATGTTGTGGGCGCATCCTCTTCCATGGGTTTGCTCTCTTCGGTCTTCTCCTCAACTTTGATGCGTTTGCCAGCCTTGGCCTCATCTTTGCTTGGCTGCGTCTCGATGACGCGCTTCTTGGGCGCCTGGAAGCTGCCGCGGCCGGCCGCACGCTCCGACTCCTCGATGCTGTATGGTTCCATTTCGAGCGCCTTTAGGCGGCGCTTGTGCACCTTGGTGCGAAAATGCGCCTGCAACGATCTGTCGTCGATGAAGTACTTGGCACAGTGGACGCAGTAGAACTGCGCGAATCCCGGCTTATCCAGATCCACGCTCTGATTAATTAGCTCGCCGCTGCGTGTGCGCATGTCGTCATCGATTTGGTCCAGATCCCTGCGACGGTTGCGTACACGCCAGCGACGCTGCAGATGCGTGTCGCCATAGTGCATCTTCTTGCGCTTTTGTACCATACCCATCTTGAGGCTTTCTTTTCAAATTATATTGACAACAACTAAAATAAAGATTTGTCTTGCTTGCGGCTGTCTCGGCTGCACGTGGTATTTGTTTTGACCACTTTCCTGGGGCGTGCAGCAACTAAATGTCTGGGCGGCACTTCCAATATGCTAAGGCATTAAAATAACAGTTGGAGCAAGAATTGAGCAACAATTCAATTATTTACACACCTTGTTTAATAAACAACGTTTCCTTCTCGCTATTTACTGCGCATAAATAGTTCTTAAACTAAATCTGTTGGGTGCACACTGTAGCGGCTAATGGGTGATTAGTGTGTACACACTCTATACAAAACATCAAACATCTGTGCACATACAAAACAGCTGTTTTAAATATTTAATGCTTTTTGCCATTGCTATGATATAATGTTGTTGTGCTACATTTCTGAATACATTTAAAATTTTGTAATTTCGGTCATAACGCGGTCTTCGGTAAACATTTTATTTGCGAAACGCGCATTTCCGTATCCGATAAAAATAAATGAATAAATAAATCGATAGCAAAACAATCGGTTTGCGAGACGAAAAGCTCAGCAATCGTTGTCAACGATGGTGCCATGAAGGAGGTGGAATTTTAATCGTGCGAACAAGTTGTCTGCGGGCAGACGTGCGCATTTTGGTTGTTTTTTAATATCAGTACGGAAAAAATAAGTAAATAATGCATTAGTTTAAAATAAACAATAAGTCAATTACAGTCCGATAATGCAACAAAGTTGTGCATAAGCCATCAAAGCACACACAGCGAAATCGAAATGTGTTTGATATGTGATTAAATAACGTTGACAGTGCGGTTTTTCTATAAATTTTACTTTTTTCTTGATCTTATTATGTTGGGTGTTAAGCGAACAAAGTGCAGTAAACATTGGCATTATTGTTATGCTCATGATTAGACCACCTGCAAACAATCGCCGTTGTCGTCGCCGCCGTCGTTGTCGTTGTTGCTGCTTTTGATTGTTCAATTATGCCGTTATGAACAGCTGTTCTGATTGTGCATCTCTCTGTGGTTGCAAGCACGGCATGCGAAAACGCCAAGCGATAATCTGTCTGTCAACGCAACTACGATAAATATGACTTACCGGGTTTCTGTGTGCGTGTGCGTGTGTGTGTGTCTAGGCATATTTAAACAGTGATTACACTCCAAAAAAAAAAAACCTGTATCGTTTATTTATTACCGATTTCTGTTTCAGCTTTGCACATTCCCTCGAGTTTTTTTTTTATATACCGGCTTATTCTTGTTCGTATTTGTATTCGCAATTACTGGCGCAGCAGTCAAGTATAGTGCAGTAAGTAGAAGTATTTATATATGTATATATATTTGTAAATACAATAACACAATGTAATTGTTGCTGTAGTACCACACTTATCAATAAATAAAAAGAACGTGCGAGGCCCGTTTATCAGTGGGCGCTGCTGCCTCGCTCGTTAATCAGTCGATTCGCTATTTAACAGTTATACGCATCCACACGGACCACGGACAGACACGCATAACAGTCGTCACGTGCGTCTGTATGTGTTTGATATGTAAATCTTTTTTACTTTGTGATCAATTTCGATCGCATCGTGCAATACTTGCAATTGTCTCGCAACTCGAATGTAGCGCGCACTGTGACGTAACAAACACACAAGCACACTCACACAAAAGCTTGCCTCTGCAGCACATCCCCCCTGGCCAAGCCTTTTTGTCAATGTAAATGAACGCACTACCAAGCATGCCCCAATCACAGTCTCCCACTGTCGTCAGCTGTCATAGAGTTGCTCTCAGTTTTACTCTCTTCTGCTCTCGCTCTCGCTGGCTCAGTGTTGCCCAAACAAGTTTGCACATGAAAAACGATTAAAATTGCAAGTGTTTGCATAGCGATGCATAATGGATCAAATGTCTTCTGCGATAAGTTAAAATGCGATTTCTACGCGAAGCGGAAACTTTCAGCAGCAGGAGATTTATGAAAATATCATAAATTCAATAAATAGCCATGAATGCAAATCTTGAATTCAATCGGTTATTTATGTACATACATATGTGTATATGCAAATGTCTTTGAATCTAGTTTCCTTTTATGATAAAAAAAATAACATGTCATACTAATGAAAGTTGTGAGCATAATCAAGGAGGAATATGTTTCCACTGTCCATAAATATCAGTGCGACAAGCACACTCAGAGCTGCTAATGGGAACTGCTAATGTGCCCAGCTGAAAACGAAAGTCTTTACTCGCGAAAGACACACTAAAAAAGGGAGAGGAAAAACACGGTTATATTTTGAATTTGTTTGTTGTGTTGCGAAACCAAATACCCGTTACAATTTACCATTTAGCTGAACTTCGATTCGACACGGGGACACGGGGATTGTTGCGCAAGGCGAATGGTAAATTTACCAGTTAGTTGCTTAAAGTAACAACTCGAAACCAAAATAAGTAATGAAAGTAATGTTATGTCTGTAGTTTTAGCCGCAAGTCTTGTAATTTTAGATAATGCCGTTGATTTGCTGCATAGCAAAAGTATCTATGTTCAAATTTTTGGATTACAAAACAATCTCTTTTAATATTAATTGGTTGTTTTTGTCTTGTTTTGTTTTGTCTTCTTTTTTTTTGTTTTTTTTTGGGGGGGGGTTTATTTTTTGTACACAAATTTTGTGAATTGTTGAAGATTCCCGATCTACTAGTTGCGAAGGATTATGCATAACGGCAAAGCCATGTGGAATAACAGTAATAAACCACCAAAAATATTACTTCAGGCATCAAAAAAGCGTTCCAAAATTGATTGTTTCGGTAATGAAGTCGACGAGAATGATCTGTCCGTTGAATTGGTATATTAAAGCCGGAACTTTTGAATCCTTTCCATATATTCCACAATGAGAATGTGTTGGCCGAGGAGGAGAAGGGCATTATCGAGTTGCATTGCATATGCATCGATCCCAAGCACAGGACAATCGCTCTGGTGAAGAGGGCCCAGGCAATTGGAGGCATCTGTTTTCGTACATATCCGACGCAAGGCTTCACCGAGATCGTGTTCTGTGCCGTCGCCATGCCGGAGCAGGCTATTACTATTACCTGCACATCGAATATCCCATGAATCTGAAGGCGACGAGCCTGATAGACCTAACAATTCCCTATAGCATGTAATACTCCAATACTAGTCATATCTAGACTCTTCTAACAGACTTCAAAGCAAAAAAGGAGAGAAAATTTATTTACAGCTTTTTTTTTTTTGGAGTATGTTAAAAATGAGCCCAGGATCGTCTCCTAGGCAAATCCTTTATGGTTATTACAGATAGTTTTATCTGAAACTAACCAAAGAAAAGATAAATAACTATATGTACGTTTTTTTTTGCTTTGTTTCTGATTGTTTTCTACATAAACTACGGACTTATCTAAACGGATATTAGAACCAAGGAAATGAGAAATATCTGACGCAAATTTATATTTTTAATCTTGCTCAGGACTGTTTTCGAAGTAATGGATAATTGAAAGAATTTGTAAAAAATGTAATATCAAAAAAAAATTGTTGGAAATAGTTTATGATTTTCATCTTGGGATCATTTACTCGGGAATTAGTTTATAAAAAACTATAGTATTAAAACCAAAGAAGAGTTAAAAGTTTTTTTTGCGATCTTGCTTATATACGTTTGTGATAGTTAATATACTTAGTAGTTATATAGTTAATCCACAGAAATAAACAGTAAAAATAACCAATATGCTATTGAAGGAAAATGCAATTATTTTATGCTTGTTCTTCCATAATACGTTTCTATAGAACGAACCGAAAAACAACTAACAAATCTGTAGAAACTCGTGTAAAATTATATTATATTATTGTACTATATAAAATGCGTGGCATATGATATTTAATATCAAGAAAAATGTGTTTAAGGTACATGTACGTTTTTTTTGCCGCTTATCTTTTATATCTATAAATATTATAATACCTGAGAGCAAAAGACGAAGAGAAAAATCGAACAAATTTTTAAAGTTACATGTAAGTTTTTTTTTGTTCCACGACAAAATGCTCGGGATCTTGTCCGAAGCGAACAGTTTATAAGGTACACAACTATCTGAAAGAATGTACAAAACTAAGTTTTCTTTTAAATATTATTACTTATTAATAATACGTTTTTTTTTTTAAATATTGTTCCTAGAACATATTATCTGAGCCATGGATAGATAGCTAGGTCGATCTCAAACTCTCAGAGATTAAAGAGAAATCCAATTCGATGAAGCACATTATAATAATTTAGACTATAACTAAATATATATATATATAAATTATATATATAATAATAATATATTATATATATTATACAAAAATAATTATATACATTATACAAAATAATTTATAGTGAATTAATAGCCAGGATTATTTTCCGGATTTATATTTTTATGATCGATCTACATATGTATCTGTTTATTTAGACGTAAGATGCCTGGGATTCATGCCCAGAGCCAATCTGCTTTGTTTTCCCCATGACTCGGGCGCTGGAAAATCCCAGCTGGGCTAAATGACTGAGATTAATGTTAAATATACATATATGCATGTATGTATATGTGGTACATATAAAGTAGCTTGGGTAGAAAATATATTGAAAGGCCCAACCGATAATTTGAAGTAGTCTCTCGAATGCGAACCCAAGACAATTGTGGCCAACCAGTTGGGCCAGTTAAACAGACTCGGCCAGCTTCAAGGTGAACGTCTATTTAGCTCTCCAATTGGAATGGCAACTGAAATGCCGTTATGCTATATATACATATATATATATAGAGAGAGAGAGCGAGAGGGTTGACTAATATAGGTGAATCGGGAAGGGCTTTCGAGCTGATATTTGGCTAATCTTTGGCATTCCGTAAAGCCGCAAATGTTGTTCTTTAACATTGTTTTCTATCTTCTTTTTTTTTATTATTGCGGTCGCTTTTGTACATATAATTGATAATTGGGGTATTTTTTAATGTACCGAGCTACGCTTTAAGCTCTTGCGGTTACTTGAATGCGATTCGGAACTCGTTTTATTTCGGTTGGCTTTATTTTTGTATACCTCGAACGCATTAAAAAATGGGTAAAAGGGGTATTATGTATTTGTGCGAATGTATGTAACAGGCAGAAGGAAGCATCTCCGACCCCATAAGTATATATATTCTTGATCAGCAGGATCTGTCTGTCCGTCCGTCTGCCCGTATGTCCGAACGCAAGGATCTCAGAGCCAATAAGAGCTAGAGTAATTGAAATTTTAGCTGTAGATCCTCCTTGTCCCCGCGCAGATCGAGTTTGTTTCCGATATTCGATAACTTGCCCCGTTTCCAAGTAATCGATAAAATTCGATATCGAAATTCTGTTTTTTCAGCAATTTCGGCAAATAATATGAGCTAGAGTCACCAAACTTGACATGTAGCTTCTAGAATAGTATATATACATATATATCAAGTATCTATCGTTTTATACCTATCGCCTGTCGGAAGAAGCGCGTTCAGGGTATTTTCTAGTCGGGAGCTTTCGCCTAGAAACTCTTACCTGTTTTTACTATTTCTGATCATGTTGAGTCTCGTGACTGACTCACGCTCGGAGAGGGGCTGGTTTAGTTAGTTTTAGTTTTAGTTTTTCCAACATCCAATTGCCAAAGCGAACCGAGATATTTCATCTATTGTTGTCGAAACCGGCTTTGTGGTGGTTGCGGGGGGGAGGGGGGGGGTGACTTGAGGCACAGGCATTTCCCCAAAACACACACATTACCAGGTATTCCACAAAACAGTTAAGCGAATGTTGATTAAACACAGAGCAAAAAAGTAATAGTATACATACTTGCTTATCTGCGATCGTAAAAACAAGTATAATAGAGACAGAGAGCGAGAGAGAAAGAGAGAGAGAGAGATAATAGCTGCCAGCGATTCTAGATGTATGACGTTTAACTATATTCATTATATATATATATATATATGTATGTAGTATGTGATATTAAATGTGTATGGCAGTTCCCCATGCGCATAGCTATCATCACGCTCCAAACGTATTACCATAAATATGCGACCTTTGGAATGCCTATGCCTATGTACAGTGAACGCTCGCCTGGGCGAACACACATAGCTACAGTTTTTCGTCAGGACGCTTGGCAGAGAGCAAAGGAAGACGGCAGAGCCCGACTAGGAGCTACCCTGTAGGCAGCGTCAAGTTGCCGTTCCAGACTTATTTCTAGCTATCTTCTATACTTTTTATGCACATACATTAACGCATGCTGTGCTACTTCTTTCTTAAGCCCCGCTGGATTAACTCGGTGCTCATAGTCCGATCTAATTGCTGGGAAAGGGGAAAGTGTCCTAAAATTAAAGTATTCCTCGGCTGGAAGTATTATACGTATCAAATAGATCTTCGATTTCTAAAGACAGTTCATCACATATATATACATATGTATGCATGTATTTTATGGGGTCGAGTTTAATGCATATAAAGAAGAGCAGAAGAGAGCAAGCTGTTCGTCATGCAGGGCGTTCACTGTAGTATGTACTCGCATGTGCATATGGCACCCTCTCTTCCTCTTTTCGCATTGTGATTCTGATATTGTTGTGCACATTGCGCTAATTGCTTGTTGGCCCCCGCTATCAAAAAAAGGAACAAGCCACAGACAAACCGAACACCCTAATGCACCTTATCATCGTTTATCATTTATATGTACATATGTATGTATGTATTTTGCTGACATTCTGATATGCCACCGCAAGCGGGCAGCACAGCAAGTGTATGGCCTCAAACTGAAATTTGCCTCAAACAACAGCAAAGACTCAGCTTGAATCGAACGGCGCGCCTGCCACGCCCCCAAAAGGCGGCATTTGCGGTAAGCCAAAGCCAAAGCCAAAGTGTTGCTGATAAAGTCCGATATGAATATCATCATAAGTATGCACGATAATACCTAAGCGAGGCAGTTAAACTCCGACTAGTTCAACAAGTGCGCTGCAACGCGTTGTATTCCAAAAAAAATAAATATATATACACAAACATATATGTATTAAGACTGAAAGGGAAAGTAAATTGATATTTACCTGCAGTTATCGATAACATATCGAGCTTGGGTGCGTGATTAATCGTTTGCTGCGAAACAAATATCTCAAGATATTATTTAAATAGCATTCCGAAAATGTTCACATATGTAGAGAAGTTTTCGAAACGCAAATGCTGACAAATAATATATTGCTATCGGTTATCGATAACCATCATACTCATCGTTCACTGTGGCAGAAATATATGGAGATTATTTAAATGTCATTACGATATGGTTAAAATGTGGAAAAAAGCTTAATAATCAAATATTGTTTAAAAGGCAAAAACAAATAATTTGCTGCGTGTTATCGATAACCAGAAGGAACGTGGCTTATCGTGTATTGCAACAGAATATCGACAGATTTTTTAAATACCATAAGGACATAGTATAAGTGTGGTAAAAGTTTAATTTAGTTTAGCAAAGAAAGAAACTATTGCTGCAATCGATAACTAGCACAAGACTATTGCTGCTATCGATAACTAGCAAAAGACTATTGCGGTTATCGATAACTAGCAAAAGACTATTGCTGTTATCGATAACTAGCAAAAGACTATTGCTGTTATCGATAACTAGCAAAAGACTATTGCTGCTATCGATAACTAGCAAAAGACTATTGCTGCTATCGATAACTAGCAAAAGACTTGCTGTTATCGATAACTAGCAAAAGACCATTGCTGCTATTGATAACTAGCAAAAGACCATTGCTGCTATCGATAACTAGCAAAACGTGACAGAAGAGAGAACGAAAATTAAATTTTGAAATAAGCCATTTAAAATGCCAAGAGAGAAGAATTTATTGCTATTATGTTATCGATAATAAGCCTGATAATAAGAGCCTGAGTACGTGATTTATAAAGATAGGGTATTTCGAGGTCGTTAATTGTTGAGCGCTTGTGCAAGCGATAATCGATTTAATATATAATTTTAAGTTGAAGCTGGATGCTTTCTCCATGCCCCCCCCTCTCCCCCGCCCCTTTTCTGCCTTTATACGCACGCCAAGTTATGCTGAAAATTTCAATTCATTTGTGCGAATGCCGCACAGGAATGTCTGACCTTTTGTGTGGAGCAACTGTGGGCAACTGGGCGTGGCAGTGTGAGCATTTGGGTACTTTCTAAGCTCCATCGGATTGAGCTGCTGCTGCTGGCGGGTGAAAGGTGGCGGGTGAAAGGTGGCAGCATTTTGGCCGTGCCGCGTCATTTGATTGCGGAAAGTGAAGTGAATTACTTTCTAGTTGCCAGCTGGGCCATTGATTGGACAGCGGGAGACCGAAACTCTGTCCGATTTCTAATTGTTATGCCCCGTAACAATTTGCATATACATACATACGATCTTGATCAGAGCCGAATTGCTTAATATCGATAAATATCGATTTTGAAATTTGGTTTTTTAAGCACATCTCGAAGACTATACGAGCTAGAGCTTTATTTTTGTTGAGTATACGTAGATCTAGAATATATTTCAGCTTTTGGAAGAAATTAAGCACAGCTCAATTACACTGAGAATTCAGTTAAAGATCCTCAAATGAGTTTAACAAAAGCCGCCAGGGTATCGGGTAGTCGGGCACTCTTGACTCGTGCACTTGCTATAATTTTGTCTAAAATTTCGTGTTACACTTAACTTTCACCGCAGATATTAGCCCGGCCCACGATCCATATCACCTGGCAGAGCAACAGACAACGGCGAAATGGACGCACACGCACACCACAGCGCACCCAATGTTGGTGAGTAGCCAGTCCTTGCTCCGATCCCGAGAGAGAGACAGAGAGAGAGAGAGGGGGAGAGAATGTAGTTTCGATTCGGTTGTATTCCGAACAGAACTGATAGACCATTCCATGCACGGACACGATCACGCGAACATGCATCACGATCACGAGCACATGGGCCTGGACACGAGCACGCTGAGTCCGCCGCTGGCGACGCCGCACGGCGATCTTTCCATGGGCATGCATGCTGGCCATCATCATGGCGGCGGCGGCGGCGGCACGGGCACCGGCATGGAGCACATGATGTCCATGGCGGTAAGTTGCCAGCATTCCAAACTGTTTCCATTTGATAAAAAACGTGTCTTCCCTTCTTCGGTGCAGTTCCATTTCGGGTACAATGAGACAATCCTGTTCTCCTGGTGGCACATCGAGACGGTCGCGGGTCTGATTGGCTCCATGATAGCCATCTTTCTGCTGGCGCTGCTCTACGAGGGCCTCAAATACTATCGCGAGTATCTGTTCTGGAAGACATACAATCTGCTCGAGTATCGGCCGGTGACGGGACCGCAACGCAATCCGGAGGCGCCGCGCCTGCCCACGCCCGCCGCCGCCGCGCCATCGCCCGTGCAGTGAGTATTGCAGATCAAGTCAAAATTTTTGTTTTTTGTTCTCGAGTTTCAGTTGCATGTTTGAGTGCCTGTGTACCACTGTGCCTGTGTACCACTGTGCCGTTTGATTTATGCTCTGTATATATATATTAATTCTAATGCTTACTTTTATATCATATTTTCTTTCTCTCTCTCCCTCTCTCTCTCCTTCTCTCGTTGCCGTTAACTGTTATTATGTGCGTCTCTTGTGTGTATCATACGCTTTTCGCCTGTGCGCCCATCATCTGTGCCATGTAAATTATGCTCATCATCTTATAAATACCCGCAACAATGTACAAAATCAAACAACGATATCAACTAATAACAATAACTATAATTATAATTCAATTATTAATGATTATTTGAAAACAACAACAACAACAAACAACCAACAACAACAACCAACCAACAAATCGTGACCTCTTGCGACGCTTACTATTTGATAACGATAACGATAACGATAACAATTTAATATTGATTTCCCTTCCATCTGTATTCGTACACACACACACACGGACGCACTCGTACGCAACCGTTAACCGTTACCGTTACCGTTAACTGTGCCCACGCCCCCAAAACCCATATACGTATGTATGTGTGCACATGCATGCCCCCAGATACGTTGGCGAAGTTGTGCACAAACAACCGTAAGTATCCCAGTAAACCACGCCCCCGAAAATGTAATCAGTAATGAAAACGTTTCGATTTACATACATATATTATCGGATTACCTATAACGTATATAGTACATATATCGGTTGCACATCTAATTAACGATCTCTCTTACAAGTACTTTACTACTTTATGGTCCGTTTAAAAAAAAAACACACACACTCGCGTCTGATTAGCTAGATGACAAATCGCAACTCGATACCCAAATACGAGCACTTGATACTGGCCATTTGCCCAGATATCGCTCCAATTAACAATTAGTGACTAAGTCAATTTGCACTAATGCGTAACGCTAATCTTGTTGCCATATTTTGTGCACCTCAATTTCTGTGTAGTAGTTCAAAAGTAGTTGCAGCCTTTTAGACTATACAACTTTACAACTCTTTTGATAGAGTAGCCCTAAAAACGAACTTGTTTGGAAAAACAAAAAAATCGAACATAACCACACTTTTGGCCCTGCCAAATAAAATTTACAATTCTACATATTTTGATGTATGCTCAATATTTGTAACCTTTTTTTTAAACTAGTTTTAACTATAAATCCAAATGTATTAACTGTGCAGTTGTCCGATGAAGCTTGCTGTTCGTTAATAGACAGCGTTCACTGTAAGTAAGTAAGAGAAATGAGAGTATTCACAATAAGAGTATTCATTCATTCATTGAATTCGTCGTAGAGCGGCAAAAGCTGCAAGCAACTTCGATAGCAATTTATCGATAACTTGTGACTTTGATCGATTAACATTAAAATTACCCCCGATTAAAACCAATTACCGTAGAACTAATACTAGATGCTGCCAAGCTCCAAAATTTGTTGTACATTTTGTTTATGTTTATGTTTCTGTTACCCTAATACCACATACATATATTGTCGTGGGGCTAAAATCGGGCTGGGTAAAAAAAAAAAACTGTAAACTGATCGCCTGTTCAAACGTTATGTGCCACACAGACCGACAATGCTGTCCATCAATCATCTGTACCAGACGCTGCTGCACGTGCTCCAGGTGACGCTCTCCTTCCTGCTAATGTTGATCTTCATGACATACAATGTGTGGCTCTGTATGATGGTGGTGCTGGGCGCCGGCATTGGATACTTTCTGTTCTGCTGGAAGAAATCGGTAATTGTCGATGTCACCGAGCATTGCCACTAGCCGCCGCCCGTCTGACCACCAACCAGAGAGGCGATCCCCTCCAGCCAGCTGTGTCTCACCCGCGACGGAACGCCATCATAAGCCGGCGTCCGAGCACTCAGCAATTCTCGAGTTGCGGGCGCAACCAATTGCTGCTAGCTGAATGCCCCATTTTCTCGAAATGTCACCTGCCCCCCCCCCCCCCAAACACACACACACACACACACGCACACACATACATACAAGTACACATTTTTAGGTATTAACATAAGTATATTTTTATCTGTGCTGAATAATCGGGCAATGCATTTGCCAGCACTCAAATTTTTATAACTGTGAACATTTTTTAAAAGAAATCCAAGCGAGAAGAAGAAAAAACTGCATACAAACAACAAAAACAACAGTTGCTACGGGCACACTGCAAAATAAAACATTGAGGTTAAGTCGAAAGTGCAGCGAACAAAAGACGAGACAAATTCTTGAAAATTGCCCAGCAAAATAATTGTAAAAATTGTAAAAAACAACAAACAAAAAAAAAACAAGTGACAAATAAGTAAACAGTGAATCAATGTTAGTTAGCCAAAATTTATCTCAATTGCTCAATGCTGATTGGAGGGTTCGCGTTTGAACCACTTATTTTCTTTTGTTTGGTTTCACTCTACACGTTAATATTTTTTTTTTGCTTTTTCTTTCAATATTTATCTATACATTATGCCTATGATTATACCTATGCTTATTTTACACAAAACATTTGTTAAAAAAAAATTCAAATTTTTTTTTTTTATATATATATATAAATATTATTATGTATTTTATTTGCTTAAAGGAAAAAGAAAAACAAAACGTTTCCGTATTTGAACCCCCCGCAAACATTATGAATTTATGCTGTCAGATGATGAGAATTCCGTTTCAATATGATATTGATAAATCACCAAATTGATATATACACATACACATACACACACACACATACATACACATATATAAATACCACAATGCATATAGATTGTTGTAGATATTAATTGTAAATGCAAATACATACAATAAATGGCAACAACAAAATTATAATACGTATGTATACCCTATCTATACAAACAAATCAAATATATTACAATAAATATACACAAATTGCTAAAAAAAAAAGAAAAAAGAAAATGTTTGAGTTTTGTTTTTTTGGAAAATATTTACATATGTCTAGAAAGTATAAGACCAAAAAGAAAGGCTAAGCTCTTGCTTTTGGTTCAAATATTTCGAAAAAATTTTTCGATCTATTATAGTCTATCTAGAGCCAGATGATAATAAGACTTGGCTGATGAAAATATCCAGAAAGACAGATTATGTTGCCATATAGGCACCTACTTATCGGCCGATCGTAACTATTTGATATAGCAGTCCGATGTTTGGAGCATAGAGAAGCTTCTAAATGTTGTGTTTGGTCAAGATATCTGGATAAAGAAAAAAGTTTTCCATGAAAGAACTTAATTTTCGGCCTATCCTTACTAGTAGTCCGATGTTAATAGGAATTGATATATAATCGGAGGATATAGAAGTATAGTGAAGCAAATAAATGACGACTTTAGTCAAGATATCTTGAAAAATAAAAAACTAGAAAGACTACTTTGCATAGAAACAAGCAGGAAGAAGAGACGGCCCAGCTGTTGATTCTGATCAAGATCTCACAACAGGTTTTATAGTGTCGAAGAAGTCCTTTGGTATGCGTAATACAAACCAGAACCTAATTTCGATAACATCTTGCCTTGTAGTCGTAGAGCATTGCCTTCTATAACATGAACCATGAAAATTGTGCCAAAAATCGATGTGCAAAGAACAGCATTACGAACCAAAAACTCAAGACCAGTCGCTGGTTCAAAGAGCGAGACGAATTCCCAACGATTTCAATGGGATTTGCTGCCAGATTTTGAATGTTTTCGCAATATTTCCGTAAAGCTCTTTCCAGTTTAACTTAAGGAACTAGTCGCTCGATGATGAGACCTGGTATATCGAAATGTTTAAGATTAAATTAAGATCTTGTTGAGCATCAAATAACAATATAATAACATTTTAGCTGTCTGCAAATCAGATTTGTTAACAACTTCAAAATGAATAGAACAATTTAGATTATTTCCAAAATATTTAATTTGTTTTAGGCAAAAAAAAAAAGCTAGCTCTTCTTCAGCTCCAAGCTCTCGCATAGAAGAAAAACCACAGAGTTTAGATTTGCGCAATCTTTAGCTGTTTTTTTTTTATTATTATTATTTTTTCTGGCTTTTCGTTTTTGTATTGCATTTTTTTTTCCATCTCATTTGCTTTGATAAAAAATTATTGCAAGTCGCGTATTTGAATGTTATTATCATTAATTGTATTAGGTGTTAATTGTAGATGTGAGTTATGCATTTAATAATTAAAAACTCGCTTTTATATTAAATGACTACATTTTGTTGTTGTTTTTCTTTTTTTTTTTTAATCAGTTTCTTTGCTTTTTTTCTCGTTTTTTTTTTTTGGTTTTTAATGTATTTATTAGTTTTTTCGTTCGGTATTCAAACATTCATGTATGCGAATTAAATGAAATTAAAATATATATATTATTATTATTAATATTGTTTTTTTTGTTTTTGTTTTTTCTAAATACATAACAAAAGGCGGGTGCATTATCCTTCACAAACGCTTCACATACTTTGCGGAAGATCAAACCGAAAAACGAAAAAAAACGCTTTCAAAATAAATATACGAATCAACAGTACCGGAAATTTTCTCCACATATCTATATATATCTATATATATATGTGTAAATATGATACATAATAAGCATACATATGTCAATATATGTAAATACGCATTATATCAATTATTATTGCCAATGGTTTGTGAAAGATACAACGAGGCCAATTAAATCAAATATCTAACAATTGTTTGGGTTGTGTGTGTGTGTGTGTTTGTGTAGGTGTGTGTTTGTGTGTGAAACAGAGAAGAAAGGGTCGGGAGTGGGAGCAATATATATAGGCATAGTTAGCTATATATATATATAGCTATTTGTGTATATAGGGAGGGAGAGATAGAGACAGTTAGATAGAAAGAGAGAGATAAAAGGAGACAAATTGAAATTCACCTCGGTATCTCATGCTTATTACAGTTAACATGAGTGGAAGATACAGTGAGCCCGTCACTCGATACTCGTTACTCGCTACTCGTTACTCGCTACTCGTTACTCGCTGCTCGTTGACTGGCACTCGGCGGCTTTCGTCTGTCTTGAAGAAACATAACTGGGTGTTGTGGGCATAGAAGTTACCTGGGAGTAGGCTCTTCACTGGCACGCATATACATATATAATCATTCGTTCCCAAAAACCAGTTGACGAGAGAAATTCGTCGCTCTCAATTGACGCATTCGTTCGATCCTGCAATATGTGAAGAAAACGGCATTACTATACAACATGGCGTTTATATATATTGTTTTTTTTTTTAATTTTATTAAATAATACGCCCAGTGGCCTGCACATAAGAGGTATTTACGAGCTAAAAGTCCGAGTTGGAACTTTTAGAAGAAAAAAAAAATTGATTTTTTTTTTTGGTGTACATGTATGAGAGTATAATATATAAGGCGGTTACGATAGACGCGAATGTCGTAAGTAAATAGTTTACACACAAGGAAAAAAAATAAAAAATAAACAATGGGCATATTTTGGTTAATGCTTACGACTATTTCATAGTTTTTTTTTTTGTTTTATTTTTGTAATATAAAAGCAGTTATTAAGTTGAACCCACCAATAAAAAAGCAAATTTGAACAGAGAGTGGTTTGGTGTGTGTATGTGTGTGTGTGTGTGTGTGTAGCGGGTAGGGGTTGGGGGTAGGGGTATGGATATTGCTATTTAACCATTTGTATAGAAACTTTTAGCCCTGAGCTGCTTGTATTCTACAGTTTTTCTTAGGCTCAACGAATATTAGGTGTACATGGCGATCTTTGTGTGTTGTATTTAGTATTTAAATGCAGTTGTTGTTGTATTTTTTCTTAGTTTATAATCAAAATTTACCTGTATAGTATATGTTCAAACATAATGCATACACAGAAAGAGGGTTGGGCAAAATTTGAAGTAGGGGGGCTTGGGGCTGGGGGAGAAATGCGTATAAGATCACGCGGCCTGCTCTCGCCTATCTACGGATCGTGTGTGTTCGAATGTTAAGCATCTACTTGCATACACATAATATATATATATATATATATGCAGTTATATATTATGTGTATAGGAGTAAATGCTTTAAAAGAAATTTACAATTTGATTTTGTTTTTTTTTTTAGGATTTTAGTTCAATTGCAATTACCTCTTCTTCTGCATTGAGTCGAGAGTTCGATTGCACGCGTCTTGCGGATCGTCTAACGTTTCGATAACGAATTCCAAGCTCGAATTCGAACTCGACCCAAATATCGATCACAGCTTCAATCAACGCGTTGCTCATATCGATATATATACATATATACAGATATATTCTTTTGGTTCTTTGCCATTTCGTTTCACTTATTGAGTTTTAGTATGTGGTAAGTACAAATGTACATTGTAAGGTACAACAACAATAAACATGAAACAAATTTCGGCATAGCCGAAGCTTCTATGCCCTTGCCAAATATAGAAATTATAGATAATATATATACATATATATACTGTATCTAGAATTGTCGTAAAATGGAAAATAAAAAAGATTTGTATCTAAATTTTAATCCAGGAAAGAAAATATTCCAATGCATCCATTTGTTTAAGCAGACATGGACAATTAGGTTATACATTTATTTTTTTATATTGGAAAAGGCATGAATATTAATTAAAGAAAATGTACCTGACGTATTTACGAGTCTCGGAAAGCCGTTAACCGGGGAACTGTTCGTGTGTTGTTCGTGTCAGCGAGCCTTCGGTTCTGTTTAATGTATTTTTGTTGTTGTTGTTGTTGTTATATTTAATAAGGCACCTCCTACTATATTGACTACAGGAGAGATTCATTGATAGACAAGGTGAGAGAGAAAGAGAGAGAAAGTAGGTGTGTGTGTTTGTGTGTGTGTGGGTGTATTTTGTGTGTTTGTGTGTGTGTGTGTGAGAGAGAGAGAGAGAGAGCGAGAGGATTACGTACCTCTGAGCGAATTAACCGTTAACAATTCAAGCTTAATGCAACCCTGACCCTGATGGGTGGCAATGAATTAGAACGCTGTGATTGGATCGGGGATCCCTGGTTCGCTGTACCGCGAACTGCGAACCACAAAGCACATGCCATTCCCATGCAAACGCGATCTGTGTGGGTGTTTCATTATATATCATAATATAGTATATGCATATACTTAGAGTTTGTATGTTTTTTTTTGAGGTTAGTTTTTTTTTTTTTTTTTTTGTCGAGTTGTAAATACCTGGTACAATCAATTTGAACGTATCTCCAATAACAAGTACAACAAGGATACTCTCATTCCCATCGTTCTGTGGTGTTTTTTTTTCTTTCATGTTTTTTTTTTTTTTTTAGGTGTAGGTTGTGTGTGAGTATGTGTGTTTGTGTGTCTTGTAAGTGAATGCTGTTGCCCGTAAACCGATTGTCGAATGCTTAAAAATGCAACTAACCTGCTTCCAATTGTTTCATACATTTGCCATCGATCAGTGCAAATGGAACTACCCCCAGGACTAGAAATATTTTGGTTTGTTCCACACATTCCATATTCCACTGACATATTTATCCATCTGTCCCGTCTGTCTGGCTATCGATGACATACACATACACATATGCAAATACATATACGCATGTTAGCTACAATCAAGGCGACAAGTGCAACAATTGACTCTTGGTTTGCCTGTTCCGGGTTTCGCGTTGTTTCTAGTGCATCTTACAAATTGATTGCTCGAATATCAAATAACGAATGGGGGCTTGGCTGTAGTTGCTGAAACAGTTCAAGTTGGAACGAATGGAATTGGAACACTTCCGCATATACAATACAAGTGTAAAGTCAATATCAATCTGTGTGTTCATTCCAGCATTCCTTTTGCGATCGGTCAGCATAATCTGCCCAAAAAAAAAACACACACGGACAAATTTCAGGACATACATGTGTTTCAATTCATCGTTCCCACGAGAATCAGCTGCACGCTGTGTTAAATGCAGACAACTTTGTTTCATTCCAGCATTCCCCCATGCGGTATTTGGCATAGAATTTGCGAGTGAAGATTGAAATGTTGAAAATGAAACACAATTTACAATAAGCATTGCATATTAGTAAAACACGCACACACCTGGATATATATATATATATATATATATATATATATATATATATATATATATATATATATATATATATATATATATATATATATATATATATATATATATATATATATATATATATATATATATATATATATATATATATATATATGTATATAAATCCTTAGCACACCAGAACAGGCGAGTCTTGTGCAAACATAACTTTGTCATCTATATAACTATGTGTGTGTGTGTGTGGGCGTGTGCGTGTGTGTGTGTGGGCGTGTGTGTGTGCGTAGGCGTGTATTTATGATGTGAATTTGGGAGGTTTTTGTTTTTTGACATTTTTTTAAGGGCTACTTTTTCTTTTTTTTTTGTATCAAGCCATAGTAGACAATTTGTGCCTGTCTCTGTACAATTGAGATTACATAGAGCATGAATACTCTTCTCTTTTTTTTGTTTTGTTGTTGTTGTTGGACTACGAGTACGTGTACGAGTAGGGATTATGAATATAGGATTTGATATATAGTTGAACTCACCTCTAGTCCCATTATATTTGGTAGGTTCGCACGTGTCACACACATGCGCGCCTTTTAGACTGTCTGATCTTAATGTTTTTTTTTTTTTTTTTTTTTTATACAGATTATTGAAATGTGTTATTATTATTTGGAGTACCTCGATGCTGCATGGAGTGTGGAGGGGTGGGGCAGCGCGTTATTGGGCGTGGCACATGGCCAAAGAGAGTTCGTGTTGCGTATCTTCGGGTAACTCGCATTTTCAATTAGTTACAATTGTTTGTTATGGTTTTTCTTAATTTGTTGATGTTGTTGTTGTTGTTGTTGTTCTTTATCAAGTTGTTTGTTTTTTATAGCTTATGCTCTTTGTTGTTCTTATTGTTGCTGTAGTTGTAGTTGTAGTTGTAGTTGCTGCTGTCTGTCTGTCTGCCGGTCCTGTATTTGGTTTTCTCTAGTAGCGGCTGCGACTGCGACTGCGACAATGCCGCTCCCGACTGTCGTGGCGGTAATGATTGTGGCGACTGCGACTGCTGCCGCTGCTGCTGTGGCTGCCGCTGCGCGAGTACGAATGGCCGTGATGCGATTTGTGGTGATCTGTGCATAGAAGACGGAACATTAGACAGACAGTTGCATGCAAAGTGGATGACTCAAAGTCGAACCAACAATCAAGGGTCCGGCTTTGGGCCGTGCGCAAACTTACGATGCCGCCTGTCCGATGATTGGCGATTGGGCGGATAGTCACGACTGCGTTCCCGATAGTCACGCTGATCGCTGCACGAATTCGAGCACGATGAATGTGTTGAAAAGAGAGGAAGAATATGTTAATGGGTATTACCTTTTTGAATATCATAACTATAACTATACATTTAAATATTAGTACACAATAAGGCGACAAAGCCTTCTTTCTGTCTGTCTATTTCTTATGCGATATATGAGCTTGATACGCAAGAGATGTTTCTTTTTTTAGAGGTAGACCCAAGCGCCATTCTTGCCATCAAGGCGCAAAGCTCTCACAAAGCTGACTTTTAGGGAATATGTGAACTGATCAGCCTGATCAGAATTGTTTGCCTTACCGCCTGTTGTCGTAGGTGTTGTGAAAGCGCTGGACACGATCATCGCGACGCCTTCGCTCCTCCTCCTCGTGCTCCTTTTGGCGCCGCTCGTTGATTTCGGTGACGGCATTGCGCAGCTTGGAATAGCCCAAATGCTGTTTGCCCATCAAATGATCCTCGATGCGCTGCTGTGCATCGCCAACAATGAGAAAGGCGCCGCATATTTCGCAGACCTTCATTTGCTTTTCGGGAAGCACTTCGTGCGACCAATTGGCCGCCGCCGTTTTGGTATCTGTCTTCGTGTCCGACTTGCCGTCCTCGGACGCATTATTGCTGCCAGCTGCTGTCGATGGCGATGCGCCGCCTCCAGTTGCTGCAAGTGCGCCTGCGGGCTCTTCGATCGGTTCATTCGATTCGGTGCTGTCGCTGGCGATGGCATCGCCAATGCTGCTGGCTATGTTCGGACTGGCGAGCGGCTGATCGTTGCTTGATATTTCACCGGCGTTTGTTCCCAGCGTGGGCGTGGGCGTGGTCGATTGCGCCGGCGCAGCACGAAGCTTATGATAGTTTTTGACTTGGGCCTCGTACTGCTGCTGCACGGACTCCTTCTCCTCCTTCAGTTCCTCGCAGAGAGCCATCAGATCCTGCGCCTGATCAACATCGCCGCGTATGCCCGCCTCCTCGGCCTCGGCGAGCAGCTTATTGATGCGCGCAGTCAGATTGCTCATGTGCTCCTGATGTTTGGCCGCATGCGACATTGTCCCAGACGGATTGTCCCGCTGCATCAGCTGCAAACGCTGTTTGCCCTTCTGTATCTTTCGATCAACATCGTGCAGCATCACATTGCAAAAGCGCAGAAACTCATCCTCCGTATGGCGCTTGCGCTGCGATGGTCGCGCCTCCTCGTACAGGTGTTTCGCCTCCTCATCGTGAATGCGTGTGCAAGGACCAAGATCGGCACGTGTATTTATAAACAGATCGTGCGGACAAAATTTCACATTGTAGAATTGACAAAACTGTGCAAAAGAAAACAAAAATATAAGTCGTTTATCCTTGTAATCAGAAATAATAGTTGGCTGCGCAGTGCTCTAGTTTAAACTCTTTCGGCTCAGCTATTCGAAATCAACAAAATATATGCATAAATACAGGTACTTCTCACTCTTTATACCAGGGCAACCTTTAGGCAGGAAATTGGTTCAAACCGTGAACCGAACCAGCGACAATATCAAATTTTTTTTGTTGTTTTTGTAGCCCTCGATTTTATTTGCATATGTTAAATTAATAAAAAATAATTAAATCAAGGGGATACAAGTTTTAAATAGATATTGATCAGGTTGAAGATGTGAATCTTAACGTGTTGAGTCCTTCAAATAGTTGCACATGCTACATATTTCCTAAGAAAATAAACTCAAAAATTAATGTCAAGCACTAAACAAAAATAAAGATAATCTTGGAAAATTCAGTTAGTTGAGCAGAATGCTCTATGTTGGAGCTGGATAAATACAGAATGTAAACAAAGTTGCGGTGCCTGTAACTATTTTAAGATTGTGCCACAACTTTTTGCTTGTACTGTGCTTTGCCGGCTAGACTAGAGATATGCAAATAAAATGGCCATAAAGTTGCGCAGCAACAACACAGTTATTCAGTGCGGGCACTGCCAAGAAATGCGATTATATCACACACAGAGCAAGTGGATGAAAGCTAGCTGGTGCTCAAGCTGCGACTTACCTCTGGATCCTCCCAGTTGACCGCTTGCCCAGCCTCCGAAGGATGCAAATTTCGATTGCGGCCCATTAGCTCATCGAGCATTTGTCTGGCAGCGTCCACCATTTTGGCTGTATGTGTGGTGCGCGCGATGTGCTTGCTTGTTTATGTGCGTGCGTGTGTTTGTGTGTGTTTGTGTGTTTGTGTGTGTGTGTGTGGGTGGGTTGATGGCTGTGTATGGCTGGCCCCAAGTCAATTGACAGTCGCAGCTGCTGTGCAAACGTAGTTGCGGTTATTGTGCTCTGTTAGCGCGCGTTTAGCAAACGTGTTCCATCAAGTCGGTTCAATTGAATTTATTTCTTTAATGAAATTTCGGAATCAATAATTCCCTTGTCGCACTCAGCTCACACGCGTCAGCGATGGTAACTTGCATAGAAAGCCGATATCGATAAAAACAATGCGATAGTGTTGACAGCGTTGCCAGACTGCTACCGTCTGGCAATATTTTGGCGCGCAGCTATCGATAGATTGCTAAAAATGTAATTTATAGCTATTTAAATAACGAAAAGCGAATATAAAATAAATACAATACATTTTAAGAAAATTAACATGCGCACTACATTCATACACGAGTGCAAACACCCCTTCACGCATAATGTGCCGATAGTCGATAACTCACATGCCGCTACTGTCACTGCGAATTGTCAAAAAAGGCGCGAAAATTGGCAAAAAAAACACGCAACGGCGGCAGAGTAAATAGCATCAGTCAACACAACTACTTTTTGCGCGTTTACATTGTTTATTTGTTGGTCACGAATCGAACGAGATGGATGTTGCGGATGCACAAATCGGACAGCTACGCGTCAAGGATGAGGTGGGCATACGCACCCAGAAGCTGTTCCAAGATTTCCTTGAGGAATTCAAAGAGGATGGCGAAATCAAATATACGCGTCCGGCTGCTAATCTAGAGTCGCCCGATCGCTGCACGCTAGAAGTTAGCTTCGAGGATGTGGAGAAATACGATCAGAATCTGGCGACGGCCATTATTGAGGAATACTATCATGTCTATCCGTTTTTGTGCCAATCTGTCTCGAACTATGTGAAGGATCGCATTGGCTTGAAGACCAACAAGGATTGCTATGTAGCCTTCACCGAGGTGCCGACACGGCATAAAGTACGCGATCTGACCACCTCAAAGATCGGCACGCTCATACGCATCTCTGGCCAGGTGGTGCGCACACATCCTGTCCATCCGGAGCTGGTGTCGGGCACATTCATGTGCCTCGATTGCCAGACGGAGATACGCAACGTTGAGCAGCAGTTTAAGTTCACCAATCCGACCATTTGCCGGAATCCCGTATGCGCGAATCGTCGTCGCTTCATGCTGGACGTGGAGAAGTCGCTGTTCCTTGATTTCCAGAAGATACGCATACAGGAAACGCAGGCGGAGCTGCCGCGCGGCTGCATACCACGCGCTGTCGAGATCATATTGCGCTCCGAGCTGGTGGAAACGGTTCAGGCTGGCGATCGATACGATTTCACTGGCACCCTCATCGTGGTGCCGGACGTGAGCGTGCTGAGCATGCCGGGCACCAGAGCCGAAATGGGCTCCCGCCACAAACCCGGCGAGGGCTCTGACGGCGTCACCGGCCTCAAGGCACTCGGCGTCCGTGAGCTCAACTATCGCATGGCATTTCTGGCGTGCAGCGTTCAGGCGACAACCGCGCGGTTCGGCGGCACCGATCTGCCCATGTCCGAGGTGACCGCTGAGGATATGAAGAAGCAAATGACCGATGCCGAATGGCAGAAGATCTATGAAATGTCAAAGGATCGCAATCTATACCAGAACCTGATCAGCAGCCTCTTCCCCTCCATCTATGGCAACGATGAGGTCAAGCGCGGCATACTTCTGCAGCTCTTCGGGGGCGTGGCCAAGACAACAATGGAGAAGACATCGCTGCGTGGCGATGTTAATGTTTGCATTGTCGGTGATCCGAGCACGGCCAAATCGCAGTTCCTCAAACAGGTCTCGGACTTTTCGCCGCGCGCCATTTACACGTCGGGCAAGGCCTCATCGGCGGCTGGCCTCACCGCCGCCGTGGTGCGCGACGAGGAGAGCTTCGATTTTGTGATCGAGGCGGGCGCCCTCATGCTGGCCGACAACGGCATCTGCTGCATCGATGAGTTCGACAAGATGGATCTGCGCGATCAGGTGGCCATACACGAGGCCATGGAACAGCAGACCATATCGATTGCGCGCGCCGGCGTCCGGGCCACACTAAATGCCCGCACCTCCATACTGGCTGCCGCCAATCCCATTAACGGACGCTACGATCGCTCCAAGAGTCTGCAGCAGAACATTCAGCTGTCGGCGCCAATAATGTCGCGTTTTGATTTGTTCTTCATTCTGGTCGATGAATGCAACGAGGTGGTCGACTATGCCATCGCCCGCAAGATCGTTGATCTTCACTCGAACATTGAGGAGTCTGTGGAGCGTGCGTATACGCGCGAGGAGGTGCTGCGCTATGTGACATTTGCGCGCCAGTTTAAGCCCATCATCGGCACGGAGGCGGGCAAAATGCTGGTAGAGAACTATGGCCATTTGCGGCAGCGCGACACTGGGTCATCGGGACGCAGCACCTGGCGCATTACGGTGCGCCAGCTGGAGTCCATGATACGGCTGAGCGAGGCCATGGCCAAGCTGGAGTGCTCCAATCGTGTGCAGGAGCGTCATGTCAAGGAGGCTTTCCGTTTGCTCAACAAATCGATCATACGGGTCGAACAGCCGGACATCCATCTGGATGATGACGAGCATCTCGATGCCGACGATGGCATCGAGCATGACATCGATATGGAGAACAATGGTGCGGCTGCCAATGTCGATGGCGATGCCGTCTTGGATACATCGGGCAGCGCTATGCAAAAGAAGAAGTTCACGTTATCGTTTGAGGATTACAAGAATCTGTCGACAATGCTGGTGCTGCACATGCGCGGCGAGGAGGCGCGCTGTGAGGTCGAGGGCACCGATACCGGCATGAAGCGCAGCGATGTTGTTACCTGGTATCTGGAGCAGGTGGCCGAACAAATTGAGTCCGAGGACGAGCTCATATCGCGCAAGAACCTCATCGAGAAGCTGATCGATCGTCTGATCTATCATGACCAGGTCATAATACCGCTCAAAACATCCAATCTGAAGCCGTTCGCCAAGAGTCCCAAAGCCTCAGCTGTCGATGATGAGCTCGAAAACGATCCGCTTCTTGTGGTGCATCCCAATTACATAGTGGAGTAATCTTCAACAATTCTCTATACTCATTTTTGCATTTCATTTAAGGTTAAGTTTGTGCGTTTCCCCCCCCCCCCTCCCATTCATTGTTTTAGGTTAGGTTTCATCTATTTTATAAGCACATTTTAGATCTTAACTTTAACTTTAGGAATCAACTCTAGTTTTTAAGTAATTCTGAAATTTAATTCAATTTTTAATTAATATGCATTTGTATTTGAATTTACTCTTCAGCTTATTTATGCAATTATAAATAATTCTAATAGATATTTTAAATTTTGAGGTTATGTCGTCCAAAATGAACAGATGTTCTTCAAAAACAATATTTTTTTTAATAAAGCAACAGATAAAGCACGAACTCTGCCGTTTTAGCCTTTTGTGTGAGGTCATATCGTTAAATATTCAATTGCATCTTCAATCAAAACATGGAAAATATAAAAATTCGTCAAATCATGCTTTGAACCAAAATCTATGTGAAAAAACTGGTTCGCGCATTGAACCCAAATGAGGCATTGGTTCAAACCGTGAACCAAAGCAACGACATTGGCTTTTTGTTCGATTTGCAACACTGATTCTGAGTTGGTAGCAAAATAATTCGGCAGACAATTGAATTTAGTTTTTCTTTTAATGGTACATATGCGCTGGTAAATTGCCCAATTGATAATTGGGCGGAGCAAAACAGAAAGAAAGAGAAAACAAATCTACACACAATGCTGCTGTCCCAATTGGCGGTCCGCCTGGCGGTCGCTAACGTTCGAAGGTGTAGTGCTTGACGCCGTCGGCGGGATACTGCTTGGCGGCAACGGGACGATACATTTTCTTGTCCTCGAGCCAATAGTAGAGCGCCAGGCAGCCGCTCATGACGCCCAAAAAGCACGTGAAATAGTAGGCGTTGCTGTAGCGTGGAAAATCGGGCTGTGAGTAGCGATCCTCGCTGTACAGATCGTGATCCGCCGAAATCTGAAAGAGCCATCAATCATATGTGTATATCTGTATTGAAACTGTGCTTGGCAAGCTTTAATCAAGGCACATACGGGCTCATTGAAGTTGCGCTTGTGTTCGGGATAGTCATAAGGATAATAATTATCCTTGTTCTCTATGCCAAGGCCACCGCCAACTTTGGGATAGTCGCCAAAACCCAGACCGTTGTCTGCGTATGGCTTGTACTCCTCTGGCAGTAGATAGTATTTCTTGGCAGCGGCCTCGCGTTCCTTGTCGGTTTTTGGATATGGACCTGGCTTGTAATCCTTGTTCCAGCCGGCAACTGTAAATGGAGAAATGCAAATTGTTGAAACATCTCAAAAGTTACGTAAACAAAACAGAAACACTAACAAAATGCACTTACGATTGCGGACAATGTGTGCCTGCAGAGCAGGATTGACAGCGCTCAGCTTCTTGGCCAGGCACAGAGATTTCATTAACGCTGACATTGTGTGGGCGATGGCGTTAATTGCTTTTCAATTTACAATTTATTCACAACACTTTCAGCTTTTGCCTAGCAGCAATTCGGCAGGCAGCAGTCACAGCTGTTGCCTAGAGATGAGCGATAGTGTTTGCGATATGTGTGCACACAACTTGAACGGTGACTAGTCACGTTATATTTGAAATACTATTTTTAAAAGTAAATCACAAATTATCCGTGTTTAGCGGCAATCAATTTGCTTTTGAAATAAAAGAATATGTCTACGAAAAGTACGCATCTCTACTAAACTGCTCCATACGATGAATGCATCTATCGATATACAATTCCAAACATAATAATCGCCTATCGCACTGATTGTTTTTGTTGTGTTGCCTGCCTGGTCCCGCTAGTTGAAAGCGAGTGAAATATACGCGGCTTTATTTCTGTTTGCAATTGCTGTATTTAACTTTTTGTACATATTATAAAGATGGTGCTACCGTTTTTGCAGCGCTCCACGCTTCGTGGCGTTCAACAGCTGACCAAGCCATGGGCGAGCGCAGCGTGCAGTCTTCGCATGGTAAGGAGATTTATCGTGGAATGTGCGCTTATGTAATTTGCATTTATATTCTGACCTGCATTGCCGCTTTTGGCCAGCTTTTAAAGACAACATGCAAAGTTCATGAGCTACAATCGGGAACAATCCTCTCTAAATGCACTCACTCACATATATATGCATCCATGCACTGCAGATACTTCCAATTGGCACCATTACTGTGGCCATTGCCGGCATTTCATAATCATGCAAATATGAGGTGGTTATGTGAGACGGATCCTGAATATAGTTAAACAGTGCTAAAGAAGTGGCCTTTTAATTTGGTAACACGCCCGCTATCGAAATGATTCCAAAAGAAACGACCAAAACTTCAACAAGTTGTGCATTATTCCAACAAGAAGCATATTTGCTTTGCGGAGCGTATCTACCACGGATCCAATTAGACAACATGGCGACACAGAGAGATATTAAAATCAAATTAGACATCCCTTTGCTTGGAATTGCGCCAATTTCACAATTAATTTTTTTCCTGTATTGGATTGGAAATTATTTAGCCAGTTATGTCTTGAAATTTTTGTTTTACCGTAATCTCTCGACAAAAAGTACTTCCAATCGAAAATTAAATTCGCAATGTAAATTTATAAAGTCCTGATTCATAAATTACGTTTTAATATAAGGAAAATACTTTTTTCCCGTTAGAACTAGTTAATTTTTTAAGGCGATCTCTTAGGCAAAGTTTACGATAATCCACATCCAGAGTTAAAAGAAACTTTGAGAAATTAAAGCATTTAATATATAAGCCATTTTACCTGATATAATAATTAGCACATGTTAATTTCACATTAGCTAGCGTAAAATGGGTGAAAAATTAAGTTGGAATTCAAATAAGAATTTGAGAATCGGTCAAAGCTTTAATACCTTTGTATTATTGAATGTTTACTGTATAATATATAATATTATTATTCGTTATCAAATCGAGTTATTCAAATAATCAAAATTTGTGGGATAACTACCATAAGTACTTTCCAGCTATGATTTTGTACAGGGTATTTGAGCTCGTCATCAAGTTTTTTACCCTACACACATGTAATGTGTATACATAAATTATTTTGATTCCTCTACATATGTATATATTTATATACATATATTCTTTTGCACCGATTTCACTGAGTTTGCGCAAAAACCGGCCCAGGCCAGCAATTTACACAGACACACACACAAACACAATCATATTGCCAATTATTCCGGTTTTTTGACAATGCAAACCGGTTAATTGAATCCGACTGATGTTCTAATTGGAAGTTGGAAAAGGATTGTCGCACCGCCGTGTGAAATGTATTTAGCCTATCATTCACACCGATTGGCATCCACTAACTACCGTTGCTCGTTAGTTAGGCGCTTGCTTCGCTCTAATCTCTCCCACACGAATTGTTGTTGTCTTTATTTTACTCGGTTGTCTTTAATTTAGCACTTGCTCGTGGCTTGTTTACATACAGCGGCATATAAAATGTAAAAACTCGCGCACACACACACACATGTGCGCAGATTAGCGCACAATCATATACACACACACACACACACACACACACACACACAAAGGCAGACTTTGCGCAGCCGAGAAGCAGAAAGCGCGCCCCGTGGGTCGCAGATTCTTGAGTTCGGCATTCGGGCACTTCGTATGCCCTGCAGCTGCAACAGCAACTGGCTAAGAAGTAAAGCTCCGAATAAATTGAAATAATTGTTACAAATGCGAAAAAAAGAGCTAAAATGTAATTGCTTAGAATGACAGGGCTGTCATCAATTGGCTCTTCAATTCCTTGTGAACCGGTTCGCTTAAGGAATTTCAATTTTGCTCTCACAGTGAACCGAACCTTGAACCGAATCAGTTTCTCAAAGAACAGCAAAAATATGTGCTTTACAAAAATCAACTAAATTTGAATAATAATTTGAACGATTTATCTTCTACTCAATATTAATTGTCAGCTATTAATTATAAAATAGAGAAAGATTTATTGAGAACGGGTCGGTTTTGCTTTCGATAAGTTTTGTTTTGCTTTAGTTATTTAATGATAATTTTGTAAAAAAAAAAGACTACTCCCATTGCTTTCATATATAAGGAATAATAAAACGTAAAGTGTTTTCTCTCTTGAAAATGAAAAGCTTGAATCGGAACCATTTCGATTTCGATAAGTTTGATCGAAATGAAAATCTGAAAAACAGGCACAAATCGAATTCGATTTCGGAAAAGCTAAATCAATGTTGAACTCTAGCCCAGGCCAAAAGAGTGTAGGGCATCTGGCGGTCAGGCTGTCGCAGCAATCCAACATGCCGCCGTACTTGTTGAGCTTGCTTCTGCGTTGATTTATCGCCGCCGTCGGCATTTATGTAGCTGTAGTCTCTGGCCCCGGCCGCTCGACTTATCTGATTCGCCCGCCATTCACCCAACGGAGCCGCTGGCAATCGCAGTCACAATCACTTTTATAACGAGATTCTAAGTCGGACAACATGGTCGGGCATAACACGAATATACACATATATATATATATAAATATATAATTACATATATGGCGAGTCCTTTGAGAATTCATGTTGATATCGTTGACAGGCATCGCAGGACTTTCGCGTGGAGAGCGACACCTTTGGCGAACTGAAGGTGCCCGCCGACAAATACTATGGCGCGCAGACGATGCGCTCCCAGATTAACTTTCCCATTGGTGGTGCCACCGAACGCATGCCGGTAAGCCTGATGAGCTGACATCATTGATCCTAATACAAACGGATTAACGGATTGTTTCTCCGAGCACAGAAACCCGTTGTCCAGGCCATGGGCATACTGAAGAAGGCCGCCGCCGAGGTGAACAAGGAGTTCGGGCTCGACCAGAAGGTTAGCGAGGCCATCTCGAAGGCCGCCGATGATGTCATCTCCGGCAAGCTGTACGACGATCATTTCCCCCTAGTCATCTGGCAGACTGGCTCCGGCACCCAGAGCAACATGAATGTGAACGAGGTGCGTGGCCCTAACCAGGTCTCAAGTGTTACATTTTCCGTACTCATAGACTTCCTTTGTCAGGTCATCAGCAATCGTGCCATTGAGCTGATGGGCGGCAAGCTGGGCTCGAAGACGCCAGTGCATCCGAATGATCATGTGAACAAGTCGCAGAGCTCCAACGATACCTTCCCCACGGCCATACACATCTCGGTCGCACTGGAGCTGAACAACAATCTGAAGCCGGCGATCAAGACGCTGCACGATGCGCTCGCCGCCAAATCGAATGAGTTCAAGGACATCATCAAAATTGGCCGCACCCATACGATGGACGCGGTGCCACTGACATTGGGCCAGGAATTCGGCGGCTATGCCCAGCAGCTGGCCTATGCCCTGGAGCGCATCGATGCCTGTCTGCCTCGCGTCTATGAGCTGGCCCTGGGCGGCACAGCCGTCGGCACCGGCCTGAATACGCGCAAAGGCTTCGCCGAGAAGTGCGCCGCCAAGATAGCCCAGCTGACGGGCCTGCCCTTTGTGACGGCGCCCAACAAATTCGAAGCTCTCGCCGCGCGCGATGCCATGGTCGAAGTGCACGGCGTGCTGAACACCATTGCCGTCAGTCTGATGAAGATTGCCAACGATATACGCTTTTTGGGCTCGGGGCCGCGTTGCGGTCTGGGCGAGCTCTCGCTGCCAGAGAACGAGCCGGGCAGCTCCATAATGCCGGGCAAGGTGAATCCCACACAGTGCGAATCCCTCACAATGCTTTCCGCCCAGGTCATGGGCAACCAGGTGGCCGTCACAATCGGCGGCGCCAACGGACACTTCGAGCTGAACGTCTTCAAGCCCCTGATTGTGTCCAATGTGCTGCGCTCCATACGCCTGCTCTGTAAGTGGCTTTGCCTCGCTCTCGCTCTTGTTCTCTTTGTTAACTGTTCGTTTTCGATTCGCAGCCGACGGCAGCCGCACCTTTACGGCAAACTGTGTGAATGGCATTCAGGCGAACAAGGAACGCATTGCGAAGATTATGAACGAGTCGCTGATGTTGGTCACAGCGCTGAATCCGCACATTGGCTACGATAAGGCGGCCAAGATAGCCAAGACGGCGCACAAGAACGGCACCACGCTCAAGGAGGAGGCCATCAATCTGGGCTATTTGACGGAGCAGCAGTTCAACGATTGGGTGCGACCCGAACAGATGCTGGGACCCAAATAGACAAAGGACCCATTTTAGCTACCAAGTCGGCCCTGCTTAAACCGTCTGGCTATAAATGCTAGCTGGCGACCTTAATTCTAGTTTGTTGTTCAGTTCAAAATAGCTGCCACAATAAAAAGCATCTCTTTGGAAATTAACTTTCGTTTCAATTTGAAAATACGCAAAAATATTGGTTATTTTTATGTGCCAGCCGAATCAACAAACAACCTGGTAAAGAGATGTTGTTCGCTCGGCAACCCGTTCTGTTCCAGCCGTGCCAAATTGTGATCAGTTTACGGCGTGTCGGCACCTCGCTGATGCTCCAGTGTAAAAAGCCGGATGGCGTAAGTGTCAAACAACAACGGACCACATATGGGGATCCTCTTTTGATCCTTTCATTTTTGGCAGAATGGCAAATTTCGTGTGGAACGCGACACCTTTGGCGATCTGGAAGTGCCGGCGGACAAGTTGTACGGCGCGCAGACGATGCGATCTGTTCTCAATTTTCCCGTTGGCACCATTGCCGAACGGATGCCGGTAACTATGAATCGGTGTCATCCCAGTCCCAGACCCAGTCCCAGACCCAGTCCCAATCCCAATCGCACGCAATCGAATCAACAACGTTTTGTTTTCGCAGAAACCCGTCATCCAGGCCATGGGCATTCTGAAGAAGGCCTGTGCGGAGGTTAATAAGGATTTTGGGATGGATGCCAAAATAGCGGATGCCGTTTCATCAGCCTGTGACGGCGTCATTTCGGGCGAATACTATGTCAAAGGTCACTTCCCGTTGGTCATCTGGCAGACGGGCTCCGGCACACAGACGAACATGAACGCCAACGAGGTCATCAGCAATGCGGCCATCAAGGCAATGGGCGGCGAATTGGGCTCCAAGAAGCCGGTCCATCCCAACGATCATGTGAACAAATCGCAGAGCTCCAACGATACCTTTCCGGCGGCCTTGCACATCTCGGTCGGCATGGAGCTGAACAATCGGCTGCTGCCCGCCATTTCGACTCTGCGCGACACTCTCATGTGCAAATCGTTGGATTTCAAGGACATTATCAAAATCGGTCGCACCCATCTGATGGATGCCGTGCCCATGACGCTCGGCCAGGAGTTCAGCGGCTATGCACAGCAGCTGACCAATGCTGTCGCGCGCATCGAATCCTGCCTGCCCCACGTCTACGAGCTGGCCCTGGGCGGCACAGCCGTCGGCACCGGCCTTAACACGCCGAAGGGCTTTGCCGAGAAGGTATCAGCGCGCATCGCGGAGCTGACTTCCCTGCCGTTTGTGACAGCACCCAATTTCTTTGAAGCTCTCGCCGCGCGAGACACCATGGTCGAAGTGCACGGCGTGCTGAACACCATTGCCGTCAGTCTGATGAAGATTGCCAACGATATACGTTTTCTGGGCTCCGGACCGCGCTGCGGTCTCGGTGAACTGAAGCTGCCAGAGAACGAGCCGGGCAGCTCCATAATGCCGGGCAAGGTTAATCCCACACAGTGCGAATCTCTAACCATGATTTGTGCCCAGGTGATGGGCAACCAGGTGGCTGTTACTGTGGGCGGCGCCAACGGACACTTCGAGCTGAACGTCTTCAAGCCCCTGATTGTGTCCAATGTGCTGCGCTCCATACGCCTGCTCGGTGAGTAGCCAAGCTGTAGGGCATCTGCAGTTGGAAACACTCAAACCTCCCCACTTGCAGCGGATGGCAGCGTCAACTTTAGCAAGAATTGTGTGAGCGGCATCGAGCCCAATCGTGAGCGTATTGACAAGATCATGAACGAGTCCCTGATGTTGGTCACAGCTCTCAACCCGCACATTGGCTACGACAAGTCGGCCAAGATAGCCAAGACGGCGCATGAGAATGGCACCACGCTCAAGGAGGAGGCCATCAAGGCTGGCATCACCGAGGAGCAGTTCAAAGAGTGGGTCGATCCCAAGAAAATGTTGGGTCCCAAGTAAATGTGTGATCGATCAGTTTGTGTACTTTCAAATCGACGATTTGAATAAAACTCAAAAGATGCTTCAGTGAAAGGTCTATCGATATATTTTAGTTATATTACGAATGGGAAACAATCGATTACTATCGATGTTACTGCATGTTACAGCTCTACGCAACGAACTGACAGCTGTTTGTGTTTGGTGAATTTCTCATTGTTTTTACTGTATAAATTGACGCAAAATCAAAGTCTGGTGCTAAAACAAATTACATTTCTGGCTCTTTTCTGCTTTATTATTTTAAATTACGTTTTGCGAGCATTTTTTTAGTTTTTAAAAGGCCATCGGTATGTTGTAGATGTGATTATCTAATTTCCTACCGCAAACCCAAACGCAAAGAATCAACCATTATTAATATCGATGTTTAACAAATTGTTAACAACGAAACGTATATGAATTGAAAAACAAACACGAACAGTCTCTCTCTCACACACACACACGCACACACAAATACGAACGTCTAGTGGCAGCCGGAAAATCAATCAACGAGGCGAGTTAAATTTAAAAAATTATCAGTCCCTGACCATAGAACAAAATCGAAACTTCCATACACATTGTAAAAAAAAATATTGAGAACAAGTTTGAAGACATTTTCATTTCGAAACCATTACCATATTGACTGTGTAGTTATGTGCATACGTATATATTTATAAATAAATCAAAAAAAAAAAACAACAGCAGTGACGACGGCTATTTCTACGACGCAATACCAAACAATCGTCAGTCGAGGCAGCCAACGATCGATTTATCGATAGCCGACGATCACAACTGAAACGCATGACAAAAGGTGGCGCCGCAGTCATAAACAGCGACAAGGACAAGAAAAGCGTAGGCCAGACAAAATAAAAAGGTGAGCATATTGCAAATATGAAAAAAAAAAACAGAACAGGATTAAATATTCCTTCCTCCACTCTCTCTATCTCTATCAATCGCTAGGCTTTTCGCTCCGTTACTGTTTATCGGAGCGGCTGTTGTTGGTCCGGGTTACAACAACAAATAAGCCCGAACTGCAATTGGTAAAATGTCTGTAAGACTGTTAACCGTGCGACTGGTTAAACATGGTCGCTACGTTCTACGAAGCTATTGGAATCGTGAAATACACTCCAACATTTTGGAACAAAGCCATTTAAAGACACGAAGCAAGCGAGGCTTTCCCCTAACATCCGTCAATGTTCTGCGGGTGAGTGGATGCGCTTTAATTATGCTACGTATGACATTTGCCACTTGTAAACAGCATACTGAGCACAAGTGCAAAAAATGGCCGCTTTTCCACAGCAAAGAGTGAGACAGCAATAGACTTGTTGCGCTCACACACGAAAGTGCGAGTGAGTACAGAAATCGTGGTATCCTGACAAATCGAGTATTTTTTTGGCATTTTTCTATGTTTGATAGACATTTTTCCAAGCATAATTCTAAATTACAAAATGAGATGAGACAAGTGATTCATTTATAATCCAGCAATATTTACACGTCCTTGTGCGTGCTAAGTATTTTTGTAAATGTCTCTTTGGCATTGTTAAATAATTTGTTTAAAAAAACTTATTTTTTTAGTAATTTAGTCAGTCAATCAATCAAAATCAGTTGTATTGAGAAATTGAGAAAAATCATGTTTCAGTGTACACTTGCAGTTCAAAGGGAAACCAGCCTAGCCTAGCCTAATCAGTCAATCAAGCAGTCAGTCAGTCAATCAGGCAGTCAGTCAGTCCATCAGTCAGTCGATCAGGCAGTCAGTCAGTCAGTTCAATCAGTTGAAAATGATCTGAAACAGAGGGCACATCTATACATAGATTTGCTGATTAATTTCATTGCAGTAAAAATACAATTAACTGCGATTGAATATGATTGAAAGTTGTGATTGAAAGGGTCAAGAATTTGAGGGCAAGTGTCATTGTAGCACACACTGAATATACATATGTCCATTGAATAGATTGGTTTATTATTTTGCAGAACACAGCCGCACCACAGCCGTCGGCTAATGTGCTGCCACGTTGTTGCCCGGCGGCGGCCAGCCCAGCGAATGGCGGACTCTTTCGGTTTGGACAGCATGCGCGCAAGCTATTCATTGATAACATCTTGAGCCGTGTGACGACAAACTATTCGGAGGAGCTGCGTCAGCGTGCCACACGCAAGCTATTCTACGGCGATTCGGCGCCGTTTTTTGCACTAATTGGCGTCAGCCTGGCCACCGGATCGGGTGTGCTAAGCAAAGAGGATGAACTGGAGGGCGTTTGCTGGGAGATACGCGAGGCGGCCAGTCGCCTGCAGGCGGCCTGGAACCATGACGAGATATCCGAAACGTTGAACAGCAATTTTAATATTGATCATCTGGAGGTGGGTCCACCCATTGCCAAGGGCTGTGCGGCTGTTGTTTATGCGGCCAATTTCAAGGAGAATACCGCAACAGCAGATGCCATGCCCAGCGCTGAGGATGCAGCACGTCCGAATGCGGCTGGCAAAATGCCAATCAACAAATCAACCACATGGAATCATCACGAGCTAATGTCACCGCTGCAAAATATGTCGCGTTTTGTGCACAACTTTGGCGGCTCCGTTGATAACATCTACAGCTACAGTCAGCCAACGGCTGCCGCCGCCTTTGTCGATGGACTGGCAACTGGCGGACAAACGGGACAGCCAAAGGAGGAGCACCGAACGGCATCTAGCAGCGACTACACGCAGCAGCAGCAGGAACAGGAGCTGCATGCGGCCGCATGTAGCTCAATTGAGCGCTATCCCCTTGCCCTGAAAATGATGTTCAACTATGATATACAGAGCAATGCGTTGTCCATATTGCGCGCCATGTACAAGGAGACGGTGCCGGCGCGTCAGAGACGAATGAATGCCAGCGCCGAGGAATGGGAACGCCTGCTGCAGCATCAGACATTGACGCTGCCGCCCCATCCGAATGTTGTCTGTATGTTTGGCTTCTTTTGCGATGAGGTGCGCAATTTTACCGATGGTCATCTGCTCTATCCGATTGCCCAGCCGCAGCGCATCAATCCGCAGGGCTATGGTCGTAATATGTCGCTATATTTGCTAATGAAACGTTACGATTATAGTCTGCGCGGCCTGCTGGATGCCAATGAGCTAAGCTCGCGGACCAAAATCCTGCTACTGGCCCAAATGCTAGAGGCGGTCACGCATCTCAGTCGGCACGGTGTCGCGCATCGTGATCTGAAATCGGACAATGTGCTTATTGAAATGCAGCCAAATGATCAGTCACCGCTGCTGGTGCTATCCGATTTTGGGTGCTGCCTGGCGGACAAGGTTCATGGCCTGCGTCTGCCCTATGCCGCCAATGATATTGATAAGGGCGGCAATGCGGCCTTAATGGCGCCTGAGATCTTTAATACACAGCCCGGTCCGTTTGCCGTGCTCAACTATAGCAAAGCGGATCTGTGGGCGTGCGGTGCATTGGCCTACGAGATATTTGGCCAGCCGAATCCGTTCTATTCGGCCAGCGGCGGCATGGCGCGTGCCCAGGGCGAGCTCACCTATTCGTTGAGGAACAGCGATTATCGGCACGAGCAGCTGCCGCCACTGTGCGATACGTGTCCGCCGCTGTTGCAGCAGCTCATCTACAATATACTTAATCCAAATCCATCGAAGCGTGTCAGTCCCGATATTGCGGCCAATGTGCTGCAGCTCTTCCTTTGGGCGCCATCCAAATGGCTCAAGTCTGGCGGCATGCCCAACAGTCCCGAGGTAACAATAAACGGCTCAATAACAATAACAATATGATCTAATCTATATCGTATATATTACCCCATTTACAGATCCTGCAGTGGCTTCTCTCGCTGACCACCAAGATCATGTGCGAGGGCCGTCCACAGCCTGGCGGCAATGCCAACAATGCCAACTGCCAGCCGGGCGGACGGCATGCCTACGTTGAGTATTTGCTCATCTGCAGCTTTCTGGTGCGGGCGCGCCTGCGTCGCATCCGAGGCGCCTTGAATTGGATACAGAATGTGGTCGCCGCGTAGACCACGAAAATGTTAGGAGTGGACACTTTTGGAGGGGCGTTTGGGCGTTGTTTACATCTTGTTATTCTGAGAAGTGAAAGAAATGAAAATAGATTAAAGCGTGTGATAAACTAAAATATATAGTATATATATCAACATATATACAATATATATATATATATATATATTGCATATATATACATACATATTTTATAAAAATTACAAAATTAGCCGCATACTAAAAACAAATGCATTTTTTTATTTTGCTCAACTTTTTGAGCTGGTTGCGATATAAACATTTATTTCAGACACGATTATACAATTATACAATTACATTTTAAATATCTTTAAATATCAATTTCTTTTTGTTGTAGGCAAATTTGGACTCTTTTTTTTCTTTCTATAAATCAGAATTCTTGTTCTATCAAATTGTGGAATCGTTCGGTTCTGAATAAACTTCAGGCATGATATAGAAAATATATAGATAATATATGTGTGTATAATTAAATATTATATCGCATTTGTTGTGTGCTAGTCTATTTAAATGATGGCAGATTGTTGGCATGCGCCCTTTGGAGGGGCATCCCCTTGGACAGGGCCTGTAAAAGTTTACCTCATCTCCAAACAGACATCCCAAATATTTGCTAAGGCTGAGGATAAGATGTGATAGGATGTCTGTGGAGCCTTGTTGGATCTTACAAAACTACATACATATTTTTAGGAACAATAAATCGTACATCGAGTATAATATCATTTCAAAGTTATCTTAATGCTATAGCATATAGCTGGCATCGGAACAATCCGACAACAATTGAGTTGCCGGATGTCCAGCAAATTGTACATATGTTATTTGTATTTGATAAGAGATTTGAACATTTAGTGGATTTGTATAAATTAAATAAATATGCATATGCCAGCCTAATTGTCTGGGGCTACGGAAATCATTTCCTTAGCGACAGCTAGCAGCCCAATTATATCCTGGGACTTGTTTAAATATTCTTTGAGTGCATTGAAATCCAGGAACTGCGAAGTGCACTCCACAAGCAACCATTGGAAATTCTGCTCTTTGACGGTAATGCAGCGCCCTTCGCCAAAATCGAACTTGTAGTGGATATTGTTGTCCGCATCGTGATCCAGCAACAGGTTGCAGCCAAATTGTTGGAATTTATCCCTCAGTTCTGGCAGCACAGCGCCAGCATTCTTGCCCTCTTCTAATGCAGTAATTAATAATAAAGTGCGCTGAGTAGTAAACAAAAAACTATATACAATTGAAGTTATGCTACGCACCGATTTCCTTAAACTCGGCCTGCAATTTGGTTTGCTCAGCATGGATATACTCCAGTCCCAGGACCAGCTCGGAGAGTTTGCTTTTGTAATTGAAGACGGTTGCGTTTGTGTTTAAATCATTTTTCCATTTGTCGATGGCTTCGCCAATCTCCTGCAGACAGTCGGTAGTTTCGGTAATCAATTGCTGCATCTCATGCAGATCATCGGCAATTTGGGACAACTTATTAGTCATAATTGCAATTATTTCACGCAAGAACAAACACTGAAGGTGAATCTTTTCGAAACGCGCTACGTTCGATGACAGCAGCACAATGCACTTGCCGATAGATTTCGATGCACGCGCAGAAGACACTGCACTGAAAGTTATCGATTCGGTATTTTTTTAATACCATACCAGGATATACTGAAGAAATGCAAATGCATGGCACATGCAGCAGAAGGTTACGATAACTATTCATTTGGTCGGTTTTTTTTTTTCAAAAAACCTTTCCAACTAGGTGAAAAAGGATGCAATGCAACTGTAAGGAAGATACGAAGCGTGGGGGGGGTGGGAGGAGGGGGGTTGCATCTTCGCAAACTTAGTCTTGATCGGCCAACAAGTCGGAGACTATCAGGGCGGGCAATTTCGAAATTTGTGGCGTTGTCTCCATATTGATATCTTGTCCTGTGACATCTTCGATGACATGCTCAATGACATTCTCGCAGACCTGTCACCTGGTTGCACTCAATTCATGTCAGATCCGTCAAAGAAAGTCCAGTTGACGTTCGACTGACAGCGGGACTTTAGTAGAATATCTGACTATACTATAAAATATGTAGTACATATATAAAATTAAATATGTTTATAAGTGCAAGTTCTTGGCTAAAAGACAACGAATACAATTCACGTGAGTCAATTCGAACAACAAATGTTTTTTTAAAAGCGCAGTTTTTATAACATATATTTAAATAGCATAGAAATGGTCAATTATTTGTTAACAAGACTGGTTTTTTCGCCATTTGAATGGTTGAAAAAGGCGGCCACTCAAAGACAGCATTGCTGACAGGTCATGCAGTGTGTCTTGCAAGACACTTAGTTTTTCAAAAGCGCAGTTATTATATAATTTATTTAAATAGCTTAGAAAAAAGTCATTTGTTAACAAGACTTTTTTGCTTTTGCTCTATTTCAAAGACAAGTCATGCAGTGTGTCTTGCAGGACACCTAGCATGACGGGTCATCAAGAATGTCGAGTGCCCATTAGCTGTTGTTTCTTTTTCAATATAAACAGCTGGCTTCACATCTCGAATTTGGTGTCCACGCAGCTCACGCACAGCTTGTGATCATAGAAGGAGCAGGTGGCCATGTGCAGCCTTTGGGCATGATCCGTTGCGACATCGAATTTGTCGATATTTGGCGCCCAGTCGGCGCCATAACAGATGCTCGAATGCTCCTCATAGGTGCCCAGCAGGCCGAGCGCCGCCGAGTCCTTCAGTTGCACAACGCTAAAGTTTTTGTACATGCAGGCGGTCAGGATGAGATCGCTGCGCCGTGGATGCGGCTTGAGCCGCCAAATGCCACCGCTCAGATTGAGTTCGGCGAGACTGCGCTTCATGGCACGCGTGTCGAACACACGCAACAGCTCGTCATAGCTGCCGGTGAGCAGCTGATGCTCGCGCTCCGGATGGCTTAGCAGGCAGGTGACGCCGGCGCCATGCGCCTTATTTGTCCAGATGCGCTGTGGTTCCGCCGTGGTGCCGACGCCGCCGCCGCCGCGCAAGTCGTAGGCATGCAGCAGCGTGTCGTCGCCGCCGCTGTAGACGCGCTGTGGCGACCAGCGATCGAAGGCGCATGTCCAAGCCTCAAAGCCGTGCGCATGCCAAACGCACAGCCGGCTGAGTTGACCCTGCGCCGTGTACTGCAGCTGATGGACATTGCCCAGCGAGTCGGAGACGAGCAGCAGCAAGGCGGCGCCGCCAGCAACACGCTGCCAGTCGAGGGCCAGCGCTAGCGCTGGCTTCGTATTCCCTGCCAGCGCCAGTTGGGCGCGTCGCTGCAGCCGGCGCTCCGCGTGCAGCAGCTCATAGATCTCCAGCTGGCCAAGGGCGTTGACTGTGGCCAGCAGCGGTCCGGTGTCCGAGCACCAGGCGGGCAGCCACTTCATGTCCAATATGGCAGCCGTTTCGATGCACTGCAGCCGTTGCAGCGCGCCAATATGCCTGTCGAACGCATACAAATAGACACGACCCTTACGCGGCGTATCGCCAGCCGTTGAATTGTGCTCGCCCTCCACCAGCTGATATGTGCCGCAGGCGAAGTAGCCTTCGTGCCGTTCGTCCTGGGCGCACCATTCCACGGTGTCGGCCGAGTACTCGGTGTCCACGCTGTGCAGCGTCTTGAAGTTCATGGTATATACAAAAACAAAACAAAAAAAAAACACAAAAAAGATCTCCCAAAAAGAAACAGCAGTGCACAATCTGGTCACACAGTGCCGATAGTTAGTTATCGATAGGCAGAATGTTCTCTTAATGCTCTTATTAGATTTATTTTGTTTTCGCTACTTTAAAAAATTAATACGTACTTTCTACTTAGTGCTCGTTTCTTGTTATGGGCTACAAATTGTTATGAATTATTTAGGCTTAGTTGTTCATTTTTTTTCTTTTTTCCTTTTCTTGTTTGTTGCTTAATACATTACATAAAAAATGGTTAAGCGGTCAATTGTTGACGGACCGTTACACTTTCAAAAATTCAAAAAAGTTACAATTTCTATAACCTATTTTAGATGCAAATACATATTCATACATTTTTTTTCTTCTTTTTTTTTGTTGTTTTTTTCATTTCTTTTCTTCTAGCTGCAACATTAATGTATGCGCATAGTGCATGCGTGTGTGTGAGTGAGTGTGTGTATGTGTATGTATGTATTTGTGTTGCTTGCATTGTGTCGGTGCGTTTTGTTACGTTTCGTTTCTCACACTATTCCGTTCCGTTCCGTTCTGTTTTTGTATTAGTTTTCTTGAATTTTTGTTTTTGGTTAGCCATCATTGTATATGATGGATATGATGGCTTTTTTTTATACATATTCAGCTGTATGTACAATACGTTATTGCACTCTCTATCTCGCTCTCCCTCTTTCTCGCTCTCTCTCTCTTTTTAATAGCTATTGCACTATCCTTAAAGTACGCATACAAGTTAAACAGTTAAGTTCATTTAAATCGAGCAAAAAAATAAGACAAATGTAAAAACAAATACAATACACACATATATATATGTATACATATATGTATATATATATATATATATATCTATATAAATATAGCATATGCATATTTGTATATAGTTAGTTTTATATGTATATATATTATATGTATATATACATATTTTTAGTTTAGCAATTAAATATAGAACGCGCGCGCCTTAAGGATATCATTTTGTTTGTTTCTCTCTTCGCACTCTCGCTCTCTTTTGCTCTCACTTTGTACAAACGCGTTCAATACACAGAAATATTCTATATATATGCTACAAGAAATGTGGATGTGTGTGTGTGTGTGTGTAGGGGAGGGGGGGGTGTGTGTGTGTGTGTGTGTGTGTGTGTTGTTGACCAGACGAGATTTAATTGTTTTTTTTTTACTCTTTCGTTGCCATCCAACAATTTTGTGCACGCTGCAGCGCGCGTTTAGCGCCAACAATAGCCCAAAATACAGCCAGATATATATATATGTATATGTGTATATATATATAGACCGTTATCTATATATACATATGTATATGCACACACACACATATGTATATATAGTCTTGTCTAGCTTTTTGTGGGCGCACCGTGGCGCTTTCGCGATACTCATTTGGTCTTCATGACAATTATCGGTTCGAGTATCTTAAGCATATCGTTATTCTCGGGTGCGCCGCTGCCGCTGCCAGCGCTGGCGCCGGCCGCAGCAGAGGCTTGCAGCTTGCTGTAGCCCTGCTGATGCTGATTGAGGCTGACCAATCGCTGCTGCTGCTGCTGCTGTTGCTGCTGCTGCTGATTGATGACAATTGTCTCGTGATGCGGCTGCTGCTGCTGCTGCTGGAGGCTGCCCGCCATTTGCTGTAGCTCGTGCTGCTGCAGCTGCTGCTGGAGCTGGAGGGCGGCGAGCTGCTGATCATTGGAGCCGTCGCCGTCGAGCTGCGAGTCCGTTTTCACGACAAAGCTGTCGCCGCCGTCGGTGTCGTTGTCGTAGAGCTGTTCGGTTGTCTCCTCCTCCTCCTCCTCGGTTTTGGCATGGAACTCGGCGCTGGCGCTGCTGCTGGTGCGCGGCGTATGGCTGCGCATGCGTCGCAGTCGGGCATATTCGGCCTGCTTGGAGAGACGTTCCTTGCGCTCCTCGGTGTTCTCGGTGGCGCGGATTTGGGCGCGTTTGAGTCGCGCCCGTTCGCTGAGCTTCTGCAGCCGGACCGTGCGCTGTTCGGGCGATTCGTTGGCTCGGACCGCCCGCTGATGCGCCGCCATTTTGTCCAGCCGTATGCGCTTCTCCTCCTCCGTTTCGTACTTGTTGGCGCCGCTGCGTCGCGGCGTCGACAGCGGCGACGGCACCACGCCATCGCCATCGGCCGTGGAATGTGCATGTATGTGACCATGCTCCAGCGTCTGGCCGCGTCCGCCGCGTCGCTGGCCCATGCCGCCGCTGCCCGCCAGATGCGGCGCGGCCAGCATTTGGTTGAGCTCCTGCTCGAGCAGCGTGTTGGCCTTCAGATGCTCCTCGTTGGCGGTCAACAGGCTAATCTTGCGCGGACGACCGCGTCCCATTTTCGGAAACTCCTGCAACAGCTGCTGCTGCTGTTGCTGCTGTTGTTGTTGCTGCTGCTGCTGCTGCTGCTGGGTCGGCGCCTGTTCCAGTCCGACTGTCAGCGTGGCATTTCCGCCCGCCGCCGTGGTCAGTATATTGTATTGGCCGGACGCAGTCGGGCTGCTGCCGCCGCTGGCGCTGGCAAAGTGCACGGGCGTGAATGGCGGCGGCACCGTGTTCGGTCCGATGCCCAGCTGGAAGCCGTTGTGATACATGGGATAGTAGGCGGTTGTTGCGCCGCCCGTTGCGCCCCCGTTGGCGGCACCGCCTGCGCCCGTAACGGTAACTGTGCCAGCGCTGCTCGTACCGCTGCTGTTGGCCGTCGCCGGGAACGTGGCCAAATATGGCAGCTGATTGTACAGCTGCTGTGTGGCTGTTGTTGCTGCTGCCGCCGCTCCTCCTGCGCCTCCGCCGCCCGCCGACGCCGCCGTCGCCTGTCCCGCTTTTAGTACCTTCTGCTGCTGCTGCTGCTGCTCCGCGGCGGCCACGATCACCTTGGCCTCGTTCTGGGCCAGAGTAACAGACCCGCTGTTATCGGTCGCCTCGCCGGACTGCAAAGGCAGACGAGGGTAAAGCGAACGGCAAATAGAGAGAAACAGAGAGAGAGAGAGAGAGACAAGGGAAAAATATGTGAGGTTATGTGCAGTTGAGGTTATGTTCAGCAAGTGTTCTCTAGTCGGGCGTAGCCGACCAGCAGATACCCTGGACAAGCAGCCTGGCTTCCAAATATACTTTCTCCTCAGCTCTTCCTCTTCTATTGAGCTTTATGTAAAACTTTTAGTTAAAAAAAAAATATATATATATATATATATATATATATATGTATATATTTTATTCGGGTAAAGTAGAAAGCAGACATTTTTGGCTAAAGCTCTTACAAGCTGCGCGAGTCTGAAAATCGATAATTATCGATTTCGAAAAAGAGCGGGCTTACGATTTAATCTAGATCTGAGCGTGCCAAATTTGAAGTCTTTCCTTTCTTATGCATTCTCTAGGGTAAACTCCATCCAGACTTTGGTGTCTCTAGTTCCGTCTATAAATCGATACTTATCGATTTCGTAACGTTTATTTCGATTAACCTAGTTCTGAGCGGGCCATATTTAGTGTATTCTGCTCGACTATCGAGGCTGACCATGAATATACATATATATATTTTTTATGATATAGAGTATAGAGAGAGTATTCCTTCTGGATATAACATATATTTACACAATTAGCATGCATTTACATATCATATATTCAATAAGAATACATATATATAGATATATATATAATATAAGTGCCATATGTATTCCTATTGAATATATGAATACCAAAACTACGAACGAAAGTCCAAACGTGTTTGTTAAAAGTATAAGATTTTTCACTATAAAATCTGATATAGTAGTACGAACTTAAGATATTTTCGAACAAAAAAGAACGAGAGGAGGAGAACTTAATTTATCAAGCAATTATTTCCTTATAAGCTATGTGAACCAGTTCTTTGAGCCAGTTCCGTAAATTTCCCCCAAAAAAAAAAATAGGTTCCCTTTTTAATGAAAATCCCAACATTTTTATAGACTAGACAATATTAAAAAGAGCCCAAAGAAATTCTAAAGAAAGCTATTGTTGAAAGCATTAAAACTGGAGTTTTTTTAATTTTTGGAAATTTGCAATTTCCAGTGTTAACAATTTCAGAAAACTTTTGAGGTTATGTATTCACAAGCCTAACTAAAGAAATTGTAACGAAAGCCTGAACTTTGCTGTTTTCTTGTTTCTATACAAAATAAAATATAATAAATATATAATTATATGTTTATTTGTGTGTGATATTTTCTGTTATCCAGCACTGCTAAATATAGAGTTTTTGAGTGTTTTGTTTTCTGTTATCCAACACTGCTAAATATAAAGTTTTTAAGGCCGGCCTACGCTTGCATCCGTGAAAATTATGAATATTAAAAACAAAGACCATTTCCTAGTTGAAAAAACGTATTTTCCAACAAAAAAAAAAGGGGTTTTTTTCCAAATTATATACTTCAGTGTTGGGGAACAGTAAAAGAGATTAATAAAAAGTAAAGTATTTCGCATAATTGCGGCTCACAGGGAACTGTGCGTGAGCGAGACAGACAGACAGTTAGACAGAAACAAAGCACAGAGTCGTTTTTTTTTTCTTGGAAACAAATTGAAGACACATTTAGAAAGTATTTTGGACGTTTTAATTGGCTTTCAGGTTGGTTGTTTTTTTTTTTCTGTTCTTCTTAATGTTCACATTTCATATTTTCTTTTTGTATTTTAAATAAAATTCAACTATCGCATTTTGGGCTAGAAAATTATTAAGCTTTGTTTATTTTGTGCTCCTAACTATGTTTGATGTTTAATGAAAGCGCACTTTATGCAATAACTCTTCTTTTCTTTCTGGTTTCAATCGAAACACTTCTTTAACGAATCATAGTTCAAAATTGGACTTGAGCTCAAAAATGGCCGCAGAAAAACTTGAAACAAACTAAAAGCGACTTTTTTTTTTTAACAAACTTTAAGTTTTATAAGCATTTTTTTTTAACTTTAACAAGTATTTCGGACAACAAAAAAACAAACAACTGAAACCCAGGAAACATTGTTGTCCACGCACGCGAGCTTTTACTGTAGCTACAGATATTCAATAAAACTTTAAATAGGGGAACAAAACGAAATGGAACAAAAAAGAAAAGGGAGAAACTTTAGCTTGAGCTTGGCTTCTGTTACTTCTTTTGACTTCTATTCTGGCTGCTCTCTCTCTCTCTCTCTCTCTTTCTCTTTCACACTCATACGAAAAGAAATGTAGGGGAACAAAACGAAATGGAACAGAAAAGAAAAGGAAAGGGGGGAACCTCTGGCTTGAGTTTGGCTCCTGCTTCTTCTATTCTGACTGATTTTCTCTTTCTCGCTGTCTCGCTCTCTTTCACTCTCACACGAACCGAAATGCAGGGGAACAAAACGAAATGGAACAGAAAAGAAAAGGGGGGAAACTCTGGCTTGAGCTTGGCTTCTGCTTCTTTTTCTTTTGACTTCTACTCTTGCTGCTTTTCCCTTTCTCGCTGCCTCTCTCGCTCTCCCTCTCTCTCTCTCAGACTCACACGAAACGCAAGGCAGGGGAACAAAACGAAATGGAACAAATGAATGGCAATAGAGCAACATTAAACTTTGGCTTGAGCTTGGCTACTGCTTCTTCTCTCCCTCTCTCGCTCTCTCTCTCTCTCCCTCTCTCTCTTTCACTCTTGTGTGTGATTTGATTTGTTTTGATTTGTTGTTGTTGGCTTGCCTCTTGAACCCCGCCGCACCTGGCTGTGTCTACGGCGGCAGCATACGCACCTGTAGTTCCACCATATTCGCATACTTCTGCTTGTACAACTCGAGCTGGTTGGCAATGCTGAAGTGCGGGACATGGGCCTGCAGCAATTTGCCGGCCTTGCCCGGCTCCTCGCCGTAGATCTGCTGCACGAATATGCTGCCCGCCTCGGCAACGCCGCTGCCGCCGGCAACGCCATCGATTAGCTGCTGGGCGCCCAGCGAATAGCGCGGCTGTTGCTGCTGCTGCTGCTGCAGTTGTTGCTGCTGTTGCTGCGGCTCCTGCTTCAGCTGCATGGTGGGACGCAGCGTTCCAGGGGTTATGAACATGTTCTGGCCCATATACTCGATGGCCTGATGCTGTTGATAGGCGGATGCTGGCGCCGCTGTCACCAGATGCTGTTGCTCCTCGGCGGCGGCGGCGGCAACTGTTGCTGCTGCAGCTGCTGCTGTTGTGTTGTTGTTGTTGCTGGTGTTGTTGTTGTTGCTGGTGGTGCTGCTGCTGTTGGCAGCGGCTGATGTGACGTTTGCCTGATTTAAATTAATATTATGCTCATTATTACAATTGGCTGTGCCAGCTACGTTCGCAGCGGCGGCGGCGGCGGCAGCAGCTGCTGTTGCCACGGCAAGCACCTGCTGCTGCTGCTGCTGCTGCTGCTGCTGTTGTTGTTGCTGTTGTTGTTGTTGCTGTTGCTGCTGCTGCTGCTGTTGCTGCTGCTGCGCGGTCAGTGTGTTTGAATTGGTCGAATTAGTCGATGAAGACGACGACGAATTCTGCGGCACGCCTGCATGCACTTGCACCTGCACCTGCACCTGTTTGTATATCTTTTTCTTTTCTCTGACCTTTTTCGCATAGTCGTTCAGCTTTCTCAGTCTTTCCTTGCGCTCCTCCACGGACTCGCTGGCGATGCGCTGGCGCGCACGCGCCGCCATCTCGGCCAGTCGTATCTTCCGCTGGTCGGCCGTCTCGCTGGCCCGATACATGCGCATCCTTTCCGCCAGTTTGGCCAAACGTTTTGCCCGCTGTTCGGGCGATTCCATTGCGCGGCGCAGACGCTGACGCGCCGCATTGCGGACCAGGCGCATCGCACGCTCCAGGTCGGATTCGTTTTGGCGTCGCTGTCGATTTGCTTCCGCGTTGCGCAACAAACGCTTCCGGTATTCGTCTTCGCTTTCACGCTGTCGCCTCTCCCGCATCCTCTCAGCATTGCGGGCCAAACGGCGTTGACGTGCCTCCGGACTCTCGTTCCACCGTTGCTGGTGCTGATGATGATGATGTTGTTGCTGCTGCTGTTGCTGTTGTTGCTGCTGCTGTTGCTGCTGCTGCTGTGTGTTGGCCGATACGTTGCTGACGCTGGAGGCGGGTCCCAGCGGCGTGGGCGGTGGCTGTTGCTTTAGGGACAGCGGCTGTGTGTAAGCGGGTAATGTTATTTGCAATTGTTGCTGATGAAATTGCTGCTGTTGTAGATGATGTTGCTGCTGCTGCTGCTGCTGTGGCTGATGCTGTTGCTGAAACTGCTGTTGCTGCTGCTGCTGTTGCAGTTGCAACTGTTGCTGCTGATGTGTCGACAATGGTACCAACAGCGCTGACGGATGCTCGATAAGTAGACGCGCATTGGGACCATTTATTGCCAGCACATGTGTCGCGTATTGCTGCTGCTGCTGCTGCTGCTGCTGATGTTGGTGATGGTCAAGTGTTGGCTCTATCTTTATCCCATTGGGATCTGGTTCCATTATTTTGCAAAGCCTGAACAACAATCGAAATTGTCGTCAAATTGTTGTTGCTGCTGCTGCTGCTGCTGTTGCTTGATCGATTGTTGTTGAAATGCGCTTCCAGTCAACAAACAGCGATACGCGTATCCCCGTCCTGTTGATGATATCGATAACTTTCGCTGCTGCAGTTGTTGTTGCTGCTGTTGTTGTTGCTTTTGCTGCTCGGTCGACAATAACGTTGGCGTTTTGATCGCCGCATTTAACAGCCGTTCTCGTTTTGCTTGCGTTTGCGTTGTTTTGCGTTTTTGTTTTGTTTGCTGCTTCGCAATTCGGTTCGTTGTGTTATATAAAGAAATTGCGCTTAATTATCGTTATCGTAATCGCTATCGCTCTGTACGTACATGCACACATGCATATCATGTGTATCTGTGTGTGTGTGTCTCTCTATTTTTTTTTTTTCTGTTTTGTGCGTTTTCGTTTTAACAACTTTTGGCTGCTGTTGTTCTCTCTCTCTCTCTCTCACACACTCGTTTACTGTCGCTCTCGCAATCGGCGTGACTGTTGGTTGCCGTTTCGGTTTCTGTTTTGCGCATCACCTTTTTTCTTTTTTTTTCCTCTTTTGCTTGTCAATCAATTTGCAATATGCTTCTAAATGTCGATCGCTGCCGCTGCCGCTGCCTCAGCTAATTTTCCTGGCTGCCAGCTCTTGCTCTTGCTAGTGTCGCCTCGCGCCGCCTGCACATGTAAATGTAATAATAATAATAATAATAAAAAAGAGAACAAAATATTCATACTGATGGCAACAACAAATGGCATTCAAAACGTACGGTTTGGGTCTCAGCTAAACGAAATTGCGCACCTTTCACCAAACTCGAGCGCAAATGTTGCTTTGCGCTTTTTTTTATTCAATGTTAATGTGCAAAAATGTGCCGTTGCGTGTTTGCTTTATTTTCGTTTTTAATCAGTTTATCCTTTTCTATTTTCTTTCTTTTCCTTTTCTTATTTTTTTTTTTGGTGGCTACTTTTGGTGCGTGCGCACGTTTCTTCTTCTTGCTTGATAGTAAATGACAATTGGCGCCGCCACCGCCGCCGCTGTGCCGTTCCAATGACTATACGGCTTCCAGTGCCTTCCAATCGATTTTTCACATGATATGTACACACACACACACACACGCGCACACTGACTGCCTGGCTGGCTCGCACACACACAGCTAAAGCAAACGGCGGCCTCTATATATACAGACGCACACGTATGTCTGTCTGTATGTAGCACATACATACATACATATATTGTCTTTTATAAATATTTTGAAGCGTTTTGCCACAATTGTTGCATCAGTTGCAGCTTATTTATTTGTTTAACACTTTGCCGCTTCAACTTGTCGGCATTTGTGAAACGCAGGCACACACACACACGCACGCATACACTCGAGTTATTTAAATGTGTTCACCGTATGCATATTATTATACATGCATATACAATATACGTATACATATATATATTTAGTTTCCCATATTTCGGCATTTAGTTTCACAATTGTTCAAATTGGTACATTGAAGGCGTTTTCTGGCGTGTTCTGCTCAATTGTTTATGAATTTCGGTTTGTTTTCGTCGAATGTTAAAAAAACGCGCTAAATTTTCCGGCAAGCAAAATGCTCGGCCGTTTTCTGTACCAACGCACACAACAACACATTAAAAAATAAATACAACTGGAATATTGGAAACTGGATGTGTAGGTGTGTGTATGTATACATGTAGCATCAGCGATAAGCGCGGCTGCCCTCGTCCAATACCTATCGGACGATATTGCGCGCAATTCCGATAGGCACGACCCACACCGATAATTGGCGCGCACATTCAAATTGAACACAGCTATCGATTTACAATCATAGATCGCCAAAATTCGAGCAAAATTTATATAAAATGCATATATCATTTAAAAATTGTGAATGCAACTTTATTCAAGTATTCATTTTGTTTTTCGTTTGCTTCTTGTGTTGGTTTTTCTTGTTTAAGTGTGTTGTTGTTGTTGTTGTGGGTTTTTAGTGTACATAGAATATTACAATTACATAAAATGTATTTCATATAATTTCACATCAAAACAATTTTGCGTGTAAGGGGGAAGGAGGGCGGGTTAGGGGCTCGTTAAAAGAGTAAGAAAAAACAATTTGAAATTTCGACTAGAACTTAAGTGGTACGTTTAATATATAATATATATAATAGATATATATATATTTATTTTTGCATTTTCCTTTTAATGTTGCTTTTCTTTTATTTAATTACTTTTTCTTTTTTTTGTTAATTTGCTCAGTTGTAAAAATGTTAAGGGTGCGTACATTGTTTTTTTTTTTGTTGTTTTCTTTTTGTTTGTTTTATTCGCAAAAGTATTGGGCGCTGTGCAGAGGGGGGAGGGGATTGCGGGTGGGCGGGGCTTGGAGGCGTTCAATGTTGCTATAACAATATGCCATGTACATATGCATACATATACGTATGTGTATATAGATGTGGGTGACTGTGTGTGTGTGTGTATGTGTGTGTGCGCGCGCGTGCATGTACACATAGTCGTGTGTGGATTGCTTCTATTCATGTGGGGACAACACACACACACACACACACACGCGCACACATACACGCCCCCCTGCAGACTGGGGGTTGCTTGTTTTGGACTAAGGGTTAAAAATGCGTTTGAAATTTGTTTAATTTGTCTTTTTTTTTTGTTGTTGCCGAAAATAAAACGTGACCAGGCGCTGCTTGCAAAATTGACCGAAAGATGTCGCACCTGTTGCAGCGGCCTAACGTCAAAAAGCAAAACAAAACAGCAAAACAACAAAACCAAAAAATGCTTATTGGAAGTGGGCAATACAGTTAGAAGACGAATTTGGCTGCGCTCGCTGCAATTCTGTGCATTGAGTCACCCTGTCTGCGGCGCACATATGCACACGTGTGCTCGTGTGGGTGTGCGCGTATGTGTGCGTGTGTGTGTGTGTGTGTGTGGTGTGCATATGGGGTTGAAGTTTATTTTTTTCGTTTTTCATTTTGCTTTTTGGGGTTTCTCGCGCTGAGCTGCTGCTGCTGCTGCTTCTTCTTGCGCCACATGTGTGTATCTCGCACATATGCGTGCGTGTGTGTGTATGTGTGTGAGACGTGCATACATTTACACATGACTGCGTGTGTGTGTGTTTGTGTGTGTATCTATATATTATTCTGTGTGTTGTATATATATAACTATATATATATATATATATATTTATATATTGTAAGAATATAATGCATGCATTATAAAAATACTTTTTTTTTTTGTTTTTTTTTCTTCTTTTCTTTTTGTTTTCTTTTACTTCATCTTTGTTAATGTTAACTTAAAAAAAAAATTGCCGACACTTTTTCTGTTAGCTACCAAAAAAAAAAGTGCCTCATTTTATTATTATTATTATTATTATTGTTGTTGTTGTTGTTTTTGTTGTTATTATTATGTATATTTATGTTTTATGCGGCTTATTTTGCTCATTTTACTCATTGTTGTTATTTATTATTATTATTATTTTTTTTTTACTTATTTTTGTTGTTGCTGTTTTCTTTACACATTTCTATGTAAATGTTATATGTTGCTTCTTTTGTTTTATGTATACAATATATATTATTTATTATTTATTTATTTTTTATGTTTTCATTTCTTTCTCTTTCTCTTTCTTTAGCTGTCTCAAACGACTCGCTGCTCTGCTCACACACACATATGCTGCTTCTTCTTCTTCTACGGCTTTCTTCTTGCGGAGCTGCTGCTATTTGTGTATGCTTCCAGCTTTCTGATTAGATATCATCTGATTAGATTCTGTGTTGTATTGTTTTGGGCGTGTGTGTGTCCCTTTCTTCTTATTGCGTGTTTGTGTGTGTGTGTGTGTGTGTGTGTGTGTAGATGCACTTTACTTGCTGAAGCCCGCTTCACAAGCTTCCAATAGCGCTCTGATTGGATTCGGCTCTAGGCGTGCATATGGCCTGTCTCTGTATGGGTGTCGTGTACTGGTGTCTGATTGGATTCCGCCTGCTGCTGGTGCTGCTGCTGCTGCTGCTGCTGCTCCTCTTTAGTAGCCCTTGAGGCGATCCTCGAGCGGCGGCTTGATCACCTTGGGAGCACTCGCCCGCGAGACGCGCATCCGCTCGGCGGCCTTGGCCAGCCGCTTTTTGCGCTCGTCGTTCGATTCGCTGGCGCGTCGCAGTCGCTGGCGGGCGGCGTTCTTCATCAGTCTTAGGGTTCTTTGTACTTCGTTTTCGTTTTGGCGTCGGACGCGGTTCGCCTCGGCGTTTTTGGCCAGCCGCAGTCGGTACTCGTCCTCCGACTCTTTGCTCCGCTTGTCTCGCATTCTCGCCGCGTTGCGTTCCAGACGTCGTTCCCGTGCCTCGACAGATTCGTTGCTGCGCCGTCGCGCCGCCTTCTGTGCCCGCGACGATTGATGACCGAGGGCGACGCCGGTGACAACGATGCCGGTGGATAAATGTTGGTGCAGGGGATGCGGCGCTTGTGGATGTTGTTGTTGTTGCTGTTGTTGCTGCTGCTGTTGTTGTTGCTGTTGCTGTTGTTGTGTGTGCTGCGGATGTTGCGGATGTTGTTGTTGCTGCGGATGTTGTTGCGGATGTGGCTGGAAGCTGTTCTCGCTGTTGCTGCTGGCGTTGGCGTTCGCGTTGTTATTGTTGCTGTTGTTGTTGCTAGCACTGTTGTTGTTGTTGTTGTTGCTGTTGCTAGCACTGTTATTATTGTTATTGCTGCTGTTGCTGTTACTACTAACGGCGGCAGCGGCTGCGGCAGCGGCTGCAGCAGCGGCACCTGTACTCGCACTGGCCGCAGCGGCGGCGGCAACTGTTGTCGTATAACTGTTATACTCTATGAGGCCCCTGTTGCTCGGATAGAGATGGTGCATGGGATTCTCATAGTTAAGATATTCCGGCTTGATGAAGAACGGATCGCGGGCGGTAAGCGGCGCCGTTGGCGAATTAAGAAAATATAAACGGCTATGATGATCTGTGGTTATGCTACCTCCGCCGCCACCCACACCCGCGGACATCGAGGGTGTTTTTCTGTGTATCGCTGGGTCGCGATTTATGCGAAAATGGCGCCTAACGTTTGCTTGCTTCTTGTTGTTGTTGTTCTTCTTCTTCTTCTACTTCTTCTTCAGCTGCTGCTTCCTCTAGTTCTTTGCTTCGATTTATTAATATTATTTTTTGCGTTCTCTTTTTTTTTGTATTTTTGCGTAATTTTTCGCGCAATTTGCCGCGTCTTTTGCAAAACACAACACACACAATTTAACTGACCAAAAAAATGTGGCGAGTAAACAACAAAAGCGACATATAACTAATCAATATGGAAAAAAAACTTCCAAATTCTGATTGGAAGCCATTTCCACGATATACACGTACACGCACACACAGGAACACGCATGCACCAATATTTCGCATGGAAGCGCTGTTTGCTCATTTTGGCACTGTTATGCTCAGCGAGTTCCAGTTGGTTGGTCTGTTCGGGTAGCGAGGGGGCGTCATTCCAATTGTCAAAACTAGCCGGCATGGTTGCTGCGCACTCATTTTCCATCCAGTGCTGCATTTTATGCGAATCGATAAGAAATGTTTACAAATTATTTAATTAAAATAATGTTTTTAATAAATGTGTGCTCTGTAATTGATCGTTATTTTTTTAGTAATTATATAACATGATTTTGTTGCGTGCTGTTATAAAAAACGCACATTAACATATGGTGCTGCACTTGTGCTAGTGAACATTTATCCATTTCATTACTAGGCTACTATATGTGTATTATTTCATATGCAATTAAATGTATTTTGTTTGATTTGTAGCTAGTTAATAAATTGGCCCAAGCATATGGCACACAACATAAACGGTTAAAAGGACAATTGGTATTATGTTATCGTTCTAAGTTCACCCTTGCTCTGTTATCGATACATTGATTTTTTTCATGTTGACAGAACCAAGTGAGCTAAACACACACATAACAGTAATAAAGTTTAACAGCGCGTTAACATTAAGAGCTTGCAGCAGTGTAATCTGATAAGGTAGTGCCAAGAGCCAAACATTGATTTGACGTCATCAGCTGTTTGTATATATATTACATGTAGCAGATTGACCATAAATATTAGTATATTAAAAGCACTGCATATTTGAGTCGTTTTGAAACATTGTAATATAATTAATTAATAAAAATTTGCAACTGATTTACTTAATTTTGTCATTTATCTTGCGGGCTGGTGAACGTGACGTCATAAGTTACACAGGTTACACGCTCTCAGAGCGCGCCGACAATGTGCCCAATGCAACAACTGACCTTGTACTGTGAATTTGCTTGTGCTGATGTTTTTTGTGTTGGTTTGTATTTCTTATGCTTTTGTTTTGTCTTGTCAGGTCATTGCGGTGAGCGGACGTCTTGTGTTTAGCGCTGCGCTGCGTCGCAGTTTGCGTAAATTGACTCAAAATAACTGTAACAGCAACAGCGCATTTTTGAATTGTGATTACCGTTTTGTCAATGAGATTTGTGAAAATTAATTAATTCATATAAAAGCTTGTGCATGTTATTTTTTATTTGAATAAAATCAATTGTGTATTTTTTTTCTGTTATTTTATTACTTGTTGTCAGTCACTGACAAAATACATGAATTTGATGTGAAATACGGCAAGGTGCAGGTGCAAAAAAATCAAAATAAAAGAACAAATTCAAATTGCAAACGCAACGAAATTTATGTAAGCACCAACAAGAAAAACGGCACAAAATATAAAAAAAAAATACAAAGAAAAACGTACATTAACAATAAAAAGTATCTTTAAACATTCCAAATTGATTCTCTGCTTGTGTAAAAAAAAAACTATTAAGTAAAAAGAAACGGAGAAGTAGCAACAACAACAACAAAAACAACAGCAGCGGCGGCAACAACAACAACAAGAAACCCATAGGCACGGCAAAGCAGAAGAAGAAGAAGCAAATAAATAGCAATTTCGACTAAATAAAGGTATGTATGTATTTAATATATGCGCGTGTGTGTATGCGTGACGTTTACTTTACATACAAACACTATATTGAGCTATAGATATGAATGTCTGCATATGTATGTGTGTGTGTGTGTGTGTGTGCATATTTCGTTATTAGTTTAACTCTTCAATTTATTATTGTTATTATTACTGCTGTTGCTCGCATGTGTGTGCGCGCGCGTGTTTGTTTGTGTGTGTGTATGGGTGAGCATGTGTGCTGCTGCCTCGTATTTGCTTCTTTTTTTTTGTTGTCTCTTTCGCTAGTTCTTATTGTTGTTTGCCATTAACTATGCTCACTTGAGCTGAGCCACTGGAATAGTTACGTTAAATCAGTGCGTGCGTGTGTATGTGTGTGTGTGTGTGTGTGTGTGTGTGTGTTGGCAAGCGGCGTAGATTACGTTGATAATGCTCAAGAAAATGCCAAGAGAATTTTTCGTTGTCCATGTATTTGCTTATTGTTCTTTGCACGCACACTCACACACACACACACACACACACACACACAGACTTGATACATAGATATTATGCATAGATTAATCTACGAGCACATGCATGAATTGAAATTGAAGTAAAATTGTATAATTGTTACAAATTTTCAATTGGGGTTGAACATTAAATATACTAGCTAGTTGCTTGCATATATGTATAATAGTTGTGCATATATAACAGTTTGTTTTTATTTACTCCATTTCTTTTTCATATCTTGTTTCAGCTCAATGACCTCGCATTTTCATGCTTCTTCTAGCTAATAACTTTCTTACATTGCGCCATTTTGTCACGTCTTCGAATCTAACGGTAACTTACACACACACACACACACACAAAGGCAATTTGACATTTAAGCCAGGCACATGCATCGATTAATATAATCGATTAATCAGGCGCAGCTGTCAACTAATGCAAGCTGTTGGAATCTCCCCGTGTAGGTGCATGTGTGTGTGTGTGTGCTTGTGTGCATAGATCCAATTTGATTTGGGCACTTTCGCATACACTGTCATCCCAATTGCACATCTAGTTGGACCGATAAGAGCAGAGCGCTTTAAAAGGCGCATACTCAAAGGCATTTTGCGCTGTGCACATTTCAACATTTTTTTAATGATCCTTTGCCCTGCCTTTGTCTGGCTGCCAGCAGCAGCAGCAGCAGCAGAAAAAACATCGCTTGGCATTTTACGACACATGCAAAACTTGCTATTTAACATAACCATATCCATTTCCATCCTCGCGATAGCTCTGAGTCACACACACACACACATATGTATATGTACATGTGTAACTATGTGCGAGTGGCAGAGTATCATTAAATGCAGATCTCTATAAAAGCATAAAAAACACATTGTTGCTGTTGTTGTTGTTGCTGTGGTTATTGCGTTCGTTTCATCGATGCAAGCAAAGCGAAACCAAAACCGAACCAAGCCAACAACTACTACCTACATGCATACATTCACACACACACACACTCACTCACTTACACATGCAAGCAGCAATCCATAATAATCTTCCCGTAATTTATAGTCCAAGACAATTTATGTAATTTACAAATACCAAAAATGAAAGAGACAGCAAATGACGGAATGTACACGAATGAGCGAGCGAAGCAAACGTTGAGAGCGAATGCAACTGCAACTAACGATAATAACAATAACTGAAAAAATATATACATATGTATATACGCAACAACAACGACAGCGTACTAAATAAACAATTCAACAAATTTGATCCGAGGCGAACACACACACACTCGCCCATACACGCACACACATAGACAAAACATCGTCGACTCGCACACGCACATCAAAATGCATATGAAGAAAGAAAAAAAAATAATAATTTGTGTAAGAAAACGTATAAAACAACAACAGTAACTGCAGCGCTGCAGCAGAGCTGCAAAAACGGTAGATGGAGCGGGGCGGGTGGTCGGGCAAGCGGGCGGACGGCGTTCAAACAAACAGCGACGTCGACGTCGACGCGTATACAGAAAATGTCGTTCGTTTTTGTTTTTGCTTCTCAAGTTTGGTGAACGCATAAAATAACAAGTAGAAGAAGAAGAATGCGGCTCAATGCGAAGCTTAAATACACTGACAGATTCTTATATAAGTTCAATACTTAGTTATAATTGATTCAATCAGAGTCTATAGAATATCTAACATTTAATTTAATACCAAGAACAACTGGTTTAGGCTGTAATAAGATATGTATAAAAATATTAAATATATATGTACATTTATTTAAGTGCATAAATAATTATAAACATTTTGTTCGAGAGTAGTTTTTGCATGAGCGTGCATACATTGTTAAAAAATAAATAAATTTAAAAAAAAATAAATAAAAATAAAGATAACGTCTAGGGAACTTCCTCCTAAAGCTTATCAACGTGCATGTCAAAGTGATTGTACACACTCATAGCTCAGAGTATACCAAAGGCTTGTAATGAAAAAACTATAGAAAAATTATAAAACTTGCACACATACACGCGCAACGACGCTAACACACACACACACATGCACACACACTCACACGTATCACGCTCATTCACTCACTCACACACAAACGCGCATTGAATGCGGTAATTGCATTTATTTCACGTGCATACGCTGCGCTCTGCGCTCTTTTCCCAAGTCCGCCTCTCTTTTAGTTGCGCTCTGCGTATGCTCCCACCCAAAACCCCAAACGACAGCAGCAACTAACTCAGTCGCCCGCTCGCTCGCTCGTTCGTTCGCTCGCTCGTTTCAACTAAGAACGAAATGCAGAAAAAATAAACTTAGTGCAGAAAATGTTTTCTATGTTATTGACTTTCTATGTTTTCCACATTTGTTGTGCGGCTTGAATGCATGCTCCTTGTTGTTGTTGTTGTTGTTGTTTCCGTTGCTTGTGTGTAGGTAAGGGCATTCCAAATGCGACTTTGCAGTTTGGCTCAACTTCTTTTGCTTGCGGTTTTGCTTTGCCTTGCGTTGCATTAATGATGTTGCAGTTGATCATGATGATGATAGTGATGATGTTGATGAGGCTGAGAACTGGGTGGAGAGTTACACAAAGGCAACACACACACACACACACGCACAACCATAAATACCTGCATAGTACTTATACAAGCATAGGTGAGAGGACTTGCTGGTTTGGCATCATTTATGGCGCTGCCTGCCTGTTCCCATCCGCCCGCCTATGCCCCGCCAGCCTTGCATAAACTTGTCTATGCGGCTGCTGCTCTTTCTTCTTCTTCTTCTTCTTCTTATGCGCTCCATTCTGTTCCCAGTTTTCAGTTCCCAGTTCCCAGTTCTGAGTTGTCGCTGTGTGTGCTTATCTTTACTGCCGTTGCCGTTGCCATTGCCAAGTTTTTGTCTAGTTTTGAATTTGCTTTTTTTTTTCTTCTTATTTTCTTTCTTAACTTTTTGGTCTGTCTTGCTCGGACGCCTTGGTATACACGCGCGCTCCTGCTTCTCCTTTATTCTTTACCTTCATTTAAGCACGCCCACCGCCCACACGCATATTCAGTTGCAGTTTGACTATTTATACCCAGTTTTTAACAGGCGCTAATTGGGGTATATTGGTTTTTGTATAGGGGAAATCACTAATACATTAGATTGAATATTGTTTTAACTGACTTATAAAAGGTATTTAGGATTATGTTCTATAAGCTTACCCCTCCATTTATTCATGTTCTTAGTTTATGTATTTTCGGTGCAGCTTTGTCCTGAAACACTTTGTGCAGGGTATTTGGCAGTTGGGCAAACTCACGATTATAAAGTTGTTGTCTCTCCTGTTCAACTTTAATGCTTGTGCTTGTGATGATGATTCTTCTTCTTCTACTTCAACTTAGTGCGCCTTGCATCTTACGTGGGTTGCTGTCGTTACTAACATCATCATCATCATCATCGTCATCTTCATAATTATTATTATAATCGGATTTATCATAAACGTCATTATCGGCAGTTGTTATTTTTAGCTTTGCCTTAGCAGCGCATTCTTGTCCCTGACATAAGTACATGATATAATTTTAATAACATGCATATGTATGTATGTATGCATGTACACACACACACATCTACAGCTAAGTGCAGCTCCCTCTCTCTCCCCCCTCGTTTGTCTAATCCCCTCGCTTAATTTGCACTTGTCTTATATCCATTTTCGATTTCTGTGAAATTCTCAATATCTTATTTATTTCATTTTATTTTATCCGTTTCTTCTTTTTTTTTTCGAAACACAAAACGTAACTGTTTTTTTTTCTTCTTTCTTTTCATTTTTTTTTTGGATATTTGTTTACGCGGAAAATGTTTACACAATTTGGTACAAGACCAACCCGAGATTGAATATCATTCGATATATGTGTGTATGTGTGTGTATTTATGTGTATATGTATTTATGTTTGTGTGTGTGCGTGTGTTCATATCTGTGTGTATTTAGATGTACATACATATGTACATATATTTGCTTGCGTATCTTTTTTATCATATGCATAAGTTTTTCATGTCTTTCCGCTGGAGATGCCTGTCTTCATAATCATATACCCTATCAAAGGGTATTGTTATTTTTGGCAGCTCTTTGATGTGAGCCCTTTTTCTTTACACTTTTAAGAAGAAGATCCTGACTTCTACAATTGAAATTATATATAATATTGTATTCTCTATACTCTCTCAAATTCAAATTGGGTTCATTCTTTAACGGTAACATATGAAATGAAGGCAAGATACATATTATTTGAAACTCGCCGGATCGGTCCACTATATCAAGTAGCTCTTTAAGGAACAGTACTATATGGGAAACAAAAGAATGAGCTCTACGATTCGTCTTAGACCTGAGCTTTATTTGGAACTACTATATCTTATAGCCTCTATAGGATGGATCGAGGAAAAAAGTACAGACGTCTCTACGTCTTCGACCAGAGCTAAGTTTGGTCAACATAACCTCTTAAGGAGCACAGAAGAAAAAAGTTAGTTTTAATTTCTCAAGGGTATTTCATCGTCGTCTTTTATTTTGCCATCTACAATTCTGGTTATTGGGCGTTACTGACGGGGGCCACACCTATATATAACGCATGTTGCGATTGTCAATCTTCAGTTGGAGCTTGTCTTTCCGATATATGTATGTCTGTACATCTATCTCAGTATGCTCTCTGTACAGATGCACACATACATGCACACATGCAAGTGTAGTTTTCGTAGGTGTTGAATTTCCACTTCCCCAGTCAGCTCTATCTCGCCTCTCCCTCTCGCGCTCTTTATCTCTGTGCATACACACACACACACACATATGTATGTATGTATCTTGCCCGACTTTGTATCTTCGTATCTTCATCTAGCTATCATATAATAAATATCTGTATGTACACGGCTCACAGCACTTCTTCCGGACCCATTGTTATGGCAAGTACATGTAAATTATTATTCACGTTGTGCTCATTGTCGTGAGCTCGTAATTACCACGCACGGCTCCAGATCGAAATGCTCTATCATCTTAAAAGAGCCACGCCCACTGCCGAAGTCAAATTATCTGGCATTAAAGCCAACACAAATCAAATCTTTTATCTTTGAAATTGGAACTGGGAAATTCATAAACCTAAAGATAAACGTATCTCTTAATAAGTTGTATATCTTTAATCTTTAAAGTTGAAACTGTGAGTTTTGGTAGAAATATTTCAAGATGAACTAAAATTATTCTAGAAATAATAAGAGTATGAAACTCGTTAGTAGTATTTGGATCTTGATCTTGAAACTTTGCATTCTTTCAACTTTTTTAGTTATCTTCTAGTCTTATGATTTATTGTCTTTCTAATTAGTAACATTTTCAACCCGCCGGAGCTGTAAATATTTGCTTGACTCAATTTTGTTGCTAGTTTCTGTCATGAATGTTTGTATAGAAAAATGAACCAGCTCAGAATCAGTATTATACAAAAATAACTTTAACTTAAAATATAAGAAATTAAGTAAATAAAATGAGAGCAAAATGAAAAAAAAAATGTGAAAATCAATTTACTGGAAATTTGGGGCTCAAAATTTTAAGATCATGATCTCTATGGAGAACTCATTCTTGAGTAGTTTCTGGGATTCATCCAAGCCTAACTTTCGCTTGAGCTGCTTTTCTATCTAAAATGTCAAAATGTTCATTTAATTATTTTCTCAAGGTAACCCAAGGGAAGGGAACTGAGACCGGGCAACGCCGGGAAACGCCAGCTCGTAGCTCGTATACTATATTTTCAATTTATTGACTTCTGTGTGACCATATTCTCGTTTTTTTCTTTGTTTAATACTCTTTCAAAGAGCTTAAAAACAGCAAAAAAAAAACCAACTACGTATGTATATAAAACTTTATTCTATGAAATAAATTTCTGCATAATTCTAATTTGTGCAAAGTTTTAATTGGAAGCGAACCGTATGCAATGTAATGTAATGTAATGTACATGTGTGCATGTATGTATGTATGTATGTATGTATGTATGCATGTGTGTACATGTGACTCGTTTCTGCTTTCGCATTCTTCTTCTTACATTTGCGCAACTTTATTGCACTCAATTTTTGCGCATTTTATGGTTACAGGGTAGAAGAAGAAGCAGAAGAAGATGAAGAAACGCGCTGTATCTTTCAATAGATACTTTCTAAGTCAACGACAGCGTTTAGAATTTATCTAGTGCGCACACACACACACGCGCACACACACACACACACACACACACACACACACACACACACACACACACACACACACACGCAGTGGCTTACACGCGCGCGCGCGCGCGTATTTGTGTGTAAATCTATCAGTGCGCCAACTTCGTCTTCGTTCTTTGCGATGTGTGCTCTTCAAGTCTTCAGCGCTGTTTTTCTCTCTCGCTCGCTCGCTCACTCTCTATCTGTGCATGTGCATGTGTGTGTGTGTGTGTTCGTGTTCTGTTCGCTTGCTGTCCGCAAATATGCTCATACAAATATTAAATTGTACGTACCACCGTACTCCTCCCCCCCTTGCGCCACCCATCCTTTGAGTCTTAGCAGCCACTCACCGTCCGTGCGTTGTATAAATTTTCTGTGGAACTGTACAATAGCTAAATAAAAAAAAATAAAAAAAAACAAAGTTAAAGCACACAGACCAACGACGACGACACAAGAGTTAAGTATTAAATGTACGTGCGGTGCACACACATACAGCTAGTGTGTGTGTGTGTGAGAGAGAGAGAGATGCATGTGTATTGTAGTTATGTATGGCTAGTAAGTGTAAGTAGCGTGTATTTGTTTTTCGTCGTCTTTCTGTTGTTGTTGTTGTTTTGTCTTTAATAGTTGTCCGTTGAGCACTTTGGCTGCGACTTGGACTACGACTTTAGCACGCTGAAATAACTAAAGCAACAGCGACAACGGGCCAACAGGAACAGCAGCAACAGAAAATAGCAGCAGCAGCAGCAGCAACAACAACAACAACGACAATAAGAGACAAATGTTGAGTTTCTTGACTTTTCTGCCTTTACTATTTAGTTGGAAGCCTGAAGTTCGGCTCTCTTTGGTTGTATGTTTGTGTTTTTTTTTTTTCTAGTTTTTTGCTCTTAGTTTGTGTATGCCGGCAGTAGCTGCTGCCGCCGCTGCCGCTGTTCGTACTCTTACTCCATTATCCATGCTTATGCATTTTATACGTTTGTTATAAACTGTAATATTTCCTCATATGTAAACCGCGAGCGACGTTAACATTAACGGCGACGTTGACGTTGACGTCGGCGTCGGCGCCGAAGTTGACGTTAACGTTGTATTCATTACTGTTGCCGTTGCTGTTTTTCTTTACTATGGTTTCAATTTTATTTAATTTTATTTTAAACTCTAAACAAAAGACTCCAAGTGAGCTGCAGACTCGACTTGGACATGGACACACACAACACAATGAATGCTAATGGCTGCAAGAAGGGGCAAAAATAAAGAAAAATGGTTAAGGGGGGGGGGGTTGGATGAGGGGGTTACCGATTGAACGTACCATATGCGGGCAGGGCATAAAAACATACACATATGCACATAGTTATGAATGCGATTGTGTTTGTGTGTGTGTGTGTGTGAGTGTGTGATTGTGTGTCTTTATAAATTATACAGATATTCCATACATGTACATAGTTATGTTTGTAAGTATACTAACGTGTATATTGCTGTAGTTATATTCAGACAAGAAAAAAAAAGCGACATGGAGACGGGAATTGTACGTACAAGTACTCGGTCGTACAAATATGTATTGCAAATTGGTTGGGTTTTCAGTTCCAGTTTCCAGGTCGTTGCTGGTGTCTCTTACTTTGGGTGTGTGTGTGTAAAAGAGAGAGAGAGGGAGAGAGAGATAGAGGGACGCTGTAAGCGTTTGCGTAGCTATTGCATGTTCTTATTTCTTGTTTCTATTTGCGCGACTGACTGCAGTTTTTCTAGATCTTATGATTTCCTTCTTCTCATCGCGATCCCATCCAAATTTGACTTTGCCATTTTGTTGTTGTTGCTGTTGCGCTTGATTTCCATCATTTGAATAGTACAAGAAGCGTTGTCGTTATTTGAGCTGAATCTGGAACTGGTTCAGGAATTTCACATTCCTCGCACTATTGAAAACGCATTGGCATTTCAGTGTTGATCATTGTGTGCATTTGATTAGGTGTTGCAAGTGTTGCGTATATGCATATGTATGTAAGTATTTATTATTCTGTCATTTTTTAGTGCTTTAAAGCCAACTCTCTAATTGGTGCAAGTTTAATTTGTTGCCCTTTGAAAACAAATACCAATTTGCAAGATAAGCTGGGACGTTAAGATGCTCTTAATTTGTAGCTTATTGAAAACTAATACCAATTTGCAAGAAGAAGCAGTCGCGTTGCGTTGCGATGCGATGCTCTTAACATAAGATGTTTCTATATATGTATATGTAGATGCACTTGCATATACATACATACATACATACATATACATATTTTTTTTTATAATAAGCGCATGAAGTGCAGCTTAGGATTTTATCTCTTGTTTTCTTTGCTGTTGAGACTTATTTTCTTGTTGCATAAAATGGCATGTGTATGTGTGTGGGTGTGTGTGTGGGTGTGGGGGTGTGTTCAACATCAACTGATTCCTGTTCTGCTCTCGGCTCACTCCTCAGTTGGATAAAAAGTTGTACTCTAAGTTAATATGCAGATGTTTGCCTTTACTTCAGGATGCAAGGCCCTTGGCATTTTGCGTAGTTTTGTGTGCAATACCCAACGCTTGGCCCTTTGCCTCCTTCCCAGCTCGCATAACATTAACTTGTGCTCCCTTCGGCCGTCCTTGCTTACCCTTTTAAGCGTGCACACACACACGTATATATACAAATATTTAAAGAGAGAGGGAGAGAGTGCGAGCGATAAAACTAGAGAGCGCGCGTGAGAGAACATGAATTTATCGTTGTAGTTTCTGTGGCGGTTAACCTCACCTCACCTCGGCTTGCACCCCCCCCCCCTATCCCCTACCCATCCCCATCGAGCCCCTTGCCTGCCTTTAGTAGCAGTCATCCGGCTCATAGAGTTTATTTTATTATTTCGTTTCGTTACGATTTTTGCTATTATTTATTTGTTCGCTTCCCACTGTCTGTGTGTGTGTGTTTTAAGTTTTGTTGTTTTTTTTTTTTTAGTTTTGACTTGTTTTCTTTTGTGTAATTTTATTTTCGTTTGTATCAAGTTCGTATGTGTGTGTGTGTGTGTGTGTGTTTGTGTGTGGCAACGACAGTAAGAATTGTATTACCGTTGTTGTTGTTGTTGTTTTTGGAATCTACACAATAATAAAAATGCTCGAGTCTCATATATAGATTGGGTTGCTTGAAGGTGACAAAGCGTTGGTAGAGGGGGGGGGGCTTAAGGAGGGGTAGCTTGTTTGCCTGTCGTTAGTGTGTGTGTGTGTGTGTGTGTGTGTTTATTGTGTGCGTGTTTTTATTTTCTTGAATTTCAATTTTTTCCCTCTCTTGTTTCTTATTTTTATTTATTTAGTTTTCGTCTACGTTTGTTTTTTGTTTGTATGTATTTTTATATTTCTCCGACTCTCTCATTATTAATAAATAGTTTCTCGTTCTCTGTATTCCATTTCAGTACCCAAATCGCCGCCACTTCAACCGCGTCAACGTTTTCTGTCTTTTCCCGTGACGCAAAAATAAAAAAAAAGCCCAAACCCAAACACAAACACAAAAAAGGAAAGAAAAAAAAAGTCAAAATAAAATACAAACATTTGGCCACACGCTGCACGGCGAACTGTGCGTTGCCACTTGTTGATTTTGTTTGTTTTTGTTATTGTGTTTTTTTTATTTCGGGTGTCCGCTTTGAAGTCCAATGCCGCCGCAACGGGAACGCGGATAAATAACGGCAGTGCGACGCTAGAGAGGAGAAGATCTGGCATGCAGCTGGCTGGCTGGCCGGCTGGCTGCTCACACGCCTCCTCCTCTAATTCCAATTCCAGCTCCAGCTCCAGTTCCAGCTCCAGCTCCAATTCCAATTACACACATACCTTTACCTATCACGACCAGGGCTACATCTTCTATTACAATTCCTATCGCATATCCTGATCTCCTGCAACTTCAACATGGACGCCGAGATATGCAATCCGCAATTATGTCGCATTTGCATCACATCGCACACAAACTCTATGCAAATGATATCCATATTCGGCGAGGATTCGCTATGGCAAAAGATCACCACATTGGCGGATGTTAAGGTAAGAAACAAGATAATAACAACAACAACAACTTGGGGCAAATGGAATTTGAATAGATGTCTTTAAAGCGCTCCAATCAGACGCATAGATTGCCAACTAGAATTTGCTTAAGTAAGTTTAAGTATATGCAATTTTAATATCAAAATGTACTTTAAGTCAACAAACAAATTTGTGACCGGTTCATTAGATCGTCTTTAAGTTCAGTTCATGAACCTAATTTAACACAGACATGAACCTGGGCGAAGATTAGAACCTTGCGGTTAAATTTTAACTAAACTAATTGGAATTTTCATTTGAATTTTACCTGTGTAACAATTCAAACAAGAAAGAGTGCGCCAATTGGGAGTGCCCGACTAGAAGATACCACGTATTTCACGTGGACTTTAAATAGATATTTAGAGAATGGCAAAAGATATTGCATAAACCTAATTGCACTAGTTATGTGCAAGGCCAACAAGAATATAGACTTCATATATAATGTCTATAGCTGTTGTAGTTCCCGAGATCGAAGCGTTTAACCAGACAAATAGGCGCCTGGGGCGAATAGACTAGACTAGGCTATTGATGCTGCACTAGAATATATACATATATAGTATATCTCATAGATCTCTGAAAATGAGTTTGAAACCGATTTCCGTCAATTTACCACTGTTGCGGGTGAAATTTCCCAAATCGATGAAACACGTATTTAAATGTCTAAAAATAGGACTTTTGGTTAAGCTCTCGGTTTCGGTTCAAGTTTCTATTGGAAAACCAGATAAAGGGAAGTTGATGAGATTTATAAATGGTAAATAGAATTACTGCATCGTGCATTTGATGCTATTAGAAATATGTGTATTCTAATTAGACCTTTAATATTTAACACTCGTTTTGTCAAATAGTTATTAATAAATAAATAAATAAGAATCCATATGGATATCCAGTATATCCAGTATTCTCAAAGGGTCCTTAAAAGCTACAATTGTATATTCTAATTAGACTAGGAGTTCCCTTAAGATGTCTGTTAATCTAGTAGAGTATAAAAGAATGTTGAAGAAATGAAATAATATCACTTTATATACTCTACGTGTTTTAAGAACATCATTTAGTGGCATTGGAGATATTTGGGTCTACGTTCCAATTAGAATCGCATCAACGCTGATTGGAATTTTCGAAAATTGAGAAGATACACACATATGTTTGTGTACTAGACAAAAGTAACTTGTGACAGTCTTTTAAGATATAAGATTGAAACTTCATTCAATCATTGAATACAGTTTATTTTAATTACTGACTTCATTAACTGTTTCTCATAGAAGAATGTTCTCTAAAACTATCTTGAAAACTCTTCAGACGCATTCCATTTGCTTTATTTGAGATTTTAATGGGCTTTCGAGACATTCAAAAATCTGTTTGTTTAACCATTAAAAGGAGAGAGAAGAATAAATGAAATACAAAATTAAAGTATACAAGACTATTTTTAAAATATGCCATCATGATATCTCATTGTTCAACTTTTGAGAATCTTTGGTCGTATACGCATGATTTAAGAGTTTATTAAATTAAACTTTGCCAACCAGATTTAAACAATGCTGTTTGGAAACTGTCGAATCTATTAAAGGTTTTTGTTTGCTGCGAAAATCAAAGAAACTTTATGAAAACAAAGCATTTGGGATTCTATTTTAAGGCGTTTCCATCTGCATAACATTCCAACTGGCATCAGATATCGATTGTTCAGCTATTTAAAAATATTATTGCATAAAAATATATTTAAATTTATATTAACAATAAATTATAACAATTATATTGTTTATTCATAAGCTAAGCTAAATTAAAGGTTCAATTTAATGAACCAAATAGAATAGATCGTGCTTGAACCAGTTCAGTTCACGATTTGAAAATAAGCTGAGCCTGGAATTTCCAACTCCCCCAATTTAGGTGCTCTTTCTTAGATCTGCTGTAAACGTGTGATACATACATACACACATACATACCTACATACATACGCGAAGGCGTTTCTCTATAACGTGATATGTATACAACCGTATATAGTCTCTATATGCACATACATACGCACCCATATGTATGTATGTATGTGTGTGTACCGTATATACTCTCGGCACAGATATGTATACATATTAACATATTTCATAGAATAGCCGCAATTCACAACATTTTTATCTTTTTCACAGTAACTGACATGAAATGAAATGTAGAAAAAAAACGTTTCGTTTGCTTTTGTGTGTTTGTTTTTTTTGTAATTCCTTTTTGTTTGTTTTAGTTGAGTTCAGCTCGTTTAGTTTTTTAGTATTATACCGTTTTTTAGCCGGTGTATCATATACATACATATTTTGCTTGTTTTTTTTCCCATTTTTTTTTTTTTATTATAAATTGGAATTTCTTCTGTTTCTTGTTGCTTGTATTTAGTTTTCTTTCGTTTGCTGCTTTTGTAAAATAATTTACCGTTTGAATTGCTGCTTGTGCTTGTCTGCTGCTTATACATATACATGCATACATATCTATATTTTTCTTCTTCTTTTGTTTGGCGTCTCACACACACACACAACTAGATATGTATGCATGTGAATGTATAATTCATGTTTGGTTTAATTCCATAAATTTTTCTTTTACAATTTTGTGCTGCTGCTGTCGCTGCCGCTGCTTCTTCTTCTCGCATCTGCGCTCTCTTCACACAAACTGGGCTCTCTGTTTGCCTATCGCTGTCTCTTTCGCGCCGCTCTTGCGCTCGCTCTCGGCATGCGGCGGCACTCATTCACTTAGTCGTCGTAGTCGGCTTAGACGTTCGTTGGCCCCCTATCTGCCGCCCGCCCAATGGGGCGGGACGCAGGTGGCGATTAGTGTTGCCAACTCAGCCATTTTCTAGCCACGTTTGGCTATGCAGTCGACAACAGTTGACGTTTTTTAGCTATTTGTTTTTTTTTTTTTTGTTGGCAGCTCAATGGCAAATCTCCTTATTGCCAATTTGTACTTAGATAGCTAGTTTAGCTTATTTGTTTTTTTTTTGGCTCATTTTTTTGCAAGCTATTCAGCTAGTTTCTCGAATGGGCAACACTGCTGCGAGCAGCGACGACGGCAACTCTTCGTCTCTTCCTCTTCGTCATCAGCTTGGTTTGCGGCTGCGAGCGCTGCTTTGAGTTTATTCCATTCCATTCATGTATTTTTTCATATATTATAATTTATTTATTTTTTTCTCATATTTTTTGTTGTTGTTGTTTTTGATTTTTTCCTGAATGTGAAATGTTTTTCTGGTTTTCTGCTGTTTCTGTTCAATTTGAACGGCTTAGTTTTTAGTTTTTTTTTTATATCTTTTCACATAATTCAGTTGCTTTGGATTAATTTTTCTTTCATTATGCTTAACTTCTTCTTCTTTTCAAATCATCATTTTTATTATGGCTTTTTTTTTTTTTAATTTTTTCGTGTTTATGGGGCAACTCGTTGAGGAAACACGAGATCGCAGCAGATCGCGTTTATTAAACTTTAAATACACATACATGTACACATATACACACGTATGTGTATGTGTATGTGTGTACACTCGAGTACACTTTATGTCTGTGTATTTATTTTTGTAGCTCTGCTAATTCTTGTGTAAATAAAACAGTTTTTCCATATCAAGGTTTCTGTATAATGAACATGATTATAACTACATACATATACCTATACACACACACATACACACATATATATATCTAAATGTGTCTGTATCTTTAACAATCTATTCTCCGTGTATTATTACTATTTTGTTCATTTAATACAAATCTCAAAACCAAATTAAAATACACAAAAGAAAAAAATAAAAACCTGTCGAGACGTTTTCTGTGCCTTCTATTTATTCTTGTCTATTCCTTTTTATACATAGCTGAGATTTGGTTCGTCGACCCGAAAATCAAATCGGAAAAAAACCTTGTAAAAAAAAACATTACTTTTCACCAGAAAAGAAAGAAAGCAAGGTTTTTCATATGAGCTCCAGAGTTTTTACATGTTCTGTTTCAAGGTTTTTCAGCACTATTCGCTCCGGTTCATAAAAGAACCAGTTCGTAACCGTATTTCGAAATTATTCGTGACTAGGAACTGAACCTTAAACAAAAACTATTAACAAAAAAAACTGCCAAGTCATATTTATATTTATTCAAAAATGTTTTACCCAAAGCCAAATAAATTTGAACCCAACCAGGGCAAATATCCAAACATTTGTCAATGTTGGGCACAGTTCAAACTTGGACGGCATGAAAATACTATGTAGTAATGAAAACGAAATAATTGTTAAATGAATAATTAAAATGCTCGAAAAACATAAAAACAAATCAAAGTTTTTTGAACCAAAGCCTGATCTCAAGAATGTGCGTAAAGGCAGGAAGCTGGCTCAAACTGTGAGCCAGTTCTGATTGGAATTACAGGCCTGATTTTAAGTCAAAAATTGATTAGGATATATTCATTAGGCGAACATATTGGGAGCGAAGAAATCAAATTATTTTGTTCGAAAATTTGGCTAAAAGCAGGTTGAGAATACCTTTTTTTATTATATAAGATATGTATCTCAAGCTGATTTCTTAACCTGATTCCAAGTTAAAAATTGAATATTAAATTGATAATATTAGGATATATTCATTACTAATTGTAAGAAATTGTCATAGTTGGTTCGAAACTTGGCTAAATCCCGATTGAGAGACTTTTATTATAATAGATATGTATCTCAAGCTTCCGAAGGGAAGTTCTAGATGATCTCTTAACCTGATTCCAAGTTAAAAATTGAATATTAAATTGATAATATTAGGATATATTCATTACTAATTGTAAGAAATTGTCATAGTTGGTTCGAAACTTGGCTAAATCCCGGTTGAAGAGAGACTTTTATTATAATAGATATGTATCTCAAGCTGCCGCAGGGCATATTCCAGATGATCTCTTAACCTGATTCCAAGTTAAAAATTAAATATAAAATTGATAAGATTAGGATATATTCATTAAGGAAACATATTAGGAGCGAAGAAATTGTAATAGTTGGTTCGAAACTTGGCTAAATCCCGAATGAGAGACTTTTATTATAATAGATTTGTATCTCAAGCTTCCGAAGGGAAGTTCTAGATGATCTCTTAACCTGATTCCAAGTTAAAAATTGAATATTAAATTGATAATATTAGGATATATTCATTACTAATTGTAAGAAATTGTCATAGTTGGTTCGAAACTTGGCTAAATCCCGGTTGAAGAGAGACTTTTATTATAATAGATATGTATCTCAAGCTGCCGCAGGGCATATTCCAGATGATCTCTTAACCTGATTCCAAAATTGATAATATTAGGATATTTCTAATTGTAAGAAATTGTAATAGTTGGTTCGAAACTTGGCTAAACCCCGATTGAGAGACTTTTATTATAATAGATTTGTATCTCAAGCTGCCGCAGGGAAGATCTAGATGATCTCTTAACCTGATTCCAAGTTAAAAATGAAATACATAAGTTTTAAGATTAAATTAAATTCATTAAGGAAACATATTAGGAGCGAAGAAATTGTAATAGTTGGTTCGAAACTTGGCTAAATCCGGTTGAAAAGAGACTTTTATTATATAAGATATGTATCTCAAGCTGCCGCAGGGCATTTTCGAGATCTTAACTGTAATTGCCAGTGGCAAGGGTGGCTCTGTAGCCGCATTTTAAGTTAATGAATTGTCGTTGAACATTTTTCGATTTACCTGCGCAGATCGCCAAGAACGACACATTGCCGCAACAGGTGTGCGTGAACTGTGCCAAGACGGCCATCTCGGCGTGCCTGTTCAAGAAGAAGTGCGAGGATGCGGACAACTTTTATCGCCAGCAGCTGCTGATCAAGAAGATCGAGGGCCACACCGCCGAGCTAAAGGCCGAGACGGTGCTCGAGCAGCCGGAGCCGGCGCCAGCCGACGAATGCCTAACAACTGCCGGGCTGCCGGCCAAGAGCGGCACCAGCAGCAGCGGCAGCGGCAGTGCCAGCGCCAGCAGCAGCGGCGGCGGCAGCAGCAGCAGCAGCAGCAGCAGCTCCGACGACGACGACGAGGAGGAGGAGGAGGAGGCGGAGGAGGGAGAGGAGGACAATGCGAATGGCGCGGGCGATCCGGATGCCGCCGATGGCCAAGAGAGCGTTGCGGTCGAGGCACGGCCCCAAAATGGACACGCCAAGAGCAATGGCCATCAGCAGGTCGCCGAGCAGCGGCGGCGGGAGGAGCAGCAGCCGAAGCGGGAGCACGACGAACTGCAGCAAGCTGACGCTGACGAGCAGCAAAGCCTGGCGCTTGAACTCCACCAGCATCAGCAGCAGCAGCAACAGTTGCAGCAGCAGCAGCAGCAGCAGCAGGAACAGCTGCAGCAGGAGCCGCACGAGGATGGCGAAATGCCGGAGCACATGCCCTTCAACTCGATCCGCCTGATGCAGGAATATATGCAGCAGCGCATGAACAAGTTTCCCAATGGCAACGGGCATGTGTTGGTTGCCGGCGGCGGCCACAACGATGTGGATGACGACGATGATGACGACGAGGACGAGGATATGTCATTGCCATTGATACCAGAAATTGAGCTGATAACGCCCTCGGATCCGGATCCGCCCATGATGCCCGGCAGCGATACGGATGCGCCTGGCCTGGCCAATGGAGCTGCCGCCGGCGCTGTCCATGGATCAGCCGGCGTCGGTGTCGGTATCGGTGTTGGCGGCGCAGGCGTTGGGGGCTTCCAGTGTCCGCACTGTTACCTGATCTTCGAGATGAAGCAGATACTCAAGGCGCACATGCAGAGTGTTCATGGCGCACCCGGACCCGTCTACGAGTGCACCAATTGCCGCAAGACCTACTTCTACAAGCGTTTCCTCGAGAAGCACATCCGACGTGGTCGTTGCGTCAAGAAGCGACGCAACCAGACGTGAGTTCCTGACATATATAAATCACCGCCAGCATTTGGCTAATCCTTCCACTTCTTACCTCATTCACAGCCGGCCCATGCAGTGCTCCGATTGCCATGTCCTCTTTCCCACCGGCCATCATCTGGGCTGGCACAAGCGCACCGGCTGCCCATCCAAGGCGGCCAAAATGTAAGTATCCATCACCTGGAGCAGCCACTCTGGAACACTCTTGGAGGCAGCTCGATTTAAGATGGGCTCTCCTTAAGCCTTCAGAGATCGCAGCGCACGTTCATGAATCTGCGCCAAAGACTCTTTGCTGCTCTTTGCTCATTGTTAGCTTAAATTCTTGAAAATATTCCCCCCTTTCGACTTCTCTGGAATCCGAAATCCTTGTGGGCCACTTTACTTCTCCATTGACTACTTGAGCCCTTCCCAGTAATATCTATGATAGTTTTATAGCTGATCAAACGCACAAAACAAAATTATTTATCGTTTACTCTCATTTTATATTGTATAAATCGAACAAATTGACAAAATTTTGCTGGGTTTGAACCAGCGATTTCTCGCTGGTTCCTTCACATTTGAGACAAAATATAGGGCATCGGTAAAAATTTCAGCTTCTTTCTTCAGTTAGTCAGTTAAACAAATGTAAAAATTGAAAAATGTTGCTGAGTTTGAACCGGCGTTCTCTCGCTTCTACTCTACCCTTCGACCCAAAAGGAAGCTTCATTATAAATTGCAGCTTCCTGTATGTTAGGCCCTGGGCTATGTGTTGATTATCTTTCATTTAGTCAGTTAAACAAATACAAATTGTAAAAATTGTTATTGAGTTTGAACCAGCGACTTCTCGCTTGAACCCTAACTTTAAGCCCAAAAGAAACTTCAACAAATATGCTTTGTGCTGTGCGTCGATCACAGTTTAGTAAGTCAGTTAAATAAATATAGAAAATGACAACTGTAGCTGAGTTTGAACCAGCGACTTCTCGCTTGAACCCTAACTTTAAGCCCAAAAGAAACTTCAACAGATATGCTTTCTGCTGTGCGTCGATCACAGTTTAGTAAGTCAGTTAAATAAATATAGAAAGTGACAACTGTAGCTGAGTTTGAACCAGCGACTTCTCGCTTGAACCCTAACTTTAGACTCAAAAAAAAAACGTTAGCTGCTACGCTTTGGGTTGTGCGTTGATCATTATGATCATATAACAAAAAGTGACAATTGCTATTGAGTTTGAACCAGCGATCTCTCGCTTGTACCCTAACTTTTGATCGCAAAGGGAAGCTGCAGCTGCTACGCTTTGGGCTGTGCGTTGATCACAGCTCAGTTAAACATTTCAACACATATAACAATAGGCAATTGTCGCTGAGTTTGAACCAGCGATCTCTCGCTCAAACCCTTCAGCCAGTCAGGGCAATTTCTTATAGATAGATAGGGGTAGGGGAAGAATCGGCAGGGCAGCTTGAAAATTTACACTCTCTTCGCATATCTGCCCGCACATCAAATCGGTCTACTATATCATATATATCATATATATCATACTATATCTCTTTCCTTACGCACAACCCTTTGCAGGCCCTTGCAGCAGCTCTTCAAGCAGAATATTGTGCAGTTCAACAACTTTCCGAAGCGTGTGGTGCCGCGCAAGCCGCCGCCGCCGCCGCCGGACAATGCTGCACTGCATCTGAACAATCGCAAGTAAGTGGCAATTTGTGTTTTGTGTGTGGAACTTGAAATGATTCCGCGATTCCATTTTAATTTTAGGCTGGGCCTGACGAACAAGCGCAAGGGACGCACTCGCATCAAGCTGGACGCCAAGAAGATCGCCCTGGCCAAGCAGCTGATACTGCGCGAGGCGACCACCACGGTGATTGCCAACGAGCTGAACATCTCGCGCACGTTCGCCTGGCGTCTGCGCAAGAGTCTGGTGAACGGTGTCAGCCTGCACGAGCGTGTCGTGGATCAGGCTCTCGAGGAGCAGCAGCAGCAGCAGCAGCTCCAGCTGCAACTGCAGCAACAACAGCAGCTGGAGCAGCGACTGGAGCAGCAGCAGCAGCAGCAACTGGAGCAGCACGAACGCCAGCAGCAGCTGGAGGAGCACGAGCGCCAGCAGCTTACGACGTTGCCATATGGCCATCTGGGCCTGGGCCTCATCAAGGAGGAGCAAATGGACAGCGACGACGAACAGCACGCGGCGCTCACCATTGTCGACGAGCTCGAGCCCGACGACACACATGGCCATGGCGAGCGAGATGTCGGATGCGATCGCGATCGCGATGCCGATGGCGTTGTCGAGGGCGAGGGCGAGGGCGAGAACGATGGCATCGGCGATATTGGCGCCGAGGAGACGGCCGGCTATGCCGGCGACGATGATGTCTGCGGCCTGCTGCACAACGGCTACGATATGCGCGCCCAGCTGGAGGAGCACAGCCCCCTGGCCGATGGCACGGATATGGAGCACGAGCTGCACTCCAAGCGCGCCATTTCCCTATCGCCGACTCCCATGTTGCCGGCACGCGCCGATGTCGAAGCCTATCAGCGACTCCTGGCGGAAACGCATCGCTTTCCGCACATTGTCAATGCCCAGCAGCTGCAGCTCCAGCAACAACAACAACAGCAGCAACAACAGCAACAACAGCAGCAGCAGCAGAAGGTTGCCCACAATGGAACGCTGCCCATGTTGACGCGTTATCCGCCCGCCGTTGCTGCGGCCAAGTAAGTGGAGCTCGTTCAGCTGATCAGGGGCTGTAAGCTGGTTGGATACTTCATGTCCGCTCTTGAGAGACAGGCAGATGGAAGCTCATCCGAATCCTTAGAGAGCTATGTCGATGTCCGTCTGTCAAGAGACTAAACATTTGTGCTAGATACGCAGCATGAGTTTAAACTGTTTTCTTTTCGATAACTTCTTCACAATATCCATAAATATCGATTTGGAGGCATTATTTATTAAGCATAGGTTGAAAATTATAAGTAACAGTTACGGCAAACCTGATATGCGGGCTCTCACGGAGTATCCTTTATCCTGATTTCTATTCGATAACTCTTTCGAAATATCGATAAAAATCGATTTGGAGGCATGATTTATATATCATAGCTTTAAAATTAATAATAGCTGTACCCAAACCTGATATGCGGGCTCTCACGGAGTATCCTTTATCCTGTTTTCTTTTCGATAACTCTTTCGAAATATCGATAAATATCGATTTGGAGGCATGATTTATATATCATAGCTTTAAAAGTAATAATAGCTGTACTCAAACCTGATATATGTGTTCTCACGGAGTATTCATAATTCTCTCCACTTCGATAACACCTTCACAATACCGATAAATATCGATTTTTTTATCGTTTTATCGAATTTTTTACGAAGCATATAGCTTGAAAAGTTTGAAGATCCAGCTGAAATGTGGGTTCTCACGGAGTGTCTTTTGTTCTCTTCATTTCGATAGCTTCTGCACAACAATATCGATAAATATCGATTTGAAGATTATAAAAGTCAGGTATATCCAAAACTAAAATGTGGCCTCTCATGTGCACATTTCTTTCATTCGGATAATTCCGCACAATCCGCCAAAATTGAGTTTATCTCGTTCTCCAGGTTAACGCTTAAGTGTGTACACACTTTTTCTATGCCGTATTGAGATCTCAAAGATCGGACTCCAAGCACCGAAGTCATTTTGAAAATCTTGAATTGCGACTTTTTGTGACTATCAGCATTTCTCTTGCTTTCTCTCTCTCTCTGTCTCTCTCTCTCTCTATCTCTGGCTCCCTCTCTGTCGCCCTCTCTCTTTCTATTGTATACCAAGCAGTTAATGAAATGAATTTCTTTGCCATTTTTCAGTCATGCCTTGCCTGTCAACTTGTCCCTGCGCTCGCTGCCGCCGATGAACAGCAATGAGAGGTTTGTGCTCGCCCTTTCCCTCTCTCTCTCTCTCTGTGTGTGTCTCTCTCTAATGCTGCTGTCTCTCTTTAAGCAGTGGCAGCTCTGGCAGCAATGTTGCCGCGTCCAACCCGCATCATCATGAACAGCCGCAGCCCCCGCCGCCGCCGCCGCCGCAGCAGCAACAGCAGCAGCAGCAGCCGCTGGCGCAGATCCATCAGCCTGGCAAGAAGCCGCGCAAGCCGAACGTCTTTATTGATGATGAGAAATATGCCATGGCCAAGCTGTTGGTGGCACAGAACGCGTCCACCATGGAGATAGCGCGCGCCCTGAACGTCTCCCAGATGACGGCCTGGAAGGTGCGCGATGCCATATTGAAGGGCGTGCCGCTCTCCTATCGCAACAAGCGCGCCGAGGGGCGTGACGAGGCGGCCGCTCTAGCTGCCAAGGAGCAGCAGCAGCAACAGCAGCAGCAACAGCAGCAGCAGCAGCAACAGCAGCAGCAGCAGGAGCAGCAGCAGCGGCATCAACAGGAGCTGCAGCGTCAGCAGCAGCTGCAGGAATTGCAGCAGCAGCAAATGGAGCTGCTCAAACAGCAGCAGCAGCAGCAGCAAAAACAACAGCAGCAGCGCCAGCAGCAGGAATTGCTGCTGCAGCAGCAACAGCAGCAACAGCAGCAGCAACTGCGTCACACACCGGCGGACACATCACATTATCAGCAGCAGCAGCAGCAGCAGCAGACGCCGCCTTTGAATGGCGGCAAGATGTTGCATCCGCGTCGCCGCTTGAAGGCCGCGGAGCGCGAGATGCGCGACAAGGAGATCACACGCGAAATACTCGAGCTGATCAAGGAGGACAGCAACATACAGTACTGGAAGGTGTCCGCCCGCCTGGCCGAGAAGGGCATCAATATATCGCCCTCGTCCGTCTGCCAGAAGCTCAAGTCGATGGGCATCCATCGGCGCTGGAAGCCCGGCGATAAGCCGCCCATGCTGGCCATCAGTCAGTTCAAGGCGGCCACGGTTGCCGCCGCCGCCGCGGCGGCCACATTGGCCGCAAATGGCGCCGGCTTTGGTCTGCCGAATGGCGTCAATGTGGGCGTCGGCTCCATGGTCGAAGATGTCTACGAGCAGCAGCAGTTCGACATGGGCGGTCCACATTTTCTCAGTGCCTTTACGCGCTAAACGCCGATAACAATAAATGTGACGTTGACGATAGCGATAACGATAACGATTACAATGACCAGGACCAGGACCAGGACGAAAACAATGGCATTAAAAACGCCAATTTAAATTAATGGACAACGCGATAATAACTATTTTGATAGCTTTGATATCGGTATTGGTAACAATAAGACTAACGATAACAATAACGATAACAATAACAAGAACGATAACGATGACGATGACCTGGACGCTTATGCTAATAGTGACATTTTGAATGTTAACTGAAACTTGATGGACAACACGATAACCACAAATGTGACAATTTTGCTATCGATACCAATCAGAACAACCGAAGAGCGATGCCCAGAGCGATAACAATATCTGTTACGACAGCGTTATCGGCACCGATATATCGTCAGAGCTCGACAACGATGTTGGCAATGAGCAATTTTAACATTTGGTAGCACGTTTATAATATTGCTAAAAAAAATATCGATAGGAATATCGATAGAGATGACGACACAATGAACTAAAGCAACAACGTTAACAAAAACAATGACTAAACGATTACTTTAACTACGGCAACAGTAACAGTATCAGCAGCTGTCACAGTAACAGCAAGAGTTAAAGCAACAGCCACAGTAACAGTCACAGTAACTGTAACAGTAATAACAGTAACAGTTACAACAGTAACAGTTGCAACAGTAACAGTAACATTAACAGTTACAGTAACAACTGTAACAGTTACAACAGTAACAGTTACAACAGTAACAGTAATAGCAGTAACAGTTACAACAGTAACAGTAACATTAACAGCTACAGTAACAGCTACAGTAACAGTAACTGTTACAGTTAAAGTAATAGAAACATCACCGATAATGCAGACGATGACGACGAAGACAATGCCTCCCGGTCCCGCCCAACACACGTTCCCTAACTATATAAGTATTACACGCATATGCATACACATACATATATATATATATATACACACACTGAAATACCCCCTCACACACACACACACACACCCATGCACAGCAGTAACAGGAACAACAACAATTTGTATTTTTTATATAGTATTTAAATGTGCAAATCGCGCGCTGCATAAAACTACATCAAATGTATTCTATACCATATATATATATATATATATGCACACGATGTATTACATTATATATATGTATTTATACGTATATATAGATATAATTCATATTTATATTTATATATATGCATATGTATATATATATATATATATACAACCTATATATGTATATCTATATATATTATTTTTTTTTGTATTAGATGGATAACAAGGACGCATTTAGCGCCTTTATGCTACGCATTCCTAGAATGTAAGACACAACACACACACACACACACACACACACACACACACACACACACACACACACACACACACACACACATACACATACACATACACATACGCAAAGCGGTCATTCCAAAACAAAACAAAAAACAAGCGAAAAAAATACCATTTAGTTCGTTTTTCCATATATATACATATATATATATTATTTTATAGAAATATATGAAGCATATTTTTTTTATTATTATTATTATTATTATTATTATTATTTAAATGTCGGTATTTTATTCAATTGTTAGTCGTTAGTTGCAACATTTTGGACTTTTGAAACTCTGGCGCCGCTAATAATTAGTAGAGAGAAAAAAACCCATTATAATCTAGTATTTATTATATACTAAAAAGAAAAACATGCTAAACATATTGATGTATGTGAATGTGAATGGTTATTGTTAACTGAACATTTATTTATTTTTATATTCTATATGCTCCACATTTGCTATATACATATATATATATAGAAAAATCTCTATATACATATATATATATTATCCTTTTTTTTTTTGATTAGCTTACACAAAAAGGCTATTAACAAGACATTACAAAAAAAATACACACACGCATGTAAATTGCATTTGCAATTTATTAAAGTACTGAATTTAAATTTTAGTGAATTATCATTATTATCATTATCATTATTATTATTAATATGTTAAATTATGCATAAATGGAACAAATGAAAGCGATACTAGAGACACACACAACAACAACAACAAGAACAAACAAAACAATACTAAAAAAAAAACATAAGATATAAAAGCTAAAAGAGAAAAAATACCATATTAAGACATTTTTTTTCGTGTTATCATAAGTGCAATTACAACAATAACGAGAGACAGCAACAACAACACACAACAAATTATTATGCAATAATATTGTATTATTATTATTTTATGGAAACTTTTTTTTTGTTTTTTTTTTTTGAGAAGCGCATAGAAAGGCGTCGCTTCTTTTTGGCCTGGCCTTAAACAACAGGGTGCAATAGACAAAATTGTTAATACGTTTACATTTTATACCTAAAAGCCTAAGACCCGCACACCTCCACCCCCCCCCCCCCCACAGCCAGGTTCACACTTAAGACAAACGAACAATATTTAATTAGCCAATTTAGTAAAAACTAAAACAAGAAAGATAAAAATAAAAAATGATTAAAATTGAATAGAAGACACTTACCATAAGCATACTGAGAATTGTATTTATTTACAGTATATATATAAATATATATATACCCACATTTGTACGATTTAAATGCATATATAGTTTATTTTTGGATCGCAAGCGCGATTGTATTTGCAGCTTAGCTTCTTGTACTAAGGCCTATCGAATGAAAGCGCGAGAGCGAGAGAGAGAGAGGGAGAGGGAGAGAAAGTTCTCTCTCATCTTAGCGAGATTGTGTATATCGATAAACTTATCGATAGTTTAGTATTTTTGTAATTTAAATTATAACGCCCCACAAGCGACACACACACACACACCCGCTGTATTCCCGCTATATACATGATATATCGTATATATATATATATATATGTATATGTATATGTATATATACTTATGGATGTATATAGTTAGTATTTTCTGTATTCTATTACGTTCTTTTCCTTCCAGCTTTTTGTATAAAATACAAGAATATTAAATATACATTAAAAAAGAAATTATCATTAAAATTATTTATAAGCGAAAACCATAAATAATGAGAACAACAACAAATAAAAAAAAAACAAACAACACAACAACAACAAAACAAATAGAACTGACGTGCCTATGTAGCGATTAAAACTGAAACTTTCCTCTCCAAAATCTGAAAAGATGAAAATTATAAAAATAAAAAAATAAAATATGTAAAAATAGCAAAAAAAAATATGCAAGTAAAAATTAAATCAAAATACACACACACACACACACAGCGAGTTTATGGAGTAGACTTTATTTTAGTTGTAATTCGTGGACTGTGCCACAACACACACCTTCACACACACACACACCCAAACGATGTACTACATAATAATCATTCCAAAATGTCATAAAAATACATATTTATATATATAAAAAAAATATATATATATATATGTGCATATGTGTTTGAACATGCCTATATTTTATGAAAATAACTGAGAAATTGTTTTTCTTGCGTCCCCAACCCCTGGGCAACGGGTTAAAGGTTGTTCAAGGTTTTTTTGTGCAAATGTAATTAACAGACGGAGCGAATTATTCACGAGCCCCTAGAGAACTTATATGGAGCAGAGCAACTAGAAGAGTCGATCTAGCCGAGATAGTCTGGCTATATAACATATTGAGAATAAAGTCTTGAATAGCAAGCGCAGAACGAGTCGTTTTTTGATGCACCCAAATTTCTATAAGAGCAATAAATATACATAGATCTCGAAAATATGAATCTATGACTGTCAGGGCCATATATGGATATTATATAGTATTATGCTATTGTAATACTCGAGTAATGTCTCACAATCTATCTAGCTATACAGAACTTGGTATATACTCGTTTATCGCATAGTTTTCTCTTTTTGGATACCTCTTAACGTTTACTCAACAAAATTCAACTAAAATAACTTCTAAAAGTCCCTGAGAATTTCATATAGATCGGACCATAAGCACCGATCGGACCATAAAGAATGCATTCCCCGCACAAAGAATGGAAAGAATCATTGTATTTCCCAAAGGAAATCTTGAATGTTTTTCTTGGCTGGGTTCAGTTTACCTGGTAGTCGGGTATTTCCGACTAGAGCCCATTTATTCGCTTGGTTCTTGTTCGATTGATTTGCATAGTTCACATCAATCAGTAGACAGCATCCGGTGAATGGGGGGAATTTCTAGATGTTAAGCCAAAAATTAACAATTTACAAGCATATTGTCTGGTAGAGTTATCTGTGACTTTATGCCTAGAGCTGCATTTGCCGCGACGCCTTTGTTTCCAGTTGTGCACCCCCGTGATTAATGCTCATCTTCTGTAACGCGAGGCGGGTAGACACGACTCGCAAACGCCTTTGCCACATCGTTAAAATTGCCGCTGAAATAATATCACTTGACAGTCGCTGGTACGCTGCGATTTTAGAGAGGTTAACAAACAGTTTCAAGGTTTTGCAGTTAACAATGAAGATAAAGTACCTGTGAAATGTTAACGGGTAGGTTTAAAAAAAAAATATAAGTGGAAACGAGCAACAATTTATCGACGCACATAATTCAATTTGACGGCATGTAAAAGTGCTTGTCAACATTTGACAGCAACATAAACATGTTGGCTGCAAACTAAGTTGTAAAAGTTAAAGTTAAAACATAAACATGTAAGACTTGATGTGGAACAACAAACCGACTTTTTATAGAACTCTGGCTAACTGCTAGACAGCAATTAATAAGAGAGACAGAGACAGAGAGAGACAGAGAGAGAGAGAGAGGGGGAGAGAGGTACAGAATGCTCCGCTGTTGGAACTCTCTGGATAGCATGACGAGCATGATGAGTAAGGGGGATTTTCCAACAAGCGATATGCATGTAATTGATTATGATGTTTTTATTTTTACTAAACAATGTATTTAAGTGCGCTACGGCAAACTGTTGCTTAGTTTGTTGAACGTGTACTTTCTGAAATATTAACTTGATGTTAAAGCTAATGGCAATTTTGATATTTGAATAATGGAGCTCTTTTCGCTTCTTCAGTTGAAAGCAAAGAACTTTTGACTGGCAGTTAAGCTACATTGCAAATTTACCAGGAGGACGCTAGACTGAGTATATACATATATTTAAAAATCTGCCTAAAGTAATTAAATTAAAGATGAATATGATAATGAAACAAAGTCAGCAGAACATTTAACTGGCAGTTAAAGTTCATTGCAAGTTTACCAGGAGTACTAGGTTCATATGCTTGACAATCTGTTTAAGCTGATACAATTTGAGGAAAATATGCCTATGAAATAAAGCCAGCACTTGCCCTAATAACGAGCATTTGACTTTAGTTAAGGTTCATTGCAAATTTACCATGTGGAATCAGTGTCAACTCTTTGAAAATCTACATTAACTGTTACAATATGAATGATATATGATACAATATGAATGATATTGGGTGTAAAACATTTAACTGTCAGTTAAAGGACATGGCAAATTTACCAGCCGAATGCGTGACACCAGCTGCAGCAGCGGCTGCCGCTTGCCAGCTAGGCTTAGACCCGGCAGATAAGCTGCGATGCATTGATTAACAAAAGGTTGCCAATAGGTGTTGTTGTTGTTGTTGTTGTTAAAGTGATGCAGTTCGCGGCGCATCCGGCGAGCTTGATTGTGAAAAACAGCCAGATGACGACTTAGCCGGGCCAGAAACAATGGCCCCGGCTGAGAACTGTGCACGGGCCGTCTTTATAAATGGACTTGGGATGAGCGGCTGTTCGTTTAGTTGGCCAGCAGCACTTGTTAGCTAAGGCAGAGTTTAGTTTATTCGAGTTTTTTTTTTATTTTTTCGAATCGAATCCGCGAGTGAAACGCATCAGCCGTAACCGGAACTGATGAGTACGATGACTACGATGCGCCACTGGAGGCTTCTGTTGAGCTGGCTGCTCGTGGGCAGCTGCATTGCGCTCGCCACGCCCTCCCTGCTGCAGCTCAAGAAGAAGCTGCTCTTCGGACATGGCGGCGGCGGCGGCTATGGAGGAGGCGGCGGTTATGAAGGCGGCGGCTATCAAGGCGGCGGCGGCTATCACGGAGGCGGCGGCGGCGGTGGCTATGGCCATAAGCAAGCGCCCAGCATCGAGGTGTATGTGGTTAAGCAGGTGCCCGTCTATCACGGCGGCGGCGGAGGCGGCGGCTACCAGGGCGGCGGCGGCTATCAGGGCGGCGGTGGTCACCAAGGAGGCGGCGGTTATCAAGGCGGTCATCAAGGCGGCGGCGGCTATCAAGGCGGCGGCGGTCATCAAGGCGGCGGCGGCGGTGGAGGAGCCGGCTCCTATGCCAGCAGCAGCGCCAACAGCTACAGCTATGGAGGAGGAGGCGGCGGCGGCGGCGGCGGCGGCGGCAGCGGTGCCTATGCCAAGGCTTCAGCCAATGCCCATGCGGGCAGCTGGTAAAATCCAGCAAGGAGCAAACTTCTTTTCTTTTCTTTTTTTTTTTAAATATTTTTTAAGCGACTTGTGAATAAAAGTTCAAATTGTTGTTGGCAATAAGCTAAAAGATTCTGAGCGCAGGCCTCAAAGGGGAGGGGAGCGGCAGTGGGGCTGGGGCGTGGCAGCAATTTTAAAGTTCTCAATGACAACATTTTTTGTATAGCGAAAAAAAGAAGCGCAAAGTTGAAATACCCTACACACCAAAAAAAAACAAAAAGATGACTGCAAGAAATGCGTGCATTGATCGGACTACAAGGTCCGATTTGATATGCTTGGGAGCAGCTCACCTAAGTGCGGCTTCTGGTCAATCTGGTCAATCGTTTCCATCCAGAGATCTATATAGTTATAGTAGACCGATATCGATAAGTTCTTGGATATATGTATGTCAGGCGCATGGAGCAGAGCTAGGCAACTTAATTTTTTAGCCGCTCCGACGTATAAATACCCTGCCTGCTGCAGGAAGTTGCATGAGGATAAAGAGAACGTGGCAACAGAGAGAGAGAGAGGATATTGTGAACTCGTGCTGATCAAGAATATATATATATATATATATATTATGGCTTATGGGGATGCGTTACATACTACATGACAAAATCGAAATACCCGCTGTTAGGGCAAGCCATAATATTGCCTCGCTGCAAAAGATCGCATATTTCGAAACCCGTTTTGCAGCGAACAAAAATTACTCAAATGTAAGCAGCGACAACAACAACAACAACAATTACAACAAATTACAAAAACAAGAAGAAGAAGAGGAAGAAGAAGAAGAAGAAGAAGCACCTGTGAACGTGTTTCAAAATGCCAACAACTTGGCAAAGTGAAAGATTTCATAAATTGTTGCCAGTTGGCAAGCAGAATTTACGATATTCGCGCGGGCGAGCTCAGATTCCAATTGGGAATGCCAATAAGAGCGGCCAATTGGCATTGTCGCCCACAAATTCCAAGCAGATGCTACGCACACCTTCAACATGCCACAACCAGAATAGTTTGTTATTCTCATTGTTTATTGTTTTCTTTTATTTGTTGTTGTTGTTTTTGTTTTTTTACATCTTGCTGAGATCATGTTTAAAAAAATGCTTGCGCAATTTGATCTCGTCGTCCAATAGGCGGTGGGTGAAAGGAGGGAAGGGGGGAGGGGGAGAATAAACAAAAAGTAAAACATTCTTAATATGTATAACAATTTCATGCCTCCAATTCGTATAATAGCCAAGTTATGATTAAGAGAACCTGTTTTTTAATTGGGTATTTATTAATATACATATAAGGTAAGTGTAAGGGATATGGCAGGGCGGGGGGATGTGGAGGGGGGGGGGGGGCAGATCTGGGAGAATGGAGATAAACTTGTTCTCTAAAAAAAGATTTCAAGTCTAGCTTTTATAGTTTTCCCACATTCAACCACAAACGGGCAAAAGGGGCCAGCGATCGACTTAGTACTGATCGAGAATATCTATATAGATATATATATATACAAATATATATATCCGCAATTGGCACTAGGTTCGGCAGGAGGAGATCAAATCCTCGCAAGAATCTTGCGCTTATAGCAAAATCTGCAAAATCCTTACCTCAACAATTCCATATAAAACGAATCGGACTTGGCTTAAGACACAATCGATAAGTTTTCTTCTGCTTGCATGGAAATGTGTTAAGGAAATCGGAAAATGCGAAATGCATTTTGCATTGAGGGAAGGTCAGTTTTGTAATTAATGAGTGTCGTTTTTTTTTTTTTTTTGTTGTACCCAGAGTTCCATTGCAAATGTGTAAAAGGGATATTACGAAGGGGTATTATCACGCCAAAGGCAGAGGGACACCGTAAAGTATATACTATATATCTTCTCGTTCAGACGGATGTCTGTGTGAGACTTGGAGACTTGAACTTCTGAATGGCAATTATTTCCTTGCCAAATGCAGAACGAGCTACTCGATTTACTCTCGATACATCCTCTCGATAAATATCGATGAATATCCTCTCGATAAATATCGATTTTAAGCCGTGATTCTTAAGCCTCACTCGAAGATCACAATAGATAGATTCTCGTGGAGTTAACACAGATTGGGAATATTTCCACCTTTGACCAGCTACCCAAAATTTCTTCAAAATTTTCTAAGCAAATACTCTTTACAGGGTATAGCCTGATACCCCGTTATGCTTGGCCTTTGTATGCCATACTTAAGTCCATCGATTTTCATAAAGATCGGACCATAAGCTCCGACGTTAACCGAAGAATGCATTTGCCAAACAGAGTGTGTGGCACAGAGACTTTTGCTTGGCACTCGGCCTAGGGTATCTTCCAGTCGGACACTTGACTCTGGCTTGTTTCAGCTTCTGTTTCGTCTTCGTCTTCTTATTTGCATTCTCGTGACGTTGGCTGGCGTGAATTATGACAAAGGTTGTTGCTCGATTGAACAGAAACTGCGCCCTGGCATTGGCCCGCTCGGTATCTGTATCTGTGTATCTGTGTATCTTAGTATCTGTGTATCTTTGTATCTTTTTGTCGCTGTGCATCTGCGATCCTGGACATCCACTTCGCTGGCGGACTTTGCAGATTGACATTCGCACTGGAAAAACTTGTTTGCTCGCCTTGTTGCAGTTGTTGCAGTTGTTGTTGTTGCTGCTGATGATCAAAGCCAATAGCAAAAGCAATTCGAGCCGCTTCTCACGTTTCCCAATCGCTTGGCACGGGCATTATTGAAAGTTTTTCGAATTTCCAGCGCACACACACGCACAAGGAAAATGCCTGTGCATATATCTATATACATGTATGTATATAGTTGTTATACAGCTGCAGTCGCTTGAGATTTTCTTTAAATCGATAACAGGTTTTTGGGCTCTAGCTCTCTGACTCTGACTCCGGCTCCGGCTCCGTCTTGGCCTGGCCAATTTTAATGGCTGCAGCAGAAAGTTTCTGTTTGCCGTTTTTTTCTTCTGATACCCTGTTATGCGTTTCCAACTGACCTTCTCGATTACAGGTCGATAAATATCGATTTTCAGCTTTGGTTTAATTGATTAGTCAGATTAATCAGATTAGTCAGAGCTAGAGACAATTTATGGGCTATATAAGGTCCCTAATACCATACGCACATTATTTGTTCCAAATCGATAAATATCGATTTTGAGAATTAGTTGGAAAATTTAAGATATTAGCTCTTGTACGCCAAACGCACATTATTCGCAGAAAATCGATAAATATCGATACATGTTTTAGGTAAATCAAAGCTGAACATCGATTTTTATCGAGTCATGTTTGAAGTCAACCCAAAGTAAGAATCGATATTTATCGATATAATATCTCTTATACCATACGCACACTGTTTGTTAAAAATCGATAAATATCGATTTGCGAACGTGGTTAATTTAGGGCAAATCTCTGAGATTAGCAAAGTTAGAATTTCATACCGCTCGCACAGAAAGAAGAAACGTTCACATTTGGAAACGATCTGCCCCAAATAATTCATAATGCAGAGACTTTGCGAACAGAATATAACTCAGCAGTATGTGTGCTTACAGCCGGGCACAGGGTATCTGCTAGTCGGGCAGCGACGACTAGAGCGCTCCTACATGGCTTTTTTCTACTCTGTTCAGGCCTGGGGCTCATTGAAGTGCAGCCAAGCTGTGGTCAGAAATATGCGGATGACAAGCGGCCAAATGTTGTCGCTCTCTCCATCTCTCTCTCTCTCCATCTCTCTCTCTCTCCATCTCTCGCTCTCTGTGCCTAGCTAGGTTTAAGTATGGGTCCGTTCCGGCCTAGCTGCGTTAGTGGCAACACTTAAATTGCTCCGTCATCATCGGGTGCATTCCAAGTGCCAGGTTCTGTGGCCCACATTGGCGCACAAATGGCCTCTTGCGGCCGGGGCAATCCGCTTAAATGGGCGTGGCACTAGTCCATACTGCAATTGGAGCAAATCGTTTCAGATATGGCACAAGCAATGCCCCAAGCTCCAAGCTCCCAGCTCCAACAGATCAACTATCTCAGCTGCAAACTGATCAAAGTATCCAAAAAGTTTTGGGTAAATGCTGAGTTTTTACAATTCTGGACTATAGGACTATATATAAAATATATATATGTATATCTCAATCTTCTTCAGGTTTTTTTCGTAGAATCTCGTGCTGTCCTTTATGACATTCCCTTGTCGCGGGATATTTACAATCTTTAATGCTTTTGAAATCTTATCATTAATAATATTTGATTTCTTTCTTTTTCTACACTGGAGCACTTTGTATATTTATCATTGTCTATTCCTTATATACCAAAATAAGCACTTACCCCTTCTATATAGTTGCATAATCCTTGATTCCTATTTGATTTTGTAATTTCCAGAAGGAAACTTCGCTCAGTTTTCATGGCAGTGGAAAGTCGACAGTCTGTAAAATAGGTTTAGATAAAAAGGAAGATATTATTTTTAGTATGTGCTTCAATGTCAGGAGATTCTATGTATATCACATTTGGGATAAAGCCAGAAATCGGGCTATAAAAAATCTATGTGGAATTGATAAGGCGCGTGAATTTTCACTCTATTTTAATCAATTTTGACATTTTTCAGTCTCAAATACTTAAAAAACAAATAGACAAATTACTTAAAATGACTTTTGTTTGCCTGATTCAAGACTTTCTATAATTATTTTAACTTAAAACTTAACTTATCATATAAACACAAAAACATCCCTTTTAAGTTATGTCTAACGCCAAATCCTAAAATACATAACTTCTTCGATTAAGTACCGTAAATTAGTCTTGATTTTCGAAACTTCGGATTTAATAAAAGTTCTGAAAATAAGTCAGGCTAATCAATTTTAGGCACGATCAGATAAATAAGTCAGGCTAATCAATTTTAGGCACGATCGGAATTTAACAACATTCTTGGTTAAAGTAGAAATCTGTGATTAAACAGGAAATCTAATGTAGCTAGCTTTAAATAAACAAACCTCTAAATGGTTGGAGGTTATGTTGAGAAAACGTCCTTCTAACGTTCCCAAGTTCGGCTTCTTCTGGCACCGCCTCGCACTCTAGAATGTCATCAACGAATCGTTCAGAACAGGAAAAATAACTGTTAAATATTCTTCGTCGTCTTCATCAACTGTTATTGAAGACTTTTCAAGATACCACGATAAAGAGATTTACTCAACGTATTTGACAGGTTGTTGCCAAAAAAACCAAAAAAAAAACTAAAAATTCAAGTCAGTCACAAGACGCAACGCAGAAATTGGCAAATAATTTGGGTACGACCAAAACTGGAACATCGTCAGGAAAGGCAGGCAATACGTACTGCAAAAACCAACTGTAAAACCAGTTGCTGCAGAAAAAGAAATAAACAAGTTGGGAGTGCACAACTAGGCGATACTCTGTATATCCAAAATGAATTTGTTCCTTATTGTGTACGAGCACATATAAGGCTTTTCAATGATATTTCTAGCTTAAAAAACAGGACAACTGATCGTTAATTATAAATAAAGTCTGGCTGCGCGGGCATTAGGGTGACGCGCAGGCATATTTACAGCAAGCCATTATACCCTGACAATGCGTACAGGGTATAAAAAGAAACACGAAATCTCAAGCTGGGAGGATCACATGGCGTTGATTTGACATTTTGTCGCCTTTAGCGAAATGCCGAACGGGCAGCAAAAGCGAAATGCAAACTTAGGAGCCGAGCCAGCGACGCTCGGCAACACGAAGCTGCCCTCGGCTGCGACACGAAGCCGCCGCCGCCGCCGCCGCGCGACTGAGCAGCAGCTGAGCTCCGTTTGCCGCCGTCGGCCAGCTTACACACACGGCCAGTCTTCGATACGAGCTCAAAGCGCCAAGTCGACGGGTTTTAAAGCAGCGCAACGCGAGACGCGAAACAAGCGCAAAGAATCGAATTCGAAGTCGAAAAACACGAGGAGTCTGTGCGAAACTGTGCGTGAAATTGGTAAAGAGCAAGACCGAAACAGAAACCGAAATCGAAATTGAAACAGAAACAGAAACCGTTGCAAGCCGAATCGCAGCGGGCGCATTCCACATACCGAACATACTCAAGACCATTTTAATGTGATTTGTTGTTATTGTTAATTGCTTTTTCTTTCTGCTTTGTATTTTTTGTTTTGGTTTTTTTTTATTTTTGTTTTCGTCGCGTGTTTTCGAATGCAAACAAGAAATTCGCTTTGATTTCCTTTTTTTTTCTTTGGCGTCTAACAATTTAAATTTATTGCAAATTTATTTATTATTTTATGTGTGTGTGCGTGCGTGTTTTTTTTATAGTTTCTTCTTCTTGTGCAAATTTGAAGACGCAGCTATAAAAATCAATTTTTTTTTGTTTCTTTTTTTTATTTGCCTATTTTAAATAGTTTTTTTTTATTGATGCGATTTAAATTTTTCGAGAAGCGCTAAACGGAGCGAGACCAATAACAAATATCAAGGAATCAAGCTTGAGCTTCATTTGCTGCACGCGAACCGAATCAAGGGTAAGACCGAAGCACTCCATATACTTCACAAAGTAACACACAGACATATTTAATTTAAATAAACCCCCCCCCCCCCTCCCTGTCGATTGAAGCCAATGTCAATGGGCGCCGACTTTCAAAGACACTCAAGGTACAGTCGCGCCCAGCGCTGCGATAGACGCTTGCGCAGTCAAGCAAAACTTATCGATAGTCTTTGGAAACGTATTCCTGGCATGAGGAAATCCCGCTGTGAGCCCCCCCCCCCCTCACTCTCCCTAGGGCTCTTAACGCACAACTGCATTTCGAAATGCGATGCGAATCATCTTTATTTTCAAAGTTTTCTTCTTATTTTTATTTTTTCGATGAGATAACCGCATGAGATAATATGTGCAAGAGTCGCCAAGGCGGGGGGCCTCCAATTCGTTAGCTCTCCCCAGCCCCGGCCCCTCTATGCGCATTCATATGCTAAAGAATCGCGTCAGCTATTTTATTGGTGTGCCAATGGGTCGAGGGGGGGAGGGGGAAGGGGGTGGGGTGCAGCTTAAGCGCGGAATGCCAGCAGCGGCGGCGGCCTCAATAAAAAAAATCGTGTGTCTCGCTCGTGCCAAATCGCTAAAAATCATCAATCTCAAGTTAAACAACAACAACAAAAACAACATCGAGAAGAAGAAGAAGAAGCACAATAATACCTGTTGTATGCGTATGCAAATTAATGGTTTAAAAAAAAAAACACAAAGAAACAAGCAAAACACATTCTTTTTGACAGTTCTTGTTTTAAAAGCTTGGACAACAACGCAGACAAATAGTATACAATGCCGTAATAAACACCTGCCAGATACCCTGTACAAAGTGAGCAGACAAATCGTACAGCATATCATAATAAACGACCACGGAATACCCTGCACAAAGCTGAGATCTTAACTTGTTCTTAAGCAGATGTTGTTTTAAAAGCTTGGGCCACAACACGGACAAATAGTATGCCATATCATAATAAACACCTGCCAGATACCCTGTACAAAGTGAGCTGAGCTCTTGTTCTTAAACAACATGCATTACTTCTGCTATCTACGGCACGCCGAAGACTGAATACCCTTGAAGAAAATTGTAGAGCTCCTCAACGCTGAGTTTTTGGAAGATCCTTGAAAAAAGAGAACTTATTTCCATATTAAAACTACTTATTCGAATTGTTTTTTTGTATAGTTATGATATAGTTGTCCGATGTTGATGAGATTGCGGTCGTATGTAAAGAAATGATAGGGTAGGATAGTATGGGAAAAGCTTAGTTGGGCCCCATCCGGCCGGCTCCATAATACACATAGAGACGGATCTATGTAAAGTTAAATAGAAACAGGCAGATGAACGGGGTAATATCGACTTGAATTGGAAGCTATTTTCCTCTATGTGTTACATATTCAATGAAATAACGAAATAAGAATTCCTTCTACAAGTATATCATAAATTGAATTGTGGAAAACCAAGTTTGAACCGTTAAACAACACAGCCTATTTTACAGTTTCACATAATATCTGGCAACGCTGCGTAGAGAAGAAATATCTGGAGAAAAAAATTTCTTTTATATTTGTGAGAAGGAATGGTTATTCCATCTTTTCAATTCCAGTTAATTTCCAGTAATTACCAAAACTTAAAACTTGTTCAAAACTTGCCAAATTTTTTCAAATATTTCAACTATTCTGCGCATTCCGCACTCCAATGTGCGTGCGTCTCCCAAATTACAGGGTATATTTACGAATGAGTTTTAAAAAGGTCAACGCGAAAACACTTGACCAACATTTTATGACTCCTGCTCTTTGAATAGACCGCTTAACACTTGGGATTGTGTCCACGTTTGGGCACACTCGATAATTATTGGATGCCATGTGGAGCTGGACGCAAGCTGAGGCAGAAAATGTTGAACTTTGATCTTATACGCAGCTGCATTGCATTGTGGAGAGCATTTCTCGAAGAGACACATTTTGACATTTTGACATTTACAAGACAATTCGAGGCTTAAGATCTCTAAGAAATTCCACGCACGAACAAGACGGCAAAATAATAAAAAAAAACTTTAAGAAAAATATAAAAAAAAAAAAAAAACGAAAACGAAAACAATAAACAAACAGTTGAGGTCGTTGCTCAAACATGCGAGATAGCTTAACAAATAGACAATCTTGAGAGTATGGAAACTCAAAGACAGCATTTACAGACATGCAGACACACATATACATATACACATACATACGTATGTATATATAGTATTTGGGCTTGTCCGGCTGTCTGTCTGTATCTGTAGACTTGTATCTGTATCTGTAGTCTTGTATCTGTGCCTTTTAGCTGCATACCAAATCTACATGCGTGTCTCGGCTTGATTCTGGCGAATCGACAGGTTTTTGTCTTAAAAAGTAACTGGTAGTTGAATGTTTTAGTTGCCGAGAGGGGGGGGTATCATCGCTCTAGGGGCGAGGGGATCACACACAGCACACTGCTAAGACCACCCGGAGTTGGGGTCTCCATGCTGAGATACAAGGCCGGTCCAATTAGAGATGCGTGGTGCGAGCGCAAGAGAGGAAAGTCTTGTGCCAAGCCGGAGCTGCAAAACAAAGCTGTTAGTGCTGCAAAACATACTGTCAACTTGGCAACTAGTGTTGGTTAACATAACAGCCAGATCCAATAGGCAAGAGAGCAAAAGAAAAGGCACGAGCCAAGCTATTAGTGTTGTAAAACGAATTGTCAACTAATCAAACAGTGTTGGTTAATCCACTTGCTAGATTTAACCCATTTGCATTTTCGCAAGCAATAGAGCTCTGTCATGGACCAAGCCATTGCCACGCCCTAAGCAATTAGTGTTGTAAAGCCCAAATATCTACGGTTAAATTGCATATAAAACAGTGTTGGCAAACACCAATAGCAGATCTAACTGTATAAGCGTATGGCATCTTAAAGGCAAGAACAACGCAGTCAGTATTTGACAACTATTCTTCATTAAACCAGTGTTGAGCAACACAAATAACATGTCGAATATTAAGATGTGGCTGCCAGGGCAAAAGAGACACAATTACAAGGACAGCTGCGGGGCAAAGCAAAGTCACGCAATTGGCAGTTAGTGCTGTAAAACAATAAATTAACCAGTGTTGGTTGACCCAAATACTTGCATCAGTAATAAGAAAGGTTGCCTTTGGCTAGGCAAAAGAGTCAACAACGAAAAGCGAGAACTTAACTACGGAAATCGTAGGCGCGTTGACACAAAAAAATTGCCAGTGTTGGTTAACCCACATACCAAATCCTTGAAAGAGCACTCCGACTGTGTAAACGCTGTTGTTTTGTAAGCACTAAGTGCTCCTAAGTATTCGACAATTGAAAGAGGTGAAAGCGAAGCTTTAATTATAACCTGTGTCTGCTTGGCTGGCTCACATGCTGCCGTCGTCGTTGTTGTTGTTGTTGCCGCAGCAGATCTGGCTATTAGCCAGTTATTGCAAATCATCCCATTCCCATGCACTTGCTCATGCGCCTTGCCCTCAACTGCACTGCACTGCGCTCCAAATGCCAAGCGGCCAAGTCCAACTGTGTCTCTTGAAAAGTTCAAACGCAAGACGGTTATAAAAAATAGCAAATACATGAACAAGAAAGAGTGCTGAAGTAGGGTGTGCTCGACTAGGAGATACCCTGAACCCGTCATCCATCTACTGAATCCTTCTTCCTTCTACTGAACCCTTCTTTTTTTTACTGGGCCCTTCTTCCTTCTACTGGACCCTTCTTCCATTTACTGAACGCATCTTTCTTCTACTGAACCCTTCTTCCTGCTATACACGCACTTGATACAGCGGTTGCGCTTCTTCTTCTTTCATTTGGCCCAAACTTTGTATGGGAAATGCATTCTTGATTAACTTCGGTGTTTCTAGTCCGATCTCCATGAAACTTTCAGGGAATAAATATGACATACAAAAGTGTGTATATAACGAAGCGCAAAGCTGTAGGACTTAGTATATTTTTTATCCGATATTAGCAGAAATGGGGAATGTATCCAAAGACTGAAGTGTGGTATTCTTAATCTTTATACATTTTGCTACCAACGGGCATGGCTTTATACTAAACAGAGTCGCAGGCGTCTTCTTCTATGCGTTACATATGGCTTGAGAAATATATCATACCTTCTACCAGGTATAGTCTTGGTGTATGCATTGGAAAAAAGTGAAATTTCAAATCGAACAGCGTCGCCGACGACGACTGTGTCCATAATTGGCGGACAGAAACAACAACAACAACAACAACACGACCAAATAGGACGCTTGAGTGGATGCCCCCAAGCAGCTCGAGCCAAACAGGCCCCGGAATCGGAATTGGCATCGAATTCGCCAAAGTTATTTTTATAAAGCTGCAATCCATAAACGAAAAAATGGCAACAAATCGTTTATTATTGTCTATCGCATTGAAATGGAAATCGAAAAACAAACCGAAGAAGCAAAACAAATAATTAATCAATATACAAAAAAAAAGAAGAGAAATAACAATAAAAACTAGTTGCGGCTTGCCACAAGTTGAATACCCTTTGCAGGGTTTCATTGATCCTCTATAAATATATATAAATAAATAAATAAGTAAATAATAAAATAAAAATTGGATCGCTCACAAATTAGAATGTTTCAATGTTTCAAATATTCTTTTAATTAGTGCTTATTGCTAATTTCTGTTAAAACCATTTTGACATAAAAAAAATAAGAAATATATTTATTATAATTATATTATACTAGCGGGTATTCCCCGGCCTTGCCCGTGCAAGTTTTGTGCTTACCATTTTAGATATAACCTCTTCATCCAGTGCTCGCCGGTGAAAATGTAAAATGTCCGCGTACGTGCATGCATACATACATACATGCATACATACATACATACATACATATACATGCATACATACATACATGCATACATGCATGCATACATACATACATACATACATGCAGCCATGCATACATGCATACATGCAGACATGCATGCATGCATACATGCATACATGCATGCATACATACATACATGCGTACATGCAGACATGCATACATGCAGACATGCATACATACATGCACACATGCATACATACATACATACATACATACATGCATGCATGCATACATACATGCATGCATACATGCATACACAAGTACATACATACATACGTACATGCATGCATACATGCATACATGCATACATACATACATGCATACATGCATACATGCATGCATACATACATACATGCAGCCATGCATACATACATACATGCAGCCATGCATACATGCATACTTGCATACATATGTACATACATACAAAAAAAAACACCAAAAAAAAACCACAAAAAAAAACGCTAATCTGCTAGTTAGGCAGGAAAAGCTGCAGAGCCTACTTGAATTCTTGAGAATCGAGGAGTAGAGCACTTGGTAGAAATTCGTTTTATTTAAATTTGCAGCATAGCGACAAATAAGCTTGGTCTACGTTTCGTATTATAAAACATACATATATTCATAAATGCATACATACATGCATACATACACTAACACACACGCGCGCACACACACACACACACACACAGACACACACATATATATATGTATATGTATATAATACTTAGATGCCTTCGCACATAATACTTGTATTAAATATAGCTTTGATCGAGTAGCCTCACATCTAAACAATCTGCTAAAGCCCTTGTTTTGCAAGGTAGCCTGGGATTCGAACCTGCGACCTTCTATTTTACCTGAGCCTGAACCACTAAAAGAACTCAACTGTCAAGAACTTCTGATGCTCACAGCTTATGTGTTACAACAATTAACGCATTTTAAAGCACATGATTTTCGTTTGCTTTGGAATAGCTTTTCCCACATAATTTTCAATTTTCCGATACCAGCACAAATGTTGTAGCCATCGTAACGATTTGCATCAACATATTTAAGCCCAGAGACCAGTTCAGTTAGCCAGCTGTGCACACATACAGTAAAGCATGCCTATGTTGACCACGCTCGCTAGATATTTATGCAGGCATGCACTTCACGCTGTCGCAAGCGACAGCCTGTGTGTTTTAAATGTCGTGACACACTTGTGATGTCCACTCGCAAGGGTATATACAAAATATATAAATACATATATATTTAAAGAAAAACACATTTGAACAAAAAGCGTGATTTAAATTCCCGGCACGCTTCGATTTGGCAGTAAGCCAAAAAAAAAGTGTTGCGTTTCAAGCGCCGCTTAAAATGTAAAATAAAATAAAATAAAAAATTATATAAAATAAAAAACAAAAACAAATTAGCAATGCTTTCTGAAAGTGTTTTTCTGATATATATTACAGTATTATAGATATAGGTAGATATAGGTACATGCCTAGACATATGTTTATCTATTTTAAATGGATTCCAGCTAATGGTAAGAGAAGAGAAGAGAACAAGAGATGGGAAGAGAAGAGAACAGAAGCGAAGAGCTGTTCTCTTCTCTTCTCTTCCCTTCTCTTCCCTTCTCTTCCCTTCTCTTCTCTTCCCTTCTCTTCTCTTCCCTTCTCTTCTCTTCCCTTCTTTTCTCTTCCCTTCTCTTCTGTTCGCTTCTGTTCGCTTCTCTTCTCTTCCCTTCTCTTCTCTTCTCTTTCCTTCTCTTCCCTTCTCTTCTCTTCTCTTCTCTTCTCTTCTCTTCTCTTCTCTTCTCTTCTCTTCTCTTCTCTTCCCTTCTCTTCTGTTCGCTTCTCTTCTCTTTTCTCTTCTCTACTCTTCTCTTCCCTTCTCTTCCCTTCTCTTCTCTTCTCTTCTGTTCGCTTCTCTTCTCTTCTCTACTCTTCTCTTCCCTTCTCTTCTCTACTCTTCCCTTCTCTTATCTTCCCTTCTCTTCTCTTTTCTACACTTCTCTTCTCTACACTTCTCTTCTCTTCTCTTTGGTCTAACACTTAATCAACAATTTTAGCGACAGTTCCTGAAACTCTTGCGGCACATAAATGATCTAAATTATAAAATAATTTGTTGCATATCTTGTTAAATACAATTTGGAAACATAATTTAGTTGATAATATTGGAATACTTGCTGGAAATTGTTGTCTATCATAGGTTTTTCTGGCCAATGTAAATCTAGCCTTATCATATGCCTAGAAACTATCTGAATTTGTTAATGAACATTTTATTTCAAGCCAGTTGCAGTTTTTCTGAGCTAGTTGGCTTTTGGGTTTTCGATATGCATATTCACAGTTTCCGGTAAATGCAATATATAAATATTGCAATTCTCTAACTCTGTCGAGCTCCAAGAGAAATGCATTTCTAGTATTCGATTGGCACTGAGATGATGAGCTGTCGGAGTTGTACTCAACGAGCAGACGTGACTTTTGTGGCATTTTTTAAATCTCCTATCCCATATAACATATGTGTGTGTGCCATATCATGGCTTATCGAGGCACTCGTCCAAGTAAAGCCCTAGAAAAAAGAGACTCGAGCTCGGCACCTGCCTCAAAGCAGGTTGGCAGCTCGCTTTGAACTGATTGTTAAATGCAATTGACGATTTACAAATAGAAATAGAAATAGAAATAGAAACAATGGCTCTGTCTGGCTAGAAGAAGAAGCAGCAGCAGCAGCAGAAGTAGGTAAGCAAAAATAAAACAAAAACAAAAGAAACAAAATGCAACTTGAAAGTGGCACAAAGCAATTTTAACGCTGAATGGAGCGTTAAGTTTTTCAACTGCAATTGCAATGGATTTGCAAGAAACGAAAAAAAAAAAAGAAACAAATTAACAAAAGAATAACAAATTGAAAATGAAAAAAAAACGAAAAAAAAAACAATCCAAGCTGCAATTATAATTGGTACACATTTCAGTTTGAACTCTTTTTTTGTTTTTTTCTCTTGCGCGAATTTCGAAATGACATACAGAATCTTACATATCCGACACTTGAGAAACTCGATTCCGTTCCATACAAAAACAAAAAAAACAACTAATAAATATTCTTGCGAACATTTTGAAAGTGTTTCTCAAGCCGACACTTTAACGAGCTAAGAGGAAAGCCAGTGTTGGCTAACACACTAATTATATAATAATAGTACCATTTTTAACAAGAAAACAGAAAGATATATTATTATCTTTCGTATCTATAATAATAAAAAAAGACAAAGATATATATATTCAATTTAGACAGACAAACAGATAGTCTAAGAGAAAGAGAGAGACAGACTGGCAGACAGACAGAGACAACGAGAAGGAGAGAGAGAGAGACGAACATTTTTTGTTCTACTGTATTATATTGTATTATCTAACTGGACCTTTCGCATCTAAAAGCGACAAGCTGCAGCAAAAATACTGTAAAAATACTGGTAAAAATTCTATAAAAATACTAGCAAAAATACTGCATACATACTGTTAAAAATACTACAAAAAGTGAGCCACTTATTTATGCTGGAAGATAAAAAAGCGATAAAAAGGCAATAAGCAACACATCGACCGGAAGAAACGCATTCCTATCTCAGGCGATAAAAGCTTCAAATCTGGTCATGTGTGTGTGTGTGTGTGTGTGTGTGTGTGTGTGTGTGTGTGTGGTGCACAGACAGCTTATCGATAGTTTGCATAATGGCCCAAATGGCATTTGGAAGAGCTTCATTAACATCAGAAAGCGCCAAGAGGCGCACAAGGTGCGGTAATATCTGGTAATAGCCGATTAAATGCTCAAACTAACAAATTGAAACAGCCAAAACACAAAATGGAAAGAAAAAAGAAAGATAGAAACAGAGAGAGGGAGAGTGTGATAAAAAAAAACAGCAGCCCAAGTTGGCCAATAAAACACGGCCCTAAAACAAATAGCGCCCAGAGCTATTGCCAGACCCTCGACCCGACTCGACTCGACTCGACTGGAATGGGACATAAAGAAAACAACTTGATTTGAAGTGTCGGCGGCAAAGAAATGCGCCGCGTTCCGAGGAGCGTGTGAAAATATTGCGAGTTATTTGGGCATAGTATTAGTGGTATTCCCCGCTGCCAGTAACCATTACCTCATCAAATTCCATATGCGATAATGATAATGCGATGCACTGTGACGTATGCGAGACGTATGCGATTTATGTGAAAACTGCCAATTGAGGCGCTTGCACGGCACAAGTTGATTTGGCCCAAAGAAGCACTTATACTATAGAGCAATCAAATACCCATATATCATGCGCCTGAACGGGGGGAAACTGTCTGGTAGAGAGAGCTGGCTGAGCTGGCTGAGCTGGCATGGGTGGGAGATGCAGGGAATATGAATCTAGGCTTGAAGAGCAGCAAAAAAAAAGCGTTTGTTTAATTCAAAAATCACTCGCATGCGTGGATAATGCACGGAAACTCACCCGCAAGCGTGGAAAATACGCGGAAACGCAACTCAAACTCAAATCTTTATGAAAACGTTTTTCACACTATTCGGAAAACCCATTTGGAAAATGGTTGGCTAAAATTTAACGGGTGTAGCTTTAATTCTCGTCATGAATCTACAGAAATCTGTATGCGGAATGGGCTACAGGGTAACATCTAGTCCGGCAGCACTTCTCTTCTATTGATATATTCAAATATTGTACAAGCTAACAGAACTTTCAACTACTTGAGTTTCCCAGTTATTTTCTTTGAAAACTTAAGATTGTTTATGCGCTAAACTGAGCATAACACACCCAATAAATAGAGCTCACATTCTTGGCTGTTCCACATAGATCTCGAGAGATTTGATTAGCCCAATGTCAGACAGAGGCGAGTGCCTTGACTCGACTCTCACTGCGCACATTCCAGACAGTGGCTGCCATAAGTCAACTGACTTGACTGTCAACTGTCATCTTCAATCTATTCACATTTGTCATTCGCTTTGTCAACGCCCGCGCTTAGCTCACCTCGCGGATGATCTAATCTCAAGAGCTGACCGGGAAAGAAATTGCTGAAAATGTTTTTGTTTTTTATAATACTCTGTTTACAAAATGGATAAAAGTATATTGGTCACGGCTTTAGGTCTACAAAATTGAACCAATTCAACTGTTCGGAGAAGATCGAGCCATGTTTGTCTGTGTGAACTCCTTGATCTCGAAAACTAGAGCTAAAGCTAGATGCTTGCAATTTGTACTAAATTCTTTTAAATTATATGCAGAAGAAAATGTATTTATTTTTTCTTTGGTAATATACAACAAACTTGGTATGTGGATTCTTGTTAGCACAACTTAAGAATATTTCCCTTTTTTGAAAGTTCCCCTCACTCTATTCAAAATTCTTAAAGTAAACTCATATTGAAAGTTTAAGCCTTCCGCTTTGGTATATCTACACTTTTGTATGCCAAATTTAAGTCCTTAAAATTTTAAATCAAAAAGATCGGACTTCAAACACCGAACTTAATCAAGAATGTATTTCCTAGCGGGAAATATGGTTAAAACAAACGCAATTTAAAGGTAAAGCCTTGCACCTTAGGACATTTACACTTTTGTATGTCATACTCAAGCCCTACAAATTTCAAAAAGATCGGACTTTAAACACCGAAGTTAATCAAGAATGCATTTCTAGTACGTAGGGTGGGGAAATATTGTTAAAACAAACGCAATTTAAAAGGTAAAGCCTTGCACCTTAGGACATTTACACTTTTCTATGTCATACTCAAGCCCTACAAATTTCAAAAAGATCGGACTTTAAACACCGAAGTTAATCAAGAATGCATTTCCTATACGTAGTGTGGGGCAAAGGGAACAAAAAGCATGAAACTAGAATCTTTGTAACGGCAGCTATGCGCCGGGTTCGCGTTATCTCTTAGTCCGGCAAACACCGGAGCACTCTTTTTTATTTTCTCAAAATATTTCACAACAGTTGAACTTGAAAATGCTGCGGATTAAGGGGAATGGATCAGGGGAGTGGAGGGGGAGGGGGGTGGTTGGCTGAGGATTGTCTTGGCTTGCGCATTAAAGCTTCAAGTTCGGGCGAGGGTGTGGGTTGAGAGAGGGGGTGGGGTGGGGGTGGGGGTGATTGCAACACAATGCGAAGAAAACGAAGAGGCGACAAAGGCGACGACGAAAATGAAGCTGTTATTTTTGTTGTTGCTGTCGTGGGTAAACGATTCAAGAGTTCAGCGAACTTGGTGAAAATTGCTGAGTGTTTATTGCTGTTGATGTTCATGATCATCATAATGATCATGTTCACGATCATGTTGTTGCTGTTGTTGTTGCTGTTGATAGCGTGCAGCTAAAAGCAAGTCAACGGAAAGCAGAGTAGACGACAAACAGCAGCTTCTCATCATCATCATCATCATCATCATCAGTTTCATTACCATGATCTTCATTATTGACTAGCACCTTGCGCATTTTAAAGCAATTGCATTTCACCAAATATGTTCAAAAAATCGTCCCATCATTGATTTTATTCACAACCTGGATTAATGATAGATAAATCGTTTTTTTTTTTATCTGGAAAATCTGTTTCGGTTAAGGGGTTTATTTTTCACATGACAGCCAAGATGGACGAAAACATTTGCTGGTTCGGTTCATGAACCTGATATTGGCTTGCCCTGAACCCAGCTTACGGTTCGAACCAGACTACGTCAACATTCTGGCAGTTCGTTATAGTTCGATCCTGTCAAGCAACGCCTTAAACATAAGTTTCCCTTGATTTTGGGGCGAAATGGGAGAATTTATACCAAATTGTATGTAGTTCTGAGAATGTTCAAATGATGCCAAATAAAAAAAGAACTCAAAATCCATATTTATCGATACAAATGAAAATGAAGAAGATATCGAAATATCGATCTAAGAATATATACACCATATTGCAGTCTGCCAGCTCGAGGCGTTCACTCGTCCTCCAGATCGAGCATGTATATACTAAATATATATAATTATACTCCTTCTGCCGTATTTTATACATATTCAATAGGTTCAGGCTGGAGAACAAACGCATTTAAAAGTTCGATTTTGTTGTCTGACATTTTTATTGCTTGACCGTGTGAACCTTAAGCCAGGCAAAACTTTTGCTTGGCTTTGCAGTCAGCATACTAAATGAATAATCATCAAAATGTAATGTGTTAAGTGTTCAATAACAATGCATGCAGCTGTGCGCAGTGTTGTAAAAGCGTGCTATAGCGTTGTGTGCTGTGCAGCGATCAAATATAAAATAGAGTATAACAAATATGTATTGTATATGATGTGGGAAGGGGATTTGTTTTCCCGAGAGAAATATTTATCTGTATATGGTTCTGCTTGGCCAACTTGTCGATGGTGCTGATCGATTTTAGGGATAGACAAGGCGTCGGGTATAGATGGGCGGCCTGTAGGGCCACAGGACTCGCGCTTGGCGATTATCGCGCCGATTATCATCGAGATAGATATACTGCCGATAGCCGAGCACTGGCTCGATCTGTCTGCCATTCCAGAAGCCAATGATCCGGCGACAGTTGGGACAGTTGTTGTGCCGATTGAGCCACACATAGAGACAGTTCTTGTGGAACCAATGGCCACAGGGCAGGCGATACGCGGCCGCCAGGCCGCCATCCTTGCTGCTCTCCAAACAGATCGTGCAGAGCGTCTTATAGGGCAGGCGAGCGAAGTCCCACTTCAGCTTATAGTAGCCCAGGCAGCCCGTCAGGCGATATAGGCCCAGGATTAGGATTAGTATGGCTGGCGCGACAAGTGAGGCCAGCAGGCATATGATTGTGAAGTCTTCCAGTGGATCCATTCCAAGTTGTTTCTCATGTAGTTTCTACAAAAGTTGTTTTTCTACTTGTTTTTTTTTTCTGTTTGTTTCGTTCTTGATATTGTTTTGGAATGAAGCAAGCGAGTGAAGTGATGTATATAAAGATATATATATATACATATATTTTTCGTAAGGCACACTCATTTCCATGCTGCTACGATTGACCAAAATAATGCTGTGCTGACTGACTGACTGACTGACTGATTGATCAATCAAGGCACAGCAAATCTATGTTTAATGCAAATTTGGGTAATTTCTTTAGACAGAGAAAGTAAACCTCACAGATATATTTATAAATATTCTATAACAGACCAACGAAATCTTGTTTTTCGAGCAAATCTCTTAGGTTTTAAGAGCTTGAGTCCCCAAATTTGAGATGTAGTTTTAAGAGCAGTATATCAAGGTCAAGTAACTTTTATTTCATAGCAATCGTCACCTGCCTCCTCATCCTCCGCCCCATAGCTATAAATCGAATAAGTAGACTAGAACTACCCACCAATTTTAGGCACAATTTTATTGCCGTCCTCTTATTGAGAATGTACGAATGTTATCTATAGCACAAAAAGATCTGCTACTGAAAATTTCATCAAGAACGGTTAAGAAACACAAAAGTTTTTAAAGAAAACGTGGGATTAGCTTGGCAAGCGCAAGGCGCAAGCATTTCTGTGTGTGTATGTGCACACACACACACACACACATGCATACTTACAAATACTTATATATACAAAGATCTTTAGTTCAGTTTTCTTTCACTGACATTGGATTCTTGGTATGGCTGTGAGGTATGAGGCGGTGGCAAGGTTGAATGTAGTTGCGAGCTCGACTCCGCCGGAACGGGTAACTTTTTAATTTTTTAATATTTTTTTTTTTTAAATATTAAGGCAAACAATCGCGTAGCGCGAGCTGCATTTGATGTTGGTAGAAGAAGATTCTTGTTTAATGTAATAAAACTTTCAATATTTTTATACCCTGAACCCATCGAAAATGGGTGAGGATGATCTAATGTATTTGTGCAAATGTATTTATATTCTTGATCAGCATCAATAGCCGAGTCGATCTAGCCATGTCCGTCTGTCTGCCTGTCTGTCCGTCAGTCCGTCCGACCGTCCGTATGTATGAACGCAAGGATCTCAGAACCTATAAGAGCTAGAGACGTGAAATTTTAGCTGTAAAAATCGATATCGGAATCCTGCAATTTCGGTAAATAATATGAGCTAGAGTCTCCAAACTTGACATGTAGCTTCTAGAGTAATATATATATATATCAAGTATTTTTCATTTTATACCTATCGCCTGTCGGAAGAAGAGTGTTCAGGGTATCCACAAGTCGGGAGGTTCCGACTAGAACCTCTTGTTAACAGTTTGTTTGTTTAACAGATTATAGTTGTTTTTTTTTAAGACTTGCAAAAGGCATTGTTTCAATTTGTCTAGCAACAATGGCAGCTAGCCGAGTCTAGCCAAAATTCAGCCGACTTATATGAGAAGTAGTACCAATTGGCGCTCTGCAAGATGCGTCCATTTATTATATTCAGTTTCCATTATTGTCTTGAGTCTGTGTCTCGAATTGAATATCCGTTAATTGGCTTATTTACACGCTGGCAATGGAGCCCGACGACTTGGTCACGTTCATTGGCGATCGGAGGAACCGAAACCCTGAGACGACGTGTCCACGATTAAGGCCTAGACAAAAGTAAAAAACAAAAACAAGCAAAACGAGCAAAGCTAAGTCTGAAACCTAAAACGTATGTAGATTGAAATGCATAACATCAAGCCGCCTACACAGCGAGCGAGCGAGAGACAGAGAGAGAGAGAGAGGGGGGGAGAGGGGGGGGGAGAGAGAAACTTTTCGACCGATCCCTTGAAACGTAAATATTTACGATTTCTGCATATTTTCACCTTTCAAAATAGGTTGATTTTATTTTTTTTTGCTGGAAACATCTTTTGGATACGCGTATTTGGGCCACAAAAATTGTTTGATGTTGTTTTTGTTGTCGGGGACGTGAGAAGGGGGGGGGTGTCGGGAAGATTGACGATTTGGGGTCGAAACGGAGGCCGGGAGGGGAACTGAGCGCCGCTCAAAATTAGCGCTCTCGCTGGCGATGCGTGTCTAAAATGTGTTAAACAGAAAGAAATCGCCAAACGAACCCGAAACTCAAAACAAAACCACAAAAAAACCAAAAAAAAAAACGCTGAGTTATGCGACTGCCCAAATACGAAAGATACTTGTACTACTTATAGATACATGTACATATAAGCACACACATATAAGTATATATATATGTGTGTGTGTGTGTGTGTGTGTGTGTATGGTCGTATGCAAATGTTTCGATGCCAAGTTGACTGGACAGCAGCCAACTGGTCGAGAGCTCCACTTGAATGCGGGGCTCATTGGCACCTGTTGCCATTACTGGTTATCATAATTATTATGAAGATACCCTGTAAACACTTGGCTGCCACCAATTTTGGGTATATCAACACAGGCATTTAGATGTAACTGCTGATCAAAACATTCAAGCTGCCGTTTTTGCTGTAGCAAATTTCACACGCAACTGTGGAAAAGGGGTGGAAACTGGTTAAATAAATATGATTTTGTGTTGTCTGTCTGTCTCATTCATCAAAGAGCTGCATGTAAATTCATGTGAAACGTATTACACGTATTTTCCACACGCTTGGGTGGAAAATGAATGTCCAAGACTTTTTGACCTTCGCTCGATCTCCACTGTACTCAACTGAATACCCAAGCTCGACAAATTATGTGCTTCAACTTTTGACAGTTAGCAAAGAAATTGATTTTAAAATTGGTCGCGCAATGCCGGGTAATAGCTGATAGAATAGGTTAACTCTGTTTACTCTGGCTGTAGGTCAGCTAAGGCATAGCTCTAGGGAGGAGTTTCTTTTATTAACGTTAATATTCCTTGGGCTGCTAGAGACCTTAAACGAAGTACTTAGTTAAAGCTAAAGCATGAGAACAATTTGTTTGATTCATGTTTTCAATATCCAATAAAAAGGCTTGCATATTGCAGATTTATTTCACAGCAGAACAGAGTATCTGTCGGCTGTGCGCACACGTCCAGAGTCTTATTACACTAGCCTTAATTAATTTTTGTTGCTTTTTCGTTTTTTTTTTTTTGTTTGTTTTTCTATTGCTGTTAAAAAGTTGAGGTGGAAAATAATTGGGCTACTTGAGTATCAAATTTCATGTTTCTCGCCGCGTTTCGTTTCGTTATAATTTTTTTTTTGTATTATGCGCTTACAAGAAGGCATTTCAGTTTTGTCAGTAAACTTGTAACGTACTGAGCAAAAATATAGATACGAAATTTACAAAGTTCTTCTCTCTGTTTCTATGCTAACTAATCCCCCAAACTGTCTGAGTATTGCATGCAGTATATGTACGTAGGATCCGACCGGATCGAACCACTATATCCATTTATTTGTCATATGAACTTTTAGTCGAAAATCAAATTAAATGAATAATTAACAAATCGAGCTTCTATATCACATAGCTCCCATCGAAAAGCACTTCAGGGCCACATGCCCAACAAGGGCATACAGGGTATTATAGTTCTGTCATGAAATGTGTGTAACGACTTGAGGGAAGCAACTCCGAGCCCATAAAGTGTATATATTCTAGATCAGCATCAACAGCCGACTTGATATAACCATGTCCGTTTTGCTATCAGGCAGAGTATATGCCGAAACCAGCCGGATCGGACCACTATATCGTATATAGCTGTCATAGGAACGATCGGTCCAAAAGTAGATACTTGCATGGAAAATTTTTTTCTTTATCAAGATATCTTGACCAAACTCGGCACTTGAAAGCTTAACCATGCTCCCTATATATATGCAAAGACAAATCAACATCAGACCTTTTAGGAAAAACTTCTATCTGGACCAAACTAGCAAACTAGCACAGCTACAATTCATCAAATCTTTTCAAGATTGCACTTCCAATATATGGTAATTTATTTTATTTTCTAAGATATTTTCATTAAACTCGGCATTTCCGAGCTTAACTTTGCTCACATAACTGCACAGGGCAAATGTCTGCAAGGGTATTAAGTCTTCGGCGTGCCACATAAATCCCTACTCTCTCGCTTTAGCTTGTTTTCATTTGGTTTTCTTCAGAGTTTGTTTTTGCTTCAGTTTCATCGATTCTTTAATTATGGCAATTAGCCAATTTCGTGCGCTGCAAAACGCAAGCCTGGCCCCACTTGCAATCCGAGCCCCAAAGTAGAAGAAGAAGAAGAAAAACCATATAGCATATAACAGATTGCGAATGCAATTTGCGCTGCGCTGCGGTTCGTTTCGGCGAGTGTTGATTTTTCACTTTCCACAAGTTTTGTTTTTCCTTTGCTTTTGCTTTTATTTATATTTATTTCAGTTTTTGCACACTTAACGAACAATTTGCGCTATTTGGCCCATTATTCAATGGAATTTCAATGGATAGCTGCGATAATTGTTTTATGTTGTTGCAAAAGGCGAACAGCGCAAAAAAAAATAAAAATATATGTGAAAATATGTTTTTGATTGGTTTTCGTTAGTGTGCTAGGCTAATGAAACTTGCCTTGGTTGCTTCTCGCCGCATTTGCTAAGCTCTTATATAAGTCTTCAAAAGTTTTGCATTTCCTCAGCCAAATCAAGCTAGATCTACGTTTGATTTTATTTCCAAAAATTAAATGGCATCAAAATGGATCGAAGAACTACATATTTAGATATGTTGACTAACTGTGGAATTATCATGCTTTTGCTGATTTGATTAACTTTATTACAAAAAGCATTTATGGTAATTGATTGACTGATTGACAAGCTAATCGATTGACTGGCGGACAGCAGCAAAACGTTTGGCGACATTCCACTAGAATTCCACACATTAGGGTGGAATATGCATGGAATCCTGCTATATTAAGGCTTTTTAACTTATGCAAAGAAAAGAATTGAGTAGAATGAAAAAATATAAAAATACTCTTGACTACAGAAACAATTTTTTCGTTGGAATTGACAATTGCAACGACATTGCCTAATTCACGCGCACAGGCGGAATAAAGGTGGTAAACAAAGTGGGTTTGATAAAACTATTAAAACTCACTTTTAGTTCGATCAAAAAAGAGTTGAACACGCTTATTAAGTAATATTTACTCAGTTCAGATAGTCGATATCAATTAAAGTAAAAACCAAATATATAGATTTTGTTGTACCTTCATCTTAGCCAAACTGTTATCAAATTACAGGGTATTCATTTGGTGAGTTACAGCACACTTACCCAGCTGTCAAGTCATCTCCTTGAGTCCGTCACTTGAAGCAACAACTTTCCAACTTCGGTCGGCTGGCATAATAAGACTTTAAGCTATCATCAGCGCCAGATCATCGATTCGATTCGATTCGATTCGCAAAAAAAAGAAGATTTGAAAATAAAAAGAAGAAGAAGAAGACAAAGTTAATTAAACGCCTGTCTGAAAGCAATATGCAATACACGGCGTATACGCAATATTATGATTAACAAGCTGCGGGGATGCATGCGGCTGGATATGGACTGTGCATAGTTATGGATGCGAGACAAGGCTGACACATTTGGGTTGAATGTTGAATGTTGAATGTGGAATGTTAAAAAAGCAACAACAATTGTGCGGCTGCTGCTGCTGAAATAGCCACAACAAATCAGCAAATGTCGCAATTAACATATTTTATTGGTATGCGCGCACCTGTCTCAGTGTTTGTGTGTGTGCGAGTGTGTGTGTGTGTGTGTTTAACACACCCTGCACAACATGGCTGCCATACATGAAGCCATAAAAACACAAACAATATACAAAACGTCTTAAGTAGATTTTGTGAGTAATACACGACTTTGACGAGACGCAAAAGCGAGAAACATTAAATAAATGTGCTGCAGTCGGGTAAGCTCGACTTGCAGATATTCTACAACAAAAGCGACAAGCATTAAATAAATGTGCTGCAGTCGGGTAAGCTCGACTTGCAGATATTCTACAACAAAAGCGACAAGCATTAAATAAATAAATGCTGCAGTCGGGTAAGCTCGACTTGCAGATATTCTACAACATTCCAGCTTCCCTCAGCTGCTCAGCTGCAGCCTTGCCAAGCCCCGCACTTTATATGGCAAATGCATTCCCGACTTACTTCGATTCCTATTGTCGATATTCGTTCACATTATGAAAATGGAGGGAAATACATATGTCTCCCTTCCAGTGGGGGAAATGTATATTTTCCAAATTTTGATTCAGTAGCTTTTGCAGTTTCCGACAGACCTTCATGGTTAGTTGGACTCTGCCTGCTACGCACATTTACACTTAAACAATATACCCAGTTAGCCATATTCAATTGGTATTAACTAATTAAAGATACAAAGCTTACAAGCCAGCGAGCATACCCCAAGAGCTAGAGTGCGGCAGAGAGAGAGTGTATATGCATATGAGATACATTCAATTAGGAGCTACAAAAATTTCTACCTGCACTCCGAACCGCAAATCGAACTAACCAAAGATGTTGTTTGCTGTACAGATACACTTTCCAAAGGGACAACATGTCAGATACATTTGTATCTTATAGTGAGGTAATGCGATGCGGGCAGTAAAAAGTTGCATCTGCTAGTTCAAGAGAGCTCTTCGGATACATGTAACTCAGCTAAAAGCCAATGGTTGCCTGTCCATCAATGTTACGTCAAGTATTTATCGTTAAAAGTATCTTTTATAAAAAGTATCTTACTACGGCAAAACGTATCCATAGCTGTACTTTATATAGTATGCTACATTGACTGAGCCCCCTTCGACCCAACAGTCACACACACCACACACACAGACAATCTAGAGCTGGCCTAAGCTTCGCAGATACATTTGTATCTTTTAATGAGGCAGCCGTCGTATGCGTCGGCATGCGCAGAAAATTAGTTTGGCTTTGGAAATGATTAAAAGCTACACTTGAACTGGTCTTGCAAAGAGTCAAGACTCAGCGAGCACTTGACTCGTATCTCCAAATGTATTCACAATATACGTATCTGTATCTGTATCTGTATAAGTATCTGTATCTTTTAGCTCGACTTGAGTTCTAGGCAAAAGAGTTACTAATTTGCGACTGGCAAACAAAAGCACGAGGCTTGATTAAGCTCTACTAGCTGTGTATCTGTATCTGTGATCTGTATCTGAATCCGCAACTGCATTTGTATCTTAATCTGTATCTGTGTGTGAATCTGTGATCTGTATCTGAATTCGCATCTGTGCCTGTATTTGTATCTGTATCTTAATCTGTATCTGTGTGTGAATCTGTATCTATATCTGTATCTGTATCTGTATCTGTATCTGCATCAGTATTTGTATTTATATCTGTATCTGTATCTATTTCTGAACCTGTGCGGTCACTGCCAATTATGTCGATGCCTTTCGCTTCCCTTGCCGCAGGCACTAACTACTTTAAGCCTGTCTTTCTCTATTCCCCACCACCCCATGCCCTTCCCGCGGACTGCTCGCTGCCCGCTGCCCGCAGGGGAATCGCAGACAATGACCCGAACTGTTCAAAACAAATTTAAACTTTGTTTACTCGAAAGCACAACAATTAGCTTTGATTTTTGCTGCTCCTCCAGAGATTTACATAAATTAAAAACAAAAAAAAAACAAAAAAGAGAAACAGTTTACCAATTGTTCAGACCGTTTGGCTTATATGAATATATCTCTTTGATTATTTATGAAATATTTGCTTTATTAAATGTGCAAAAGCTTTGTATAATGACAATGAATCGTCATTGAATAACTTAGTGTTAAACTAGCTGTCAAATTGTTAAGTTAAACATAACCTTAAGCTAGCCCATTCATAGCTTAGACTCAGAATGATTATGAAAAGTGAGTAGGAAAATAAGCATACAGTTAATAACTGCATGTTAAACTTGCTTGTAAACATGTATCTGGCTTTTAAATGTTCCTACGAAAAACTGCATATAATACTAGCTTGTAATTCTTTAACAGGCTGTCAAATCAAACAAGTCAGAGCGCTGCCAGACAATGAACATTCATGTAAAAAGCTCGTGTCAAACTGGCTTGTAAAGTTGTTTGATTAGGTTGTAAACTGGCTGAGTTGAACATTAGCTCATTCATGTCTAGAACGTTAATGTGCACGTTAATGTACACCAGACAACTAGCGTCTGTTAAATAGCTAATTACTCGACTTAACAAGCACTTATCAAGCAGAGCTATAATAGATTAGCTACACATAACCTGGTGCCAGAGATTATAGCAATTGCCTGCTCAGTCGAAGAATAATTGAGTTTACAACTAGCTTGCAAACAGTTAGCTGGCAGTTAAATGTTCCAGACAGATAGCTGAGTGTTAAACTTCAGCAGGCTATTCAAATATTGAGGTAAACAAGCTAGAACTTTGCCATGTTTCAGACTCTGATGTTGCGGCGTTTAACAGGAGGTTAAATTGATTAGCTAAATTCAACCTGAAGCTAAGCCGCGTACAGCTGGCGAAAGCCAAACAATCTGCATTTATCAGGCGACTAAATTGATAAGCCATAATTAAACATGAACCTAAACCATTTATGGCTGGAATTATGAATTATGAAATGTGAATGAAGCGACATAGTTGGGCTAAACGTCACGTTTTACGACAACTTAACATTTATGTATCTATAAGCTTGGCTTGGCTCTTGGCTCTGGCCACAATTGAGATGCCATTCATGGTGAGATCTGTGCGACGGCAATTATATATTTATGTGGCTGCAATGCGGAGCTTTTTGCAATTGTTTAAAACATTACTGACACAGTCAAAGACACGCTGACTGGCAGTTAGTGAGTCAGTCAGCAAGTTCAATGGACAAACTAATCCACATAATTGAAGATAATTAAAGTGCATTCACAATTCACAATTGACAATTAACAATTAACAATTGCCAACTGTGAATTGTCAATTAACAATTGCAATGGCAACTTAATTAACAGCATGGTCAGCCGAGCTGCTAGAACAACCACAAGTTGACATAACTGACAGTTAAACAAGCTGCTGACAACCGACAACCGACTCGCTTGCAACCTGGTTGATGCAACACGACGCATGCGTCTGATGCAATCTTAAATGACCATTTGGCTAACAGCTAAAAGCTGCCATTGCAATTGGCCATAGAACTGGGTCAATTGTGCTGCCACTGGGCCGACTGACAGCCACTTGACAGCCAGTTAAAAATGCCGATCAATTGATTAAATAACTAAAACAATTAAATGACAACAACAGGAACTGACATTGCATAGAAATGGTTTTCAAAAGTACGTCCGTTTGGCTTTTAGCATAATTTCATAAGAACCTCTAGAGGATCCGTTCCACAGATTTCAGAATTTCCACACGCAATTGTGGAAAATTGGCGAAAGAGATTTACTCAATTTGCTCCTTCTGTAACTAAAACGTAAGACGAAGAAGAAGAAGAGGATCTGTCTTCTGCCGAGGACTTAATACACATATTAGCAAAACAATAATATTTATATAATTATATGAAATATAATTGATGAATGCTTGAGGTCTGTCTTGGTTTTTAGTTATGCGGAAGAGAGTGCGGTTTCTGTTGAGGGCGGGGGAATATTCATATAAACGAATGTTGTTTAATTGCGTAACGGCGACATAGGCGGATGTGGCGCTGGTACCACTGTGCGGGCAGTCACACACACACACACACACACACACGCACACACACACAAATATGGCAAAGCCATTTCCGCATGTCAACAAAGTCGTCAAATGCTGCGATGCGTTGCAGTGAAAATTCATTGAAATGCTCGCAGAGCCACCGGAACATGCCAAGAAGCAGAGAAAACGATGAAGAAGAAGAAGAAGAAAGCGGAGGTGCAGCAACTGCAACTGCAACTGCAACTGGACGCCACAAAGATCGAGCCGAAGATCTTTCAGCTGCGGACTATGGACACGGGTCTGACTTTGTTAACTTTGGAACTCCAAAGGGGGTTGCTATATAGAGGGGGGGGGGTGCTTTTTTGGGGCAACAACTTTTACTTTGGACTGATTAAATGAGGTGCATGCAGCGACAAAGTCTTGTGGCGCGTGCAGTGAAAACCTGAGAAGCACACGTAGACATCGTTTATTGCCAAATGCACGAAGCTCTTTGGGCTGGACACGCACCGCTGGCCACGTGCCACAGCACAGCTGGCTGCCATGGTGTCCATATGGCGTCTATAGCCTCCCCCCCCCCCCTCACACACACACACAGACGGGCACACCTTCATAGGTAGCTCTTATATGGTCCGTAGCTTTCTGTTCAAAGTGAAGCCTCTTGTGAGTGGGAGGAGGAGGAGCAGGAGAAAGGGGGCGTCGGGTGGTGTCTATGACCATGTCCGAGGGAGCGACGCGGCCAACTGCTCGTAAATTAAAAACAAAAAACCAAAAATTTTGAAGAAAAACGCGCAATAATTAAGCGAGCCAAATGTGTAGCAAAAAGGCAACTGAATAAAACTGCGATACAAAACGCATTCAAAACTATAAAATAGAAGAGCAACTAAATCAGAGTGCCCGACTAGCGGATGCCCTCTAATAAGCAATCCCACAATATGCCAACTGCATTCACGCATAACTTGGTCCTTATGCAATCTACATAATTTCATTTAATTATGGCATTTAAATGTTTCCAGATGCCAAAAAAACAAGGCTCCAGCTAAGTTAGCTAAAACATGAACTATTTTTAATATGCATACGCTTTACGAGAAAATCTTCGAGTTATGCTCTAAAAACTAATTTGCAAAATCGATATTTATCGATATTCGGCAAATAGATATACGAGAAAGATTGTGAGTGGAGACAGACAGACAGACGGACAGACAGACTGACGGAGAGACATGGTTAGTTTAACTCGACTATTGATGATGATCAAAAATATATACTATATATATATATATATATATATATATATAAATATGGATGTGGAGATGCCTTCTACTGTCCACTGCAAGCACTTGCATAAAATCAATAAACTCTTTTTCATAAACATTTTAAATGGATACAGGGTATAAATATAAAATAGATATAAAGAGTATCGTTTGTTTTAAATGTAACTCGTTGCGTTGTTGTTGTTGTTATTGTTGTATAATTAAAGTGAAAATGCGCCAAGTATACCTGCTCACATACTGTATATATATGTATATATATATAGTATATATATAATATACAGACATATATCACTAGATATTTAGCTACAGATACCCGACTAGCAGCTGAGCCTTTTGAGTCTTTTGACGCACTGCCAAGAAAATTTGTTGGTATTTTGAAATTATGATATGCCATATGATATGTTATGATATGTTGTGTGCTCGTCTTCGAGCTATTGCACAACGAGGTGCAATGCACTCGGCTTGGAAGACGGTTAAAAGCTGTTACATTTGCCCAAAGTTAGTTCTCCAGGTAATATTTATGTGATTGATTCAATGATTGATGCTTGAACTGATTAAAACAATCAAATTGGTATAAACATATGTAGATCTACCGATAGTACACTCTAAAAGACAGTCAATCAATCCATCAATCGATCAGTCAGTCCATCAATCAAGACACATAGTTTTATATACTTTAACATGATAATTGATGCGTTTGATTGAAAATTGATATGCAGATTTGACATAACACTCTAGAGCGCTTCTTCTACTTCAGTGCAGTCAATCAGTCAGTCAATCAGTTAATCAATCAGGACAAATATTTGTATATATATTACGACAACAACTAATAAGAGTTTGATAGGGATAAGCTTGTGTATATGTATAAACTATAAGCACATCTCCATCTACTTCAGTACAGTCAATCAGTCAGTCAATCAGTTCATCAATCAGGACAAATATTTGTATATATATTGCGACAACAACTAATAAGAGTTTGATAGGGATAAGCTAGTATATATAAACTATAAAGCACATCTCCATCTACTTCAGTGCAGTCAATCAGTCAGTCAATCAGTCAGTCAATCAGTTAATCAATCAGGACAAATATTTGTATATATATTGCGACAACAACTAATAAGAGTTTGATAGGGATAAGCTAGTATATATAAACTATAAAGCACATCTCCATCTACTTCAGTACAGTCAATCAGTCAGTCAGTCAGTCAGTCAGTCAGTCAGTCAGTCAGTCAGTCAGTCAGTCAGTCAGTCAGTCAGCCATTCAATCAGTACACAGTTTTATATATATTTGAATAACACTCTAAAGCAACTCATCTACTTTTATGCACTTACAGAGATGCCAAAATGGAGCCAATGACCATGTTGGTATTGGCCTTTCAGCTGCTGGCGCTCTTCTCGATCGCCGGCGCGCTGCTCATCTATCTGATATGCAAGGTGCGTGAGGAGAGCCAGGCGGGCAATGGGGAGGTGCCGCCCAGCCGTGTCGTGCTGGTGACGAGCGCCGACACGGCGCTGGGCCTGCAGCTGTGCACATATCTGGCGAACAAGGGATGTCGGGTCTTTGCCGGCATGAAGGAGGCACGCGATTCGCTGCCCGCCAAACTGCTCTGCGGCTGGATGAAGATACGTGAATATAGCGAGGAGCCCATCAGCGGCACCATCATACCGATGCGCCTGGATGTGACACGGGAGGATGTGCTGCGCGACGCGACCATTGCCATGGGCGCCCATCTCAATGCCAACGAACGGGGCATTGCCGCTGTCATCAATACCAGCGGCAGTGTGTATCGCGGCCGTGTCGAGTCCCAGGATGTGCAGCAATGGGAGCACATGCTCAAGACCAATATATTGGGCACGCTGCGTGTGGCCAAGGCTTTCGTCGGTTTCCTACGTCCGACACGCGGACGTCTACTCTATTTGGGCGGCAGCAGTGCCGGCGCCAGCATGGGCGGCGATGGCCTGGTGGCATTCAATGCCTCGCGCGTCGCTGTGGAGAAGTGTGCCGAGGAGCTGCGCAAGGAGCTGCAGCCATATGGCGTCAGCATTGTGGCCCTGGACACATGCGGCATGACCGTCGAGTCGCTGTACAAGGCGCCCGTTGCGCAGAGTAAGTGCATCATCCATCCTACTTTCAGTATACGCAAGCTGTCACTCATTCAACAACACTCTTCTGATTTTTTTTTTTTTTTTTTTTAGCCATGTCACAGTGCCCGGGCGCACCCACCCAGTATACGGCGGATGTGCTGAGCGCCAGTGCGCTGCAGGTCATCGAACGGGCGCTGTGGGACTTTGTGCCCCAGCAGCGCTACACGTTGCTCTCCCACAACAAGTATCAATTCACGTTGCCATGCCGCTCCTCGCTGCGCCTACATCGAGCCAGCAGCGAGTCCGCCACGCAGTCCGTCTAAACCAGAAAGAGACAGAGAGAGAGAGAGACAGAGTGAGAGAGAGAGGAAGCGAGAGATCTGGTGGAGCTACATATATATCAACGGCTGCCCGGACTGGGATTGCAGCTAATACTTACAATACCTTTTCTGTACATACGTATGCAACGCGCGCACACACACGAACACACACACGCACACACACAGACACATATATACAGAATCGTTGTCTTTAACATTGTATTCAGTTATCTATAATCTATATACGCCTAAAGGTTTTAACATTTTTTTTAAATGTTTATATTTGATATTTGTTTTTTTGTGTCCCCTTTCTTATAAAGTTGTAAATTGACAATTTGCTGCATTTGATTTGTAGACATTTTGTGCATATTTTTGCGTATATATATATATGTATATATATTCTGGCGATTTACCTCCATATTTATATATATATATATATATATATATATGCAACAATAAATACAAACATATCAGAATATATATATATATACATATATATATACACACATATATATCATACTTGTTGGGTTTACATTTCAGTTTTGTTCCTTGCTTCGTGTGTGTTTGATTGTTTGATTTTTGAGTGTGCTGGGAACTGCTTTAAGCAGGAGCTAACTATTCGTATCTGGAGATGAAATCATAGCGCAGCACCGAGGCGCTGTAGATTTCACCGGCACGCGCCTGCAATTTGGTTGCTGTGCGTCCTGGCAAATGGATGAGCACATCGGCGCACACAATGCTCTGCAGCCGGCTGCTGATCTGTTCAAAAATGGCCAACGATTAGTCTTTTGTTATTTATTTTTCCTCTGCTTTTCCCTCGCTTACCTGATTCCCGTTGACGCTGGCATGCAGCTGGCCATTGATGCTGCTCACCGTGGCGCGCACATATTCGGGACGTGCATCCAAATCGATGGCTTCATTGAGCAGCTAAAATTTTGGAATTATAACAATTATAAAGTCAGTCAATGGAGCTGCCGAAGGATTCGGCTAGCGTAGAAGTGGCCCTTCCATAGCAAATGAGTTGATGGAAAGAGATCTATCTTTAAAGGATTTGTTGGATCATGTCATGTTTCATGTGAAACTTAAAATCTGCTGCGAATGACATCAATTTTCAGACATTTGGATATCCCATTTAAGAGGGTATAAAACGGTTTCAAATGCTACGATTTGATAAGCTTGGAATTGGCAGGTATGAGGTGTGGCTCAAGGATAACTGCAGATTGTCCTGCAGAGCAGACGGACTAGTTCTTTATGAGAAGCCAGCTGGATCGCACGATCGAGTACGATACTAGTTTATATAGTATAAAGATATGATTACCATATGAAATTCGTTGGCTCAAGATCAAAAACCAAATAAACAATATTTATTTGATTGCATTTACAATTTGCTACTTATTTATATTCTGTATTTTTGTTAAAGTTCTGATCTGATTTCAATAGATTGATAATTTAGCCGAATCAGGTGATTTATTGCTCACCGAAATGTGCCAACATTTATCTCTAGCTGCCTAACTGGCCCAACCTAATCTTAGCTGCCGTTCACTTTACCACAAATATTTGAACTATTTGAAGAGTGTCTTGTTGAGTGCCTCTCTTATCGCTCCACAGAGATAACGCTGGCGCGTCATTATGATGAAGCTTAGAGCGTTATTTCTGGAACGAATTGTTCGACATACATATATGCAGCTAAGCGTCTGTCATAGTTGAAGGGCAATAATCTACGCCCTGTGAGGAGCTGGCTATTCAGATGAGTTCAGGTATTTCACAATGAGCTTGGCACTTACCGCCACATTGATGATGGGCAGGGGGCACTTGGCGCGCTCCCAGCCATCGGCCCAGCGGATGGCGGGCAGTGCGAACAGATGGAATGTGACAAAGGCGGAAACGGGATTGCCGGGCAGGCCGAAGAAGTACTTGGTTCCTCTGCTGGCGAAGGTCATCGGTTTGCTGCAAATACAAAATAGCAGTTAGTTAAGGTTCAGGTTCAGAGTGAGGACATGTGTTAGACCCAACCCGGGCTTCATGTTGACGCGTCCGAAATGCACTTTAAATTTGAGATGTTCCAGCGCCGGCTTAATGAAGTCCTTGTCGCCCATTGAGACGCCGCCGCTGCAGATGACAAAGTCCACAGCATCGAAGATATTGGACAGCGTGAGTGTTATGGACATCAAGCTGCGACGGTAACAAAACAATTATATTGGTATACTGGATGTTTCGGGCAGTGCACATGATCCGTATATCGCACTCACTCGTCGCCGAGCACATGCTGCTGCATGCAATCGAAACCGAAATAGAGCAACAGCTCCTCCAGCATGGTTGTATTCGAGTCATAGATTTTGCCAGCGTCGGCTGGCTGCTGGGGTGCGAGCAGCTCGCTGCCAGTTGAAATAATGGCCACCTTCGGCTTGCGCCGTTGCAGCTGGCAGCCGACGGAGGCCAGCAAGGATTTGAAGACAACGGGCGAGTAGTCGGGAGCGGGAAACACTTTGTCGCCCTTGCGCAGATCGTGTCCAATTGAACTGCATCAAATTAGAAGACATTAATGTATATGGAACTGGAGCGGCTCACTTGGACAAGCTTACCGCACATCCTGTCCCGCCTTGGGCTCGACCAGGATGTCGACTAGGCTTTCCTCGCCATATTTGTCGCGCTGCAACAGCCTGGTATCCTCCACCTGGACCACACAGTCCGCATCCTCGGGCAGTGGCGCGCCCGTATTGATCTTGAAGCACTCGTCCTCCTGCAACGGATGTAGGCTAACCTGCAGCAGCGAAATGTCAATGAGTAAGCAAATATGTGGAAAATATAAGGAAAAAAAACATCTACAACCTTGTCGCCGGCAGCAATAAAATCCACGACACGCTTGGTGCCCGGAAAGCCGGTAGACTTCATTGCATAGCCGTCCTTAATGGACGCCCGAAAGGGCGGTATGTTGATCGGTGAGAGCAGCGCATCCATCTGCTGATTTGTGGCGTTATTGCGCTGTACCACGCTTAGAATGTTGTCCAGCGCCTGGTCCACAGGCAGCATGGGAAACGGCGAATTGCGATCGACATCGTCGCCAGCGCCCGTCTTGTGCGGACATACATGGTCACGTCTCAGTACCTTTGGCAGCGCCACAGCCGAGCCTTGCACTTCGGCATGCGTGCGTTGGACAAGTGCCACATTGTTGCCGATCAGATGGAGAGCGTGCGGCAGCAGTTCGCGTACCGCCTCGAAGCACTCCCCAACGGCCTTCTCGCTACCCGGAAAATTTAGCACAAGCGTATTGCCGGCAATGCCGCAAACGCCACGCGATAGGGCAGCAAATTTGGTCTTTTGCAGCGATGCCAATGCAATGGCCAGCGTTAGTTGATTGCAGTCCTTGTCCAGCAGGGGCTTCGTTGCCTCCGGCGTGACATCTCGCGGAGCAAAGCCCGTGCCCCCGGTGGTTATTATTATACGCACATCATTCCGATCGATCCATTTGCGCAACTCACGCTGGATCAGATCGCGCTCGTCGGGCAGCACACTGGCAACCACCTGGGCATTGTCAAACGATTGGCGTATCAGCCCCATTAAACGCGGCCCGCTGCGATCCTTCGCCGGCTCCTGGTAACAGGTGTCACTAACTAAAACCGCAAACGAACTGTTAATATAGGCAGCCGGAAATTGAATCGCTTACTTGTCAATACTCCGAACGTAATCGACTCCATGGCAACATTTATATAATCTGAGTGGCACGCAGCGTTTGTTACTTTCAATTAAATTGTTTAATAAAACGTTTAGCACTCAAAAAAATGTTTTCGATTGCTTTGACCGTTTTGAGGGTAGGGATTTTGAGCATTTTTAGCACATTTTGTACACACCAAATTACTTGGGTGTGTACACACTAATTTTTGCCATTTGAAAACAGTAAGTTGCACTTGATTTTTTAACGAAATATTCATATTAAATATTTAAATTATCGGCCGGAACTATTATTAGTGAGCGTAGTCATAATGCTAATGTTTATGTTTTATTTACACTACACTAAAACAATACAAAAAAAAAAATATATAGCGCAACAATCAACTTTTACCGGCCGTCCCTTATTTGGCCGGGCCTTCAGCCTTGGTGCGTTCCACTAGCGGATCGTAGCCGGATGCCATTTTCTCCTTGAACTGTTCGTAGGTGCGCTTACGGTCAAAGTGTTTCACCCACTGGCCGGGACAGGATTGCTCAAAGATTTTGCGCATTTGCTGGCAGGCATTCGGCACCTTTTCGCCGCTTGTTGAGCTATGCTTGGGCGCATTTTCATCCAGACACTTCCAGTAGTCATCACGTGTGGACCAGCACTTGGCGCGTTCTGCTTTGTCGGGAAAACTCATTCTGGCAGTGATTTGTTTTAGTTTTGCTGACGATGTTGGTTCTTGGTTTTGACTGCTTTGCTGTTCCGCCAATCACTTCTTTTTTAACTGTCCACCAGCTTTCAGCCAATGAGCACTGACTTCAGACTTAATTAGTAGGCCTGTGTGTCAAAAAGATTAATTATATTATAATGTAATTGATTGTAGTGTAAAACAAATTCCATCAGAACCAACCTCAAAATTACAAAACATACAATTGCCGAAACAGTGTGGCCAGGTTTTAAGTTAAACACAACAGCTGATTGCAAATATAAAATCACAAACAACATTGAACACAGCGTTGCATTTGATACTTTTGGCGCCAGAACTTGATTGTCTGCTTAAGTACGTGTACGTTAAAAGTCAGATGTGAATCACTCCCAATTCTCAAGTATTACAATTTATTTGATTTAATATCTCAGTGACTTATTTTAAACATTATAGATTTTCAATTTCAACTAATCTGTACGGTGAACTACTAAAACATATATGAATATATATTTATATATATATATATGATTGTTCGTAAAACAAAAAATAATAAAAATAAGCAAAACAAAACAAATAATCGCAGACCGATAACAATAATAATAATGAGTGGTGACTACTTAATTTCTAAATGTCGTGCTTCGAAACCGTTATACTATATATATGTATATATATGTAAATGTCGCTTATATGGTACACAAATTACGTATAGAAAATGCTGTAAAAAGTCGAAGTCCAAGTGGGAGCGCAATAAATGCCCCGTTACTTGTCTAAGTCGAACTTTAAACATTTACGACAATATATGTATATATATTAAATTTTTTTTAGTGAACTCTAGGAACACTGCAGCCAGCATATCTTAATTGCGATGCTGATGAAGTTCGTGTTACTAATGTTCTCTCTCTTCACATTCATGTTACACCAATACAAAATAGATGTATATAGTATATAAGTATGCATAAAACTTGTAGATCGTATAACTATGCTTCAATAACAGCTGACTGTGTGTGTGTGTGTGTCTGTGTGTGTGTGTGTGTCACATTTCAGCATTAATAACTTATATATATATTTATTCCTATTGCTAGTGTACATACATACAAACATTTACCCAATACACATTAAGTTAGGAGGCCTCGCAAAGACCTACACATAAGTACATATATGTATTCATATATATATATATATATATATATATATATATATATATATATATATATATATATATATATATATATATATATGCATGTGTATATATATTTTCGTTATGTATTTAAATATATGTAAAACGCTTATTAGGTTAATTACTATCTGTAGATGTGATTCGTTAGACGCAAGGATATGATTGGAACTGAAATGAAGTGGTCGTCACATCTCAAAAATGCATTGCAGTCAATGTTTTATATATGTATGTATTGTGTGATATATATTCCTGTGGTACCATGTCTAGCCATAGTGGACCCAGCATAGCTCGGGCCCTTAGGGGGATTTTTTTTTTTTTTTTTTTTTTTTTTTTTGAAAGCTTTTCAGGCACTTGTGGCTAACGAGCGCAAAGCTGAATTCAGCCAATTACAGTTACAGTTACGTTAACATTAACAGTAACAGTAACAGAGACCGCTACTGTTACAGCTGCTTTGCTGTTAAAACTATAAACAAAACATGGCAAATTTTACAAAAAGCGAGACGAGTCACAAAAGGTTATGCGTGTGTCTGTGTATCTATAAATGTTTTTTAAAACATTTGTTTTTTAACTACTATCAGTACTTTTTCCAGCACAAACATACATTTTCATATCGATTGCATATAATTATTAATTGTTTTGTTTTACATGTGAATTGTGTCGTTCAAATGTCAACGGCTAAACAAATTTTACTAGACATGCAATCAAAAAAAAAATTGTATATAATACGTATTAGACGTAACTTAGTTTAAAAGCAAGTTACATTTATTGTTTAATTCACGATTGTGTGTGTGTGTGTGTGAGTGTGCTGTTGTTGCCGTTATTGTTTAATTGCAAATGCAAAAGCTCTGCCGTAATTCGCAATTAGTAATGCGAAGCTATATGCAAATGCAATTAATAATATATATATATGTATATATACATATATGTATACATATGGTATATAGACACATACATATATATATTATGTATAAATTGTCTGCCATGACTAGTTACAAATTCTCCGCTTCTATCTTGATCGCATACAGAAGTTTACATCTATTTTGAATATACATCTATATATCCACATACATATATCTATGGCTTAAGCTTAACATTAACACACACACATGCGAACGATTACACAAAAAAAGAACGTAATCGAGTTACGTACATACTATATATTTTTATATATATATTTAGCTACATACATATACATATGCATATAAATATATGTGTGTATTGCACAATGTGACATGCAGCTTAGCGTGTAGTTTTTGAAAAAAAAAAAAAAACAAAAATAAAGAGCATTTTACAACACAAAATTATCTTATAAAAACAAATGCACAATGAAAACATAAAAAAAAATAATAAGAAGAAAATAAAAATAATATCTACATATGGATATTGGCATAAACAATAACTAATAAAAACCTTGAAACATTTGGCAGTCAAAGGCCAACAACAAAAACAAGACATCTTAAGTTGGTGTTGGCCCCGATTTTGATTTGATTTTCTATATATGTATATAGAATATATATAAATATGGCGCTCTTTTGTCTGTGATGCTTGGCAACATGGCTTGGCCAAGAGAGTCAATGTCGTCTCCGTCTCCGTCCTTGTCTCTGTGTTAGGTTGTGTTTGCTCAATGCTCGACTGGATTTGGTTTTGGAATCATTATGTTACATCGTGTATACTACACCAATGGATCTATGAAATGCTCCTGTGCCGTTGTCTGCCCGCCAGACGCCTCTTCGCCAACTGTTGCCGCTGTTGGCGATGCACTCGATCTGGACGAGTGCAGCGAATATTTGCAGGAGGCCGTCAGGCACTTGCAGCCGCCTCCGCTGACACGTTGATCGGCACGCCAGAATTTCTCGCCATAATCGTAGCTAGAGAAGCAAACGAAAATGTTAATCAAAGATAGGTCTGATCGAATTGAGCAGCAGACAAACCAGATCTCCTCCCCGGCATCGATGTCGCGGCAGGCAAAGAATGCAATTTTGGGAAAACGATAATCCTGATGTTCGTAAAAAACGCGCACCGGCAATATATTCGGCTCGCACGAGTGATTAAAGAAGCGACTGATGTTGCCATAATAGTTGGCATCAATGCAATGTCCATTGTCCAGATCAAAATAGTAGCTGTCATCGGTGCGGCGATCCGCTTCGGGTGCAGTCAGTATCTCGCCCGTATAGCTGGCGACAAATGTGCCCTTGGGCACATTGGCTAGGGCACGCACGCCCCAGCCCTTGGCCGGATCCTCGCACTCAACAATCTGAAGCGGCGTCCGCGTGCCGTTCTGTACCACGCGATTCTTGCAGGATAACTGCCAAGGGAGAAGAGATTTCGATTCAGCGAATGCTGGCGCTTTGGTTTGCTTTGGTTCGGGCTCACCTGATTGCAGCCGCAGACATCGTTGCATTCAAATATCACCGCCGGATCCTCGTAGTTGAAGTCACAATTCAAACGGCTCTCGGCCGTATACCAGTTTTGGGATGAGGCGCCATTGCACTGGCACTGATCGCTGCTGCAGCTGTCCAAGCAGGAGCAGATGCGCATCTGTGAGACGCGTCGATCGATCTGCACCGAATTCTGCAGTATAATGCACTTGTTAATGTACTTGAAATCCGGCCACATAAGCGCATCGGCCTCGTCCTCATGCTCCGACATGGTCAGCTCGTTGCGTACCGCCTGTATGGGACGCGCCTCGCGTCCATTCGAGGCATCCGCACAGACCACCCGAGTGCGCAGTCCCTGCGGCCGAAAGCTGCGCATCTGCATGTTAAAGCCAACGGTGCGTCCGCATTCCGAATCCTCGTTCGGTATGCAATCAAAGGGCAGCTGCTCCGCCTTGTTCTTGATCATCAGATCGGCGCCGTTCGCTATCAAGGCGATGCACATGCGCGTCACCGAATGCCGGCAAGCAATGTGTCTACAGGTGCGAGCGAAGATTGTGCAAAACTATATTGAAATTTGCATTTGCAATATTAATTAATCACTTACAGCGGCGTATCGCCCTCCACATTCTGCACATTGCAATCGGCGCCCGCCTGCAACAGCACCGTTATCGTCTCCAGTCCGTCGTTGTGCAGCGTGGACCAGTGCAGCACCGTGTTGTTGTCATTGTCGCATATATTCGGATCGGCGCCATGATTGATTAGCAGGCTGTCCAAAGAATGCAACATTAAACATAGGGTATGCCATAGAGTAAATGCACGAATCACTAATGTTAACAGACTGTTAACAGTTGCTGTTAGTGAAGCAAGCTTAAGTTTTAATCGTCTCTGTTCATAACTTGCAGATTCTCCATTCACACAAAATTGAGCAGTTTTTTTAATAGGAATTTACAATGCGTGTAACAGTTCTGTTATTCTACTGTTAACTTACAGCTGTTGGCACATTTAATTATATCGAAACGGGTTACTGTTAAATATGATTAACTGCTGTTAAAATCAGATAAACATTTGTTTAGCTGATTTAAGGCTGTTAATTGATTTTAACATAATGTTAAGCTTTATAAACGATTTGCCTAATTTGGTGACTTTAAAGCGTAAATTGGCTCACCTCACGATGTCGGTGTGTCCCAGCTCGGCTGCCCAGACCATGGCCGTCCAACCGCCCTCATCCTGGGCATTGATAAAGCTCAGAAAGTTGGCAATGTTGCGCGAGCCGCGATAACTGTCCACAATTAGTTGGGCAGCCTCCAGATTGCCCAGTTTGGCGGCAATATGAAGACTCGTCATGCCATCGGGACCCTGCAATATGATACGGAACGGACATTTAGTTACATTATATGCAGAGCCTGATGTGGGGGGATATATTTTCGGGGGGCACCTTGATGGCCACATCGGCGCCGCACTGGAGGAACAGATTAAGCATGTCGCATTTCTCATTCATGACGGCGCACATGAGAGCCGTGCGCAATTCGCTGTCGACAATGTTGACAAAGTCCTGGGAGCTGGCGCCCTTGCAGAGCAGCAGATAGGCCATTTGCAGGGTGCCCGAATGGGCCACCAGATGCAGGCAGGTGCCATTAAGGAATTCACGCATACGCGTCAGCACATTGTAGTCGGCAGCTGTTGAACAACGATTCAAATAAAGCATTGAGAACGATAAAGGACAATTGGACTAAATTGTTTAATTTTTACCCAGAATCTCGGCAACACGCTCCAGATCATCATTCTGCACGGCGTAGTACATGTCGCGCGAGTTGAATTCCGTCGTCACCCGACCGCTGGACGAGACGATCCGGTCCCGCAGCACCACATTCATCACGGACTCGGGTATCAGCTGCTCAAAGTTGATGATGTTCAGCGCCTGACCAGCAGCAGCAGCAGCACTCGTCGCAGCCGCTCCCTTGCCGCGTGTTCCATTCGACTTGCCGCTGTAGCTGCCGGCGGCTGCGGCCGCCTTGCCGCGTGCACCAGCTGTCGGCTTGGCAGACGAGCTGCCGCCGCCGGTGCCGCCGCTGCTGGCTGCCTTTGAGCCGCCGGCTGTGCTGTTAGCTGCATTGGCGAACTGCGTCAAATGCGACGAGGTGGTCAACTTGGCGGGTTTGCTGCGTATAAAGAAGAAAACGAAAAGTTGAACATAAGTCGGAATACCCTAAGACTAACGCCTCGATTCCCATGAGAAACATTCTAATGCCTTAGGATGGGCATTTTATTCAGCTGCCACAACTTGCATGGAAAAGGCATGCTCCCTTAACTTCGTTGTCCGTTTGAGGACTTGAATATGACATAGAAAGGTGCGCACGACTTTTGAGAAGATGCAGACGGACTCTAGACGGACTTGGCTGGACTCGGAAGCGGATTCCCTTTGCCTGTTGCAAACATTTGCAAAGAACCTTTTAACCATCTGGCAGCCATAACGTGGCCACTTACATTTTGGTCTTCTGTGCGGGCAGAAAGACGGGCAAGGTTTGGCATTTCATGGTGACCGTTGAGGTGCGCTCCGGCGTGTCGAGGCCGCAGTGGGGACACTTGAGCACCAGCAGGGGGCTGGCATAGCTGCCGCCAGGGCCGGCATTTGGTGGCTGTTGTGCATCGTAGGGACTGTTGAGTATGAAGCGTTGCGCGCAGTCCGGATGAAAGAAATGCTGCTGCTTGCACAGCACAAATTTGCCCTGCAACGAGAATTAAACACTGATTGATTGATGAACTGATAGGATAGGTCAACAGATTGATCGCTCACCTGTGTGCAGAATATGCCACAGCCGGCACAGCAATTGTGCGATTGCAGGCGCTTCTTGTGCTCGTCGCAGAGTATCATGTAGCCGACACGCTGGCTGGGACGCAGCAGGTTGTGCACCTCGGCGGCCAGCTCGTTGCAGCAGCCAATCTTCTGCTCATCGATGTTGTCAATGCCGCAGCAGTAGGAGGTGTCCGGCGCATTGCGGGCATAGTATTGCGAGCCGCGCTGGCACAGGCAAATAAACTTGATGCCAGCCGACGATGAGCCAGAGGCGTTGGCAGCAGCAGCCGCATTAGCAGCAGCAGCAGCAGCTGAGGTGCTGGCAATGGCATCGCTGGCATCGTTGGCCGCCAGAATGGCACTGTTCAGCCTATGCAGCTGGCCATGCTCCAGCGTTGTGGCAGCTCCCGCTGCCCCCGCAACTGCTGTCGCTGCTGTTGTCGCATTGTTGCCGCGCACGCCCACGCGTCGCGTCAGCTTGGGCGGCACAGAAGGCGGCGGCGGCGGCGGCGGCAGCGTCTGTTGTTGCTGCAGCAGCTGCTTCTGGGCAGCGGACTGGCTGTTGGGCTCCTTGCTGGCATTGCGCAGGCGCAGCGTCACGCTCGGCTTGCCCACCTGGACGCGCGTGGTGGGCACAAACTCCTCGTTGTCCGTGTTGGAGCTGTCGTTGTCGCTGGCCTCCTCGCTGTTGTTGCGCCGCAGACCCAGATGCTTGAGATGCTTCTCCTTTTGTTTGGCCAGCTTGCGCAGCTGCTTCTTGTTCAGTTTGCGCTCCTCGGGCGAACGATTCGCATTCAGCTTGGCCGCTTTGACGTCGCTCAGAAACTGCTCAAAATTGGGACAGGGACGCAGTTGACTCTTCGCCAGCAGCGCTGCATCCGAATTGTCAATGTCGCGTTGCGCCTTGGAGAACAGACGCTTCTTGATCGCGTTCGTGCCCGCCGGATGCTGTTCCAGCCCGCTGCCGCCATCCGATTTGTCGCTCTTCTGCCGCGATGTGGACGAGTTCGAGCCGCCGCCGCCGCCGCCTCCAGCACTGCACGACTGCAGCGGCGTCTCAAAGTGCACGCCCTCACCCTCGGCCGTTGACTCCCAGTGGGTCATGCGCTCGATGTGCTTCGTCTCGAACTCGCAGCGCAGCTCATCGTTCTCCAGTATTTTCGTTGTGGGCTTGATGCGACGCTTCGAGCGCTTCGGTAGCTGCTGCTGTTGCTGCTGCTGCTGCAGCTCCGCTGCGCTGCTCGAAGCCGCAGCCGCAACCGCAGCTGAACCCGTTGCCAGAGCCAGATTTGCTGTTGTCGCGGCGCGCTTATTGCCATTGGAGAGCGCCGCGGCTGCGGGCAGGCCAATGGCCATGGCTCCACTCGCGCTGCTAGCTGCAAGGAGCACAGTTTGTGCCGCGGAATCCGCTCGGCTCGGCGGCGGCGGCGGCGGCACTGGTATCTTTGCCTTGCGTCCGCGCTTCTTGGGCGGTGTCTTCTCGTCCACCTGGACCGCAGCCGCCGACAGTTGCTCAACAGATGCTGCTGCTGCTGCTGCTGACGGCGGCGGCGGCGGAGTGGTCTCACTGGCGGCCGGCGTCAGCGGCTCAGTTTTGACCTCATCCGTCCAGGCGTTGGCCTGATCCAATCGGTTGCCGAGACGCACGCTGCGTCGCGTTCTTTTACCATCGCTGCTGGGCGCGGCGGCGGCCTCATCGTCCTGTTCGGTTTTGATGACCAGCGCCGTTGTGAAGTCCGTTGCCAGCTCCTCCTCGGGCGGCTTGCGCTTGCGGCCCACCTTGCGCTCCACTGCAGCCGCCGGCTGTGGCGACGCCGCCTCCTCCTGACCAGGCACCGGCCGAGACACAGGCAACGCAGCGTTGTCCAGCTCCACAGCCGTTCCAGCCGGCTCCGGGGCTGCATCCGTTTCGGGCTTTATCTTTTTGGCACGCCCGCGTCCACGTTTTGGTGCTGGCGGCGCATTTGCTGTATTTGCCTCCATGTCGCTGCAGCCTGCCGCTTTTTCCGGCTCCTTCTTAACATCGCTGGCCAGTTCGTTGTTCTCGACGGGCGACCCTTGTTCCTGGCTGCCCGTTGCCTGCGGCTCCTCCTCTGGCGTCGGCGTCGGCGACGTTGGCTCATCTGCAGACGAGGGCGTGGGCGTAGGCGTATCTGTGGGCCGCGGCGTGCGACGCAGGCGACGCATTGTGCTGCTCGCCGCAACATTTTGTTCCTGTGCAAAGCATAAGAGACGCATATAAGCATTGGGAATACTAGACAACAGGTGATAATAAGCCTAGCCTAGCCAAGCCAACCCAGGCAGGCACACACACACACACACACACACACACACACACACACACACACACACACACACACACACACACACACACACACACACGCGCGCGCACACACACTCAAATCGAATCGAACAACTTTCCTTTCGTTTCATTCACGCATTCGTTCAATATTCATATCAAATTCTTTCTTTTTCTTCTATGCGAGAGAGAGCTTCTGTTGTCCAAACGTTTTGAGTGCGAATCTAGCTAAAGTCTTGCGTTCCATTCGACAAGTCCTGTTGCCCTGGCAACGGGTCATACAAACACTTGCCTAGCCGGGAGTCTAGCTTGCCGGAGCGGCAGAGTGCCACAGTGGAAGGGTGGGTCGGCGCCATTTGCCCCCCCCCCCGTACCACCGTGCAGGCATGCATAAAAGATGCTTGTTCCCAGCGCAAAGCAAAAGTGCATTCATTTTCTGGCCAAGCTTACAGTAGACACTCGTTAAGCTGCACACTAATGCGATACGAAAATTATATTGAACTAAACGTCGATTTAATTCTTGTCCGCTCAAGAGGAGTGTCCGCTTATGATTTGCAGTTAAACAGTCGCTCAAGAGCAGCGTCCGCCTAATAGAGTTGGATTGGGTTTAGCGTTTTATTAATAATATGATTTGGCAGTAAATGTCCGCTTAAAGAGGGGTGTCCGTCTAACAGAAGTGTCCATTAGGGGAATTTTCATAGTACGTAAAGTAAGATAGTATATATACACTATATTTATTATATACAGGTTGTTGTCGAAAGATTCTTGTGAAATTAAAAAAAAAAAAAATTTACAAAATAAATACAAATTAATAAATTTGATTTTCCATATTTTTGGGTTATCTATTTTAAGGAAATCCAAACACTTTTCTCGCAAGAATGTAAAATGTTGAGAATGTAAATTCAAATATAATAACAGATTCCACATACTTTAATGACAATTTAATGTTAACATTTGACTTTTGTTGCACAGATTTTCCAATTTGGAAGTTCTTTCAGCTCAAGAATTGAAATGTTGAGAATGTAAATTCAAATATAATAACAGATTCCATATACTTTAGTGACAATTTAATGTTAACATTTGAATTTCATTGCACAGATTTTCCAATCTTCTTTCAGCTCATGAATTGAAATGTTGAGAATGTAAATTCAAATATAATAACAGATTCCACATAGTTTAATGACAATCTAATGTTATCATTTGACTTTTGTTGCACAGATTTTCCAATATGAAAGTTCTTACATCTCATGAATTGAAATATGATCCGATTTGTATCTTAAATATCGAAATCAAACTTATTGTCATAGGCCATGTTTCGGATTGCGATCGCAAAAGCGGTTTTAAAGTGTTTTCGATCAGGATCGAAGAATATGTGCAGTATATATGCCCGACGACTTTGGCATGTGAACTGTTTGATAAGTGGCAAAATACCAGTTTAAAAGCTCGCTACGAAACTGGTTCAATAAAAATAAAGAAGACACATTTCTTTTGGAAGCCCGGCAAGAGCGTAGTTATAACGCCAGGTATTAAATACACTCGCATAGATAACATACATACGTATGTGTATGCATGTTTTTTCGGCGGTCGTTCACCCAAATGAATCTACATTTTAACTATAGCTGCACTTTGTGGCTATACTAAGCATTATTACAGGGCCTTGCGAATATTTGACATAGAAATGTTCACGATCAGTTTTTTAGTCAAACCTTGACAATTTCCACGAATTTTCCACAATTACATGTGGAATTCTACAGTTCCACATGATCGTTTAGTCAGGAAAAACAGAAACTTCTTTCATTTATGCTATAAGCATTAATGATAAGAGGAATGATAATAATATACGATTTAGAAATCATTTTTGTTCCGTCAAAAAATTATCTCCCAAGATTTGGGTAAAAAGGATAAGAAGGAAGCATCTACGAACCCATAAAGTATATACATATATTCTCGATCAGCATCAATAGCCGACTTGATTGATCTAGCAATTCCCGTCTGTCTGTCCGTCCGTAAGTATGAACGCAAGGATCTCAGAATCTAAGAGCTAGAGACTGCCGCAGTTCAAGTTTATTTCCGATATTCGATTGCTTGCCCCGTTTCCAAGCAATCGATAAAAATCGATACCGAAATCCTGTTTTATGAGCAAATCTGACATGGAGCTATAATTATGAATATATAAGTTAACTCTTAATATTTCCTTTTTATTATGTACATAGAAGTTCCTATATTTCATTGACATGTACAAACACTTTACAATTCTGTCTATAAACGATTTGTAGCTCTTCATCAACTACATATGCATATATATATATATATAAAAGACCGATGCGAGCGCAGTTCGATAATGAGAACTTCTGGAACAATTACGTATAATATTAGTCATATGAATATAAAGGAAAACCCGGTACTTCTCGGTAAGGACTACTGTAAATGGCATTTGCCTGGCAATAAATTATTCCCTTTCCATAAATATGCAATACGTAATTAGCCAAACTATCATATTAAATCAATTTGAAATTGATTAAATGGCCTATTAAAATCAAATTTATTTCATATTGATTTATTTTCGATATGTGCCAAAAGCTATTTGCACCTATTCCCAGACGTATGTACGTATGCAAATGGAGCAATACACACATACATAGGTCATAATATATATTAGTCAGAATATCTACCAGCGGGTTTTACACAGCTTTGCCCGGGCCAAGTTGTTTTCCCCAGGCTTTGGACAACTTACCTTTGCACACATTTCCCGCCCGTGAGTTATTAAATATAATTTACATACATATGTATGTATGTAGATATTTGAGGTCGAGCAGATGAAACAAAAAAGTGCAATTGACGTATTGCCGTGGGACAGGAAAAAACAAAAATCTGGGATACACGTATTTATAGTGTAGAGCTCTGAAAAATTGCAGAGTGGTGAAAATTCAACTTGACCACATACATATGACCTTTGACCCACATATGTATGTCATTGGGTGATTATGCGAAAAAGTGTAAGCCACGTCGCAAATGAATTTTCACAAAGATCTTGAAACAGAAATTAGCTATTTATTAAGACTTGCATAGACCCGCCTTCCTGACGGTTGAAAAAGGCTTTTGTATGAAGTTCTTTTATACTCCCAACATCATCGAACTTGGTACTAACTAAATTATATAGACGTCCAATCGGAACGATTGGTCGAAAAAAGAATTTCAACTGTTCTTTCTTTCGTCAATAACTGTTGCCTAGACTACATACATACAGAACGGGATATCCCGTTTTTTTTTTTTTTTTGCTTAGCCTCTCTCGTGCTCGCTCTCGCAATCCATTTTCGATAAACGAGTTGCCAGTGCTGCCCAATTCTGTTTAATTGGGGCGCATTGGCGCAAAGTAAAACGGAAAGTAAATTAAACGAACTACAAAAATTAAAAGAATTCGACTTACACTAACCCATACATACACACTCACACACGCACGCACGCTTGTGCATACAAAAGCACACGCGCAAACAAACGAATACACTTACGTTTTTATCAGCACTGGCTTGCGCTGTTGTTGTTGTTGTTGCTATTGGAGCTGCGACGTCGTCGCTAGCAGCAACCGCATTCATCGAAGTCGAATCTGTTGCGTCAGCGGCGACGTCAAAATTGTCGCTGCTGCTGCTGCTGTTACTATTGGCAGCAGAGTTGACAACAAGTGGAGCGGCTGGCGCTGCTGCTGGCATTGGGGATGCCGTTACCGATGATGCTGCGACTGTAACCGATGTGACCTCGTCTGTTGCTTCTGCTGCGTCTGCGCTTGCTGCGCACTGCGCAGTCAGCGCTTGCTCCTGCAGCGGCTGCTGTTGCTGTTCCTCTCGAAGCTCCTCTTTGGCTGTTGCATTTGCGGTTTCCATCTCAGTTTCAGTCTTTATGTCTTCGCCTGTTGTTGTTTCTGCTGCAGTTGCTGTGGAAACGTGCGCAGACGGCGTTGCCAGTTCTGCCACAGCTGCTGCGCTTTTGCATGCTTCCTGCTCCAATTTGACTGCTGCTGTTGCTTCTTCTTCATCTGTTGCGGCAGCAGCATTGTCATCGCATACTGCTGCTGCCTCTGCTACTTCGGCTGCGCACTCGGCAACGTCAACGTCATCGTCATTACCGTTTTTATTGTCGGCTGTTGCCGCTGCCGTCGTTTCGTTAGCCGGCGGCGGCGGCGACGTCGTCGCCACTGCTGCTGCTGCGGCGTCTTTTACTGGCGTCTCGCCTGTCACTGTTGCTGCTGCTGTTTGTTCGGCGATTTCTGCACTAGCGACGTTAGCGTCGGCGTCGACGTCAGCGTCGCTAGCCTGACTTTGGCTTTGGCTCTGGCCTTGAGGTAGCTGCTGGGCGCCCTCTACAGCTTCCGCCTCGCATTTGACAGCCGCATCGAGCTTCGGCTGCGGCTCCTGTTGCTTCTCGTGCATTTCGTCGCTTTTGTGGCATTGCTTTTTATCCTTGTCTTTACAAGCAAACTGATTATTGGCCAAATTGCGCCACTTAAGCGTCTTATCCTCGGCCAGGTCCAGGTTTAGCAGCGTGCCGCCCTCGGCCGTGCTGGTGGCGCAGTCGCTGTTAAATTTGCTCGACATGCTGTTCAACAGCTCCGCAATGTCCGTCATCTTTTTTTTTTTTTTTTTTTTTGTGTATTATTTTGTTTTTAGATTTTGTTTCTTTGCTTTTTGATTTGATACTTTTTTGTTTTGATTTACAGTTTATTCAAGCTGCGCTTTGAATTCTGCTGCGCTGCTATTGCAAAAGTGTGTGCATAAAAAATATGGAATCAATACTTTGGTATTCACCACGACACACGGCATCGATACCGGAACGGAACAGACGTTTGTGGATGGGAAGGGGCACTAGGGGAGGGCTAAGCTACTGACGATAAGATTTGGACTCGCAGCGATTTGTTTTATTTTTTTTTTTTTAACTCAGCGCTAGTTTTCAGCATTTTCATAATGAAAACGAAATCAAAGGCCAGAGCAGCGGCAGAGGCAGACACGACAAAAAAATAAAATAAAATAACCGAAGCACCAGGCAAGCAGCAGGCGCTGTACACAGTGCACAGTGCACCGCAGCAACAAAAACAATAATGTGGGCAGCCCACTTGTCTGCCGAAAGGAGGCGCCTTTTTATGAGCAGCCAGCCCAGCCCACCTTCGCAGGCAAGGGGCCACGCACACACAGACACAATACGCTCGCACAATACACGAGCCAGCGGCGCGGTTGGAGTTGACGTTGACACCACGAGACGACGTCGACTGCGACTGCGACCACTGCGTCGCTTTAGTTTTGCGTATTTTTATAAATATATAACATGTAATTTCGATTGCAGTTTCCATTTCCAAGTATTTATTACAATACATTAATTCTTCAGCAATGGTTGATGCGAAAATGTACAAGAAAAAACCTCACTGATTCTGATTAGCTCACATGCTGTTTTTTTTTTTAAATTTTGTTGTTGTATGAATATGGCCAGCTTTATTGTTGTTTTACTTTTCGTCTTGCTCTTCGTCTTCTTGGTTCTGGCTGCTAAACGACCGTGGTGGCTGCTCTGTCGCTGCTCTGCTACTGGTGCTGGTGCTGCCGCTGCTGCTGAAGCAGTTATACATAGTTGTACTTGTAGTAGTTGTAATTACTTATAATTGTTGATTTTGATTTTTCTTTCTGTTGAAATTTTAAATGCTACCTCCCAAATGAATACGAGTTGGATGCAAGTTGAGTGCTGTTGCTTTTACTTAGCTGATATTTAAGTTCGTCATTTTCACACCTAAGCACAACGAAATCAATTTGCACTCACACAAAATGCTGCTCAGTTCTGCAGTTTCGGATTTGTACAGTATAATTATAATTTAACTAATATTGTTGTTACAAAAGAAAATAAAGAGAAACACACACACGCACACGCACACTTTGTTTTAGGTCCGTCCGCCGTTATCCGCGCCAGCACATACTCAGTGCGTAACTCTCGGCGAACCGTCTTGCTCGTCTCCTCGCTCGCTCACACTGCTTGCTGTTGGTCATACATACACACATCAAACAAAATATATCATTTGTATATGTTTCTGGTATTTAATTTTGGTATTAGTTATTGGTATTACTTTTTGGTATTTTGCCACTGTTGGATGAATGTTGAACTTTCAATTTGATCATGACTACAAAACCAATTCATCTTTCATTAAATGAAAAATAAACTGCACTTTTCCGTGTGCAAATGTTTACTTAAAGCGCGTTTAGAAGCGCATTCTGTATATGCATGTGCCGTAAATTCATGACACAAAGACGTTGATGTAGCATAGAACGTGGCTATGATTGCCACCTATTTCATCCGTCTTTATCTTATTTACTTTTAATTACTCTATAAATTGGATCAAATTGAGCGCGCGATGTAAAGTGAGTTGTTTTGGTATTTCATTTTGTATTATATACGAAATTGGGTATTTTTAACAAAGTTGAATTGCGTGCACACTGCTGCTGGCAAATCTGTAACATTTCTTAGCTCCTCATCGTGTGCGATTTGCTCATTTTCATTCATTTGATAACGGCATGTAAATAACATGTTCTTTCCGGAACCAGCAGTTCTGATAATTGTAAATTATGTTAAAAATGCAATGTATAAAAAATAAATTTATTTTAACTACTTTTAGAAAAAATAAAAAAATTGAATTCTTTGTATTAAAATGTGTCTATATTCAGAGCAAACTGACCACACGAAGATATGTAGAAGATAAGCCGAAGAGTCAGTTCACTGCAAAAAAGCGTTTTCGGCGGAGCCAGTTCCGATTCGCATCTACAGCAATTCAATTTATGTGGGCGCGTAAGATATGTTCTTATCCAAAAAGTGAGTAGCAAATGCGCCTCAATCATTGTACAATATAATATAATATGCATTTGCAGTGTTGCCGTGGATCAGGAACCATCCGATTTGGTCAACACTGATCATTGGCGCCGGCACCATTGCCGCCTCCGAGGTGCTATGGTATTTCTACAAATATGTACGCGACCGGCTGAATTGGCGCCTGGCGCAGGTTCACGAAGTGCACATGTTCAACGAGCTGGGCTTTGAGTGTATCTTGGAGCATCGGGCGCACAGCCGAAGGGGAAAATTATTCATTTGCGCGAACACGCACTGCACCCAGCACCACATCGAGCGAGTCGCCGAACAGTTGGCACGTGCCAAATTCAGCATTGACCTGGCCATGTATTCATTGAACTCGCCGGAGATTCTGGTTGCCCTAGGCAGGGCACTCCAACGCAACGTGGCCATACGCCTTATTGTTAGCCAACCCGCTTGGACATCGTTCAACTTCGCGATTTGTAATCTCATGCGCAGGGGCCTAAGAGCCCGCAGCCAGCCATTTATTGGTTTTATGCATCACAAATTCTGTGTGATCGATGGACGCACTCGGGTCGATCACATTTGGAGTCTGAAGCGACGCTCATATGGCCCACCACCCACTTACAGCGTGCTTATCAATGGCTCCGTCAACTGGACACAGGGCGGCTTTGGTGCCAACTGGGAAAACCTGGTCATCACCTCCAATCACCTGATGGCCAGCGAATTCCAGGCGGAATTCGATCGCATGTGGAAGGCATTTGAGGGAACCGATTAACCAATCGAATGAGCCCCAAACGGATTGACCGGATTGCACTTATAAAGTCTCCTCCTGATTCGTTTGAACTACGATGAGCTTAATTGCATATTCAGTCAATTAAGTGATCTTTTCTTTTGTAGTATAATTTCTAGTTGAATTCGGTGTGTATAGAGAATATATATTAATTAGTATTAAGTGTTTAATTAATTTAATTATGTTGAGTTCTTTGGTGATGAAGTAAATAAAATAATTTGTATCTTTATCTAGTGCCAAGCCAAAGATATTTTTTTTTACGTTTTAAATAGTTTAGTTTATCAATCAGTTTCACACATAAAAAAGTAGCTTACAAGATAAAACACATTGAATCACATATTTTGGGCGGGATACACATTAAAGATCACATTAGAGATCACTTTTTTTTTGGGCGTTTTTTGGGCAGCCGAAGAAACGAGCTATTACAATGGACACATATAGTAGACACCATGGCACTTGGGGCACTTGCGGCGGCGGCAATTCTGTGCGCTAGCCGGCTCCGGTTGCAGGGATTGAAAGTACTTGCCAATGACATCGAGAATCTCGTGACGACGTTGCTCTAGAAAGTCGACAGCGCAGTTCTCATAGCTGTTGATGCAGTGCATGAGCATGCGATAGAGCACCAGCTCCGTGGAGACAAACGTGTTCAGGGTGCGATCAATGCTCTCCACTTGCTGTTCGACAAAGGTGCGCGTCAGCTGGAGCAGCAACTGGGCCGCCTGCTCGCTAAAGTAGCGGATTAGGCCGTCGAGCACGTCCGTGAAGCTGCCCAAATGGCCAATCTGCTGGACAAACTTGGCGCCCAGCTGGCTGGCCAGCTGCTGCATATCCAGGCGCAATTGCCCGCCGGCGGATAAATTGACAAAGCTGGGCAGCACGCCAGCAGCAGCCGCAGCGCCCAGAACGGTGGCGCCCTGGGCCAGATGCGTGTGGATCTTGTGCAGGCTGAGCAGCGCCTCCTTATAGGGTATATCATTGATGATGCGCACAATGTCGTACTTGGCGCCAGTCTTGTGCTCGTGCAGCTTGGCCGTCTCCTGTGCGATGCGATCAAACACTTTGCGGCTCTGCTGGCGCAGTGCCCGACGCAGGCTATAGCCATTGGTTGCCTTGGAGGCGATGCGCAGATTGTTGACGGAATGCGTGAATATTAGCAGACTGGAGGCGATCTGCATTATATCGTAGCTGTCCAACGGCTGATCGTCGCTGATTTTCAGATACAGCTCATAGACGCCGTTTACCACACCCGTGCCGGAGAGCACAATAGAGGACACATTGATGCCCTTGACCACCAGATTAGCGGCTATGCCTGATCTGCCATGTGCAATGGTTTTTATCGCTGTGTTGGCACTGGTGGCGCCCAGGCCGGCAACACCGCCCGCAACGCCTAACCAGCTGCTGCGTGCCTCGCTGTCCGCCAAAGATGTGGACTGGCCGTGCCAGCGGCGGTCTATTAGCCGTGAGGCGGAGCGCACCGTGCTATACGCAGCCGTCGAAATGCCCACAACAGTGGCTGCCATCAGTATGGGTCCAGCGACGGGCAATGCCAGGGTGGCCGCCACAGGCACCGTGGCCACAATGCCACCAATTGTGACCAATTTATCACTGACCTTCAGGACCTTCTGCTTCAACCATGAGGCGGGCGACGCCTGCACCATTAGCTGCACCGCGTCGTCGCTAAACGTATAGACACCCTGGCTGGGCGCTATCATGGTGCCCTTGGGCAGGGCATTGTTGCGCACATAGTTGTGCCAGTTGGCGTAGACACGTCCCTGCTCATCGATGAAGATCATGCAGCAGCCCTCGCTGTTGCCACCCTCCGGTCGCATGCATTTCCGCGTACGTATCACAGGATGGCAGCTGTAGCTGGTCGACTTCAGTGCCAATGACGGGTCCGTCTCCTTGGTGACCAGCACATAGATAATCGAAGAGAGCAGGGTGCGATTCGTATAGATGCGCTGCTTCCATATGTTCTCGAACAGCAGCTGGCGCTGCTTGGCCAGCGCCTTGGACCCTTGCCCCCCGTCGCTGCCGCTGACTCCGCCGTTGCCGTCGTTCCCACAGATCAGATTCGCCAGCTTTTGGTGCAGCACGTCCGCCTGCTCGGGCGCCAGCCTGCGGGCAATTTATTCGATAAGCTTTCATTTCATATACAGATATAAACAAACACATTGTGTATGTATATGTTTTCATAACCTACGAGTCCCAGATAATTTCGGAACGCAAGCCGCTGCTCAATGCAAAGTCCCGTTGTACGTCGTAGGCGGTGCGCGCCATGTTTCCAGCCATAACGCGCAGAGAGTGCACTAAATTACAGTTAAAAATTATGCATATGTATTATAATTTGTTTCCTTTTTGTTATTTTGCTTGTAATTGAAATGTTTAAAACAAACTGCGCGCTCTCGCACAATTGGCTACGGCAAATTGGGAACTGGGCGCGCAACAATTATCGATAACAGGCTTGCATCACGATAAGTCGATTATTGTTGCCCCCTCCAAACTCACATACAATTTGAACACATGCGTTACCATTTAACCGCAAAGGTAATATATTTTTAACAAAATATACAAGAGTATAGAAAACACACACTTTGTTTAAAACAGTTGTACACTAGTTTGCTGAGTTTTTACAACGACGTCACAAATTGTCAATTCCAATAAGGCGAGCGGTAAATACCTCACAATGCTTTGCACAGTTCAAACAAGAGAAGGTTGTGCATATGACGTCACCGGCTGAGCATTAGCGCTGCGTAATCTTCTTAAGCCTTACAATTGTTGCTGCATATCGATAGATGTCTTGATGGTTCGATATCGATAGCACGATTTTTAAATGGCAAACATCGATGCAGTTTGTGCATCCCTAGTTTTCATATTATTTTCGTTCATCAGTTTTTGTTTTGGCCGCATACACACATATATGCACACATAAACACACACCATACAGACACACATACACACACACATACACACACACACATACATACATACACACACACAGAGCTCTAAGATAATAGAATGTTTGAAGATGCGCATGCGCGGCTGCAGATTGCTACCAATTGCCATATCGTTAATCGTATTCATCATTTTGGGCATCAGCTATATAACAAGTCCGCTGCGTGAGAGTGCCGCCGCCCGCCGCAAAGTGGAACAGGATGAGTTTCTTGTCCATTTGCCAGTCAACAGCGACGAGGACAAGTCGACGGCGGTGAAGCAGCAGCAGCAACAACAGCAGCAGCAGCAGCAGCAGCCAGCTGCTGGTCCCCTGCTGAATCTGAGCGATTTTGATTATCTGCTGGCCAGCAATGTGTGTCGACGGGCTGAACGGGAGCTGCTGGGTGAGTCGTGCCACGCCTAACTAATGCTTGCCTAACTAATCCTGCAAAACCTTTAATACCAATATTCAGCTGTGCTCATTATCACCTCGTATGCGGGGCATGATGCACTGCGCGCCGCGCACCGTCAGGCGATTGCCCAGAGCAAGCTGGCCGAGATGGGGCTGCAGCGGGTCTTTCTTTTGGCCGCGCTGCCGGCACGTGAACGCTTCCTGACACAGGCGCAGCTAGTTAGCGAACAGACGCGCTTTGGTGACCTGCTGCAGGGTAACTTTTTGGAGGATTATCGCAATCTCAGCTACAAGCATGTGATGGGCCTGCGCTGGGCAGCCGGTGAATGCCGTCAGCGCGCCAAATTCATCATTAAGCTGGACGATGACATCATCTATGATGTATTCCATTTGCGACGCTACCTTGAATCCCTGGAGCTAAGCCAGCCGGCGCTGGCCACCAGCAGCACCCTGCTGGCGGGCTATGTGCTGGACGCCAAGCGGCCCATACGGCTGCAGGCGAGCAAATGGTTTGTGACACGACAGGAGTATCCGCATGCTCTCTATCCGGCCTATCTGTCCGGCTGGATGTATATCACAAATGTGCCCACAGCCGCCAGGCTGGTGGCAAAGGCGCAACGTATGCCCATCTTCTGGATCGATGACACCTGGCTGACGGGCATTGTGCGCACACGGCTGGGCATTCCGCTCATGCGGCACAATAGCTGGTATTCGGCCAATGCCGAATTCCTCGACTGCTGTTTGCGCGACCTCAAGCTGCATGGCTACGAATGCGAATACTTTGCTGGGCCCAATGGCGGCGATGCCAAGCTCCTGGTTGAATTTCTGCACAACGTGGAGAAGTGTTACTTTGACGAATGCATTAAACGGCCGCCTACCAAATCCCTCAAAGCGACCTGTTTGGCCAGCGTCAAGGCGCCGGCGCTCGAGCACGGAATCGCTGACATTCAGCCGCTCAAGCTGAGATGACCCGCCGCCGCCCAACGCCAGTTGCCGAGATTTCTTCAGCTAGACTAAGACATTTTAGGCTTAAGTCATTCCATGTGCAAGCTGGCAGCCTTTGACTCGTCCACATCGCTGCCGGTCATCTTATGTATTTAGACTATAGGATCGAAATGTACACCGATCAGCGTACACTCTAACTTATTTTGTAACTAACTTATCGCTTAACTGATTATATTACTGACTACAATCTATATATAGCAAACTGTGTGTCCTGACTTATTGATCGATCGATTTGTTGACAGCTGTTTTACACTTTTCGCCCAATCCACCCGCTTAGGTGGAAATTGATTCACTTGGCGAAACTCAATGCGATTTGTTTCAAGCATATTTGTTATCTGCTAATTAAAAACTCAATGTTCCAGCGATTTTGAAAATGTCACCTACAATTGTGAAAAATGCGTGAAATACGGTTGTCTGCAATAATTTTGTTTAGCATCAGTAACACACTCTGTAGCTCACGCTAGTATATTTATATATTCTAATAATGTTGTCAAATCCCATTCTAAGAATACCATATACCCATTGCACAATAGTAAGAAAGGGTATACTGCTTTTTTTTGCATATAAATGCAGCAGGCAGAGGCGGCCATCTCAATATATGTATATTCTTGATCAGCATTCGTGCATCTGTCGATCTTAGAGACTTTCGAAGCTAGAGTTTACTTCAATAAATCGTCCCGTTTCCGTGAATCGATAAATATCGATTTTTAGATTACGGTTCTTGGCCACATATCGATACTTTTCCTCACTTTTGAAGCTATCGTCTCAAAACTTGGACCACTATATCATCTAGCTGCCATAGAAACAATCTGGCGAAAAGTAGATTCTGATATGGAAACCTTTTCTTATAACTTGCCATAGGAAAGATCGAATAGTAGGATCTTATATGGCAAAATATTCTGTTTCCAGAGATATTTTCATCAAATTCAGAATTTTCTAACTTCACTATTCACAATAGAGGGAAATGTTTTAAAAAATGTCTACCAATTAAAATGTCTATAGCTATCGTGTATCGATAATTATCGATATCGGTATAAATCCTTGTACTCTTGTGATCAAGCTCTTTAAGAACGAAAGTCGCATTTTTCTGGCTGTTGCATACATTGCCACAACCAGAGCATACCCTATTGAGTCAATTTTAATTGGCATCGAGTATAAATTGGTTTAAACTGGTTGAATAACTTGCAAGTCTTAAATAACTTAATTACAGCTTAAGTATTTGGCATATGTTGCTGGGCTAGGCTTATGGATTATGCGAGATTGGCCCCGAAATGAGATTTTGCATTTTGGTCAAAGTTGAGGCCAAAAAATGCTGTTTTGCTGGGAAACTACATTTTTGCCTGACACGCCAGAAAAGGGGTCGAATTTTCTTCTTCTTTGTTTTTTTTTTTTTGCCTGTCGTGTGTGTGCGTGATTTTTGGGCTTGATTTGCGAAACTAATCAGCACTTTGTGTGTTTGCTGGCAGTGGGAATTATGCAAATTTTGTTTGTAACCAGTCTCTGGAGGGTTGCTCTTGGCCACATCAAAGCCGGAACCTGGCGACCGGCGACCGGCGACCGACCGGGCAAAAGGCTTCAAACAGCTGACAGCTAACAATTCCCCCCCCCCCCCCCCCCGCACACACACACGCACACAGACGCGCGCGCAGAAATAGGTTTTCCATTTGAAATGAATTCCTGTTTTGGGACATTTGTAAAATGTCTGAAAGGATTTCTCATGTCTGCCGCAAGTGCGATATGTCCGGAAATTGATATTGAAATGGGCATGATAATGAGCTTCGAATTTGTTTTGGTTATTTCACATGTGTGCGCGTGTGTGTGTGTGTGCGTGTGTGTGCGTGTGTGTGTGTGTGTGTTGACGTGCCATATAATGCATTTAAATGTAACGCAAATATATTTTATTTGGTTTACAAACTCCTCGCCTCCGATAGCCCGCCTTGAGCATATCCTTTGTGGTTGGACATCCTGAACAGGATTTATGTCTCACATTTGCTTTTAATACCCATTGTGTGTTTCGCTTGGGGTATGCGGTTAATAAGGTTCGCTGACCTGCCAATATGTTTATTCAAATCTGTTCAAAATTTTCCTCTATTGAAAAAGTAAAGGGAAAAACTTTTCTAATTATCAGCGGCTAAATTTGTTGCTATCGCGAATTTATCTTCCAGGCGAGAGTTATGCTAAGGTTTTTTCACTTTCTAGCCGACTGTTCAAAACTCTTTTCTGTTGTCATGGAGGATAAATGGGCGATAAATAAGCGATATCTCACATTATTTACTATTTATTGATGGAAGATAAGAAAGCGATAAATAAGCGATATCTCACATTATTTACTATTTATTGATGGAGGATAAAAGGCTGATAAATAGGCGATATCTCACATTATTTACTATTTATTGATGGAAGATAAAAAAGCGATAAATAAGCGATATCTCACATTATTTACTATTTATTGATGGAAGATAAAAAGGCGATAAATAAACGAAATATCATATTAATGGAAGATAAGAAAGCGATAAATAAGCGATGTCGCCAAAGAAAAGCACATGATTTTTTGAAGGCAATCAGGATTTTTCTTATATTATAATGGAAGACAAAAAAGCGATAGAGAAGAACATGAATATTGTGTCATACGAGTAATTAGTTTGTGTACATCTGCTTACAGCATTATCGATTTACAGGGTATTTGGATGTCAAGCAACGGAGAGAATAGCAGAATTTATTGTAGCTTTTGTTTTACCTGTCCGCGTGCAGGATTTGGATTGGTTTTGCGGCTGCGACGACAGTTCGGGCATCAAATTGGCTTTTGTGCAGTTGTCCAAATTGATGGGCGCCGCATAATAAAGATGGGCTCGACATTTCAGGGCTTTTCGAACGGACGGGTAGTGGGAGGGGGATGAGGGGGGGGGGGGCTTGTAACTGATAGCCGAAGGGGCCTGGACTTACAACAAATGCAAATTCCTGCTGCATGCGCGCGGGAGGAGTGGGAAGGGGGGGGGGGGCGGTGGGCAAGTTAGAAAGATTTTCCTTTTCGCTGACTTTCTACAAGACTGTTCCCCCCTACCCCCGTCCCTCCTCAGGCATGTTTCCGGCGGCGGCGGCGGCGACTTCATTACCAATTCTTTGCCAGGCAAAAAGTTGGCAGCCTTCGACTTAAATGAATTTCTTCGCATTTTTGCGCAACTTTTTAGTTTAATTAATTTTAAAGCCAGTTCGTGGACAAAACAAGAAAAAAACACCGAAAAAAAAACAACAAATGCGCACGTAGTCGAGAGTAGTCGACTGCGAGATGCCCTGTACCCGGGTATTGCGCTGCTAATGGGTTTCGCAACATTTTTTGCTGTTCGGGTTGATCAACAGGCAGGTAAAAAAGTATCTGCCGAGAATCCACAAATTCCTGAGATAGAATGTGAACATTGACAGATATTTTCATACTAATTACAGGGTAAAAACACAAAAAGACGAAGAAGAAGAAAAGTTCAAATTGATTTGTATTATGCGCTTATTTGATTTATGCGCTCAGTTGAAAAGGCAGCCCAACGTAAATAAATTAGTGCAAAAAGGATTAGGCAGCGAGAGAGGGAACGCAAAAGGGGGGCGAGAGGCACACGCTATAAACTTGCGCCAGTGCACGCCCCCTCCCCCCCCCCCCTTCTCTTTCGTGCTGGCCCCGCTGTGTGCTATAAATCATTCATTTCCTTCTTGCCAAAGGGCACAAAAAGCGGGCCACGCAAATTTTTATTTAATTTATTTGTCGCTGCTTTTGGCGTTGCCAATTGCGTACACCCCCCTCCCCCCCTCCGGTCAACCACTGCCCTTCTTTTGTGCTCTGTCTTTTGAATTTACTTTCGCTTTCTTCGATTCGCTTTGCTCGCTGCGGCGAAATGAAATTGTAAATAATTCGCATGTAGGCGGAAAGGACGCAAATTGCAGGCAAATTGCATGAAAATTAGACGGGAACATCGAAAATGGAAACAAAGGCAAAACAAAGCTAAGGCCTTGCAATCGGCTGCTACCGACTGCGCCATGCTCTGTTCACATTGCTTTCCAGTTGTGTAATTTTTGGCTCTATGTGTAGGGTAGCTTTGCGTGTAGCATACCCGCCTAAAGCCTTTTCAAAGAACCCCAAAGCATAAAAAACTTTGAATTGAATCCAAAAGCAGCAACAGCAATATATTTTTTAATTTTGCAGCCCTGCTTGCAAGATTCAGGTCCATAGCAGCCATTGCGGCGAAAAACAAAATGGCGTCAACCCATATACTCTCTTTCACTGTGCGCACAGAGCATTAAACAGAAGCCCAAAAACACGAAAGTATAAATGTATATAATGCCCTGGCAGACAATGACACGATTGGGCGTGAGCGCCGGCATGAAGGGAAGGGGGGGGGGTGGAAGTTGTGTGTAGGTGACGGTGTAGGCGGGTGTTGGCGGATGACAGTGCGTGCAAATGGCTTTTCACATGCAAAATTGTTTGCGGCAACAACGACAAAAACAACAACGACGGCAGCGGCAGCCGCGGCTAACAACGTGCAGCGAGCCTACGCTGACGTCGGCGCCGTCGTCACCGTCGTCGCCGCAGTCCCCTCATATTTGAAGTGGCTGTCAGGTGTTGTTCTCCTTGTTCTTTCTGTCGCTGCCGCTGCTGCTGCCGCTGTCGCTGCTGCCGTCGCTGCCGCTGCTGTAGTTGCTTAGCATCGCGTAATTCATTTTGAGCGCGCACAAAAAGCGCGCTTGTCAGCCGCTATAAAGCTATGCTACGCTGAGTACCATATGAGACTGTATATAACTGTACATAACTGTACACACATACATACATATACATATATGTACATACATGCATAAACACGCACGGACATACTTATGTATGTAGATGCACGCGTTTACGAGCTTTTATATTGGCATCCATGAAGTTAGAAAGCATTCACGCGTTTCTGCGTTTCCACAAACACTTTCGCTTCGAAATCGCCAACTGTTTGAAATTGACATTTTTAAAAATTAATTTCTAATTTTTGAATATTATAATAAAGAATAATACATTACAATAATCGATTGAATATGGCATTCAAATGTGTCTATATACCAAAGCTCAAGGCCATAGCCTTAAAATATTTTTGGGAACTTAGCCTCCGAAGAGTGTAATATTCTTAGTCTAAATAGGACAGCTTAGAAACCCATAATGCTGTCTCCTGTACTTATAATCCCGAGATGCGCTTAAAAACAAAGATTTCGATAACGATTTTTAACGTTTTAATGGGGCAAGGTTTAGTGCATTCAATATCCATCACCAATAATTACAGGTTTCATAAGAAATCTTGTCAGTTAGAGACAGATAGACAGATAGCCCTTGAAATGGTTTTATACGAACGCTTTTTGGATCGAGGATCTAGGAGCCATGTGATATAGTAAAAAGATTCGATATGGTTTAAAGGATAGTATGTTAGGAAAATAGTGAAGCTCGTAATATCTGACTCTGATCAAGATACATATCTTTAAATACAGAAACGAGCATGTATGTAGGCCAATTCCTTATAAAGCTATATGACATATGATAGATATGATAAAGTATTTCGATAGCTTCAACACTGCACCAGTTAATATTGATCAGGAATATATACGCTTCATAGGCTTGAAGATGTCTTTTATGTGATACAAAGATTGTGTGTTAAATTATGATAGTATAAAAATGTATGTACTATATTTAAGTAAAAAAGATTTCTTTTAGAATGCGGATCTTGATATCGTTATCGATATTGTTATCGAACATCGAACAGCTCATGTTAGAGATAAATCGATTGCTACCATTTATGTAAAATTTATTTATTTACTAATGCTGATCTCGATATCGTCATCGAAATGCGCGAAATGTTATCGAAAATCGAACAGAGATAAATCGATTGCCGGAACACCCACGACGTTGGATATAAACAAATGCCTGTGCATAAGTATAAATGGATGTGTGAATATGTGAATAAATCTAGTCTATGGCTGTGCCACATTCACATTCACATTCACATTCCCTCCAAAAGGCGTACAATAGCAACAATAAGTAATGCTGACAATCGATTAGCGATTCATGCCGGAGCGCAGCTGTTAAACAGTTGATGCCGCTTTTCAGCTACAGTTGCAAAGGAAACATACATGTATATTAAATTTCATCCAAATGTATTCTTAATGCTCAGTTAAAACATAACCACGTCAGGGCCAATGCAAAAACTCTAATCAATTTTCGGCTTGGCAAACACGCGGCAAAAGAGTCAGCCAAAAAATAAAAAAAAAACAGAAAAAAAATCATGCCTCAAATAAAACAAGTAAGAGGTTCTAGTCGGGAGCTCCCGACTAGGGGATACCCTGAACCCTCTTCTTCCGACAGGCGATAGGTATAAAATGAAAAATACTTGATATATATACTATTCTAGAAGCTACATGTCAAGTTTGCAGACTCTAGCTAATATTATTTACCGAAATTGCAGGATTCCGATATCGATTTTTATCGATTACTAGGAAACGGGGCAAGTTATCGAATATCGACTAGAGACTAGGAGGATCTACAGCTAAAATTTCAAGTCTCTAGCTCTTATAGGTTTCGAGATCCTTGCGTTCATACATACGGACGGACGGACTGACGGACTAATAGACGGACAGATAGACGGACAGATAGACGGACAGATAGACGGACAAATAGACGGACAGATAGACAGACAGACGGACATGGCTAGATCGACTCGGCTGTTGATGCTGATCAAGAATATATATATACTTTATGGGGTCAGAGATGCTGCCTTTTGCCTGTTACATACATATGCACAAAAACATTATACCCTCTTCACCCATTTTCAATGGGTTCAGGGCATAAAAAAATAAAATCCACTCAGAGCAAGAGTCAAAGGCAAAGGCAAAGGCAAAGGCATCTCCAAGTCGTGCGAATCACACATGCCAGAGCAGACCCTCGACAAACACCGCGCCAAGGCACATTTTGAATATATACTCACATATATATATATGTACATATGTATATAGATTTATATGAATGTGCTAAATTTTATTTGACTTTGCATGACTTTCGCGTCTCTTTGAACTGCACTGCCCGCTAGAGATGTGCGCGTGCCCAGGCACGATACGTTTGTAACACGAAACTCCGTTTCAGAAAGCACGAAGATTACAAATTATTTCTGTATATGCTAGTCATTCTCAGCCCTTTCTTTTCAACTGTCCATTTGGACATATCCATTGAGCAAAGTCCAATAAAAATGACGCAGTTTTAAACCAACAATGACTCGACAAAACAATCATAGAAAAGAAACGGAAAATTACAAAAAAAAAACAGAATTAAAATTTATTTATATATATATATATATATATATACTCAAACAAAAAGAGTCGGCCTGTCTTAAATATCAATTATATATACAAATAAATTAAATCGATTTTGAGCCTTGGATAACTCAGAAACTATACGAGCCAAATGCTTCAACTTTGGTTTAGAGGCTTTCGTATGGAATACACACATAATAAATAACTTCAAACGTTCCTCTGAAGACTGAAGAGCTTTTATTTTATTAAAGCATTTAAATGCGATAAGCGTCTAGTCAAGGCACTCCCGAATAAAAGCGCCCGCGCCCCCCTCCAAATGCCACCCTATCACTGAGCGCAAAATGAACGGTAAATCAGATCAGCGGATCGATAACAATGTCAAAGTCAGCTATCGAAACTATAATTTTTGCCTTCACTAACACGATTAACATAAATGTCTGCCATCGATAACATTTCTATAACATTTGTGGTATGTTAACATCATTTAAATTCTTTAAATTCCCATAAACTGACGCCTCGTTCTTAGCACACTCAGCGGATCGATAACAATGTCAAAGTCAGCTATCGAAACTATAATTTTTGCCTTCACTAACACGATTAACATAAATGTCTGCCATCGATAACATTTCTATAACATTTGTGGTATGTTAACATCATTTAAATTCTTTAAATTCCCATAAACTGACGCCTCGTTCTTAGCAGACACCCCTCCCGACACACGCCGCGCACACAAATCACCCTGAACAAACAGCTGACAGTTTTAACTGCGCCGCAATTGGAAATTCTTTGAGGCCATAAAAACTGGACGCCTATTGCCTGCCACGCCATTGACCATTAGAATGCGGCCTGCTGGATGGCCAGCGATTAGGGGGCCACACACACACACACACACTTATACATATACGTTATAGGCAAATACATAAATACATAAATGAACGCCCACATTGAAACGTGCCCGGTAAAGTATGCAACAAAAAAGGGACTCGGCCCAGAGCGTTCTCATGAATGGCATTTAATTAGCAATATGTATTATTAATTAGTATAATTTCCATGCGCTGGCACACATTTGATTTATGCTGCCCGCCCTAGACACACACACCCACACAACCCCTAACACACACACACACACACACACACACACAGGCCATTAAAAGCCTGATTGAAATCTATTTAGAAATATTTAAGCTATATGTTTAGCCTGTGAGCATTAATGTTCATTTTGTGTTTAAATTGCATTTCACTTTGCGTTTTAAGGCATCTATTAACATTTACATAAAGTTTAACATTTACTTTACCATGAAATTTAACAAGAACTATGACATTAACTTTACCATGAACACTATCATAAACTTTACCATGAACACTATCATAAACTTTACTATGAATTTAAGTATGCAATTTATCACGAATTTTGACATGAACTTTACCATAAACTTTACTATGAAATAGTGAAAATTGAACATAAATTTTAACATTTACTTAACCATGTACTTTACAATGAGCTTAAGCATGAACTTTACCATTTACAGCTATCGTTACAACTCGGCTGTTGAATTGTTGAATTGATGAAGAATATTTATGCATTTTATGGATTGTCTGGCGTCTCCTACTGCGCGTTACACATTTCGTGACGAAATTGAAAAACCCCACATGGAAGTGTATAAAATGCCTTTGGCCGGACTTTAACGATTTAAATTTTCCAAACTTGTTGCTCTTCTCCACATTTAATTACATACATAAACATACGTAAATATGTTCGAAACATTTTAATTTAATTAAAAGCGCCCAACTGAAAAGGGAAGAACAAGATGAGGAAAAAAAACAGCAGCAGCAGCAGCTAAACAAAAACTTGGCAAACGCAAATTTAGAAATTAAGCCATATGCCAAATGAAGTAAAGTTGTAAAAAAGGAAACTTTGTTAATTATTTGCCAAAAAGAAATGTTGCCACAGATGTGCTCTACATACATATACAAGACCAGAATGTGTTAACCGGCCTTGCCCAGGGCAAGGGGTTTGCTTAGACTTTTTCACCCGTCCACCTGTACCTTGTACTCCAATTAAATCTTACATTGATATTTGAAATGAGTTTGAAGGCTATCGGAAAAAAACTTCCAGTCAGTCAGTTGGTCAGTCAGTCAATTTTTCGATCAGTTGATCCATCTGTCACTCAGTTAGTCAATCAACTGTCAGTCAATCAATCGACTTTCAGTCAATTAGTCGCTCATTCATAAGCTAATCAGCTAGTCAGTCAGTGAGTAAATCAGTCGATCCATCAGTCAGTCAGATAGTCAATCAGTTGACTGACAGTTCATCAGTCGACTGTCAGTCAATCAGTCGACTGTCAGTCATTGAGTCTCTTATTCAATCGGTCAGTCAGCTAGTCTGTAATTCAATCAGTAAGTCAGCTAATCAATCAGTCAAGCAACCACTCAATGAGCTAGTCAATCATTCAGTCAATCAATCGACTGTCAGATTGGCTGACTGACTGTCACACTGTTTGAATTGCTGACTAACTGATTTACTGACTGACTGCTTGAATAAGCGACCGACTGACTGATACCACACAGAAAATGTAAGCTACAAATATAGCCATAAATATGCCAAATACATTAACATACATCCAACATCGACATACATCTTTATACAGCTCTGAAGCTATTTGTGCTGGCTGTCTAACCGAAGCCAACTGTCAGTCAATCTGTCAACCAATCAGTCGACTGCCAGTCAATCAGACGCTCATTCAATCAGTCAGTCAGTCAGTCAGTAAGTCAGTTAATCAGTCAATCGGCTGACTCTATACATGAGTTAGATGTATGGAGATGTATGTCAATGTTGGTTGGGTATATGTGTTTACGGGTATATTTGCAGTTGATTCACGCTGCTGGCTGCTTCCTGTTGACATTTTCTTTGTGGCATTTCAAACGAATTGCAAACCTGGTCACACTTCCGCTCGCATCTAATCTGTCATTCTATGGTTTTGTTGACCGTTTGTCATATGTGAGAGTACACACACAGACACACACACACGCACACACGCGTCGAGCTTTGTTTATATTGGGACAAAGGCCAAAGGTCCCGACTTTTATCTGCGGCCTGCACAAAAAACAGTTGCGCAAATGTCACAATTTTAGATATTTAGTTAGCCGTTTTTTTTTCCATTTTCACTGGGTTTTAGCTTTGACAACGACTTCTCGCTCTGCTAAAAAAACAGATTTGTCTGACAATAACCCGCAGCTAGATGCATGCGTGTTAGATATACTTTTTATACCCTTGCAGAGGGTATTATAATTTTGTCGTGAAATGTGTAACGCATAGAAGGAGACATCTCCGACCCCATAAAGTATATATATTCTTGATCAGTATCAACAGCCGAGTTGATATAGCCATGTCCGTCTGTCCGTCTGTCCGTCTGTCTGTTTCTATGCGAACTAGTCTCTCAGTTTTAAAGCTATCTTTATGAAACTTTGCAGAAGTCCCTCTTTCTGTTGCACGCAGCTCATATGTCAAAACCAGCTGGATCGGACCACTATATCATATAGCTGCCATAGGAACGATCGGTCGAAAAGTAGGTTCTTGTATGAAAAACATTTTTGTTTATAAAGTTATCTTTACTAAACTTGGTATTTATTAGTTTTACTACGTTCCCCATATATATGCAAAATCCTATTAAGATCGGACAACTATATCATATAGCTGCCATAGGAACGATCGGTCGAAAATTAAGTTTTTGTATGGAAAATTTTTATGTTTTTCAAGATATCTTGACCAAACTCGGTACTTATTAGTTTTACTAAGCTCCCCATATATATGCAAAATTCTTTTCGGATCGGGCAACTATATCATATAGCTGCCATAGGAACGATCGGTCGAAAATTAAGTTTTTGTATGGAAAATTTTTATGTTTTTCAAGATATCTTGACCAAACTCGGTATTTATTAGTTTTACTACGATCCCCACATATCTGCAAAATCCTTTTAAGATCGGACAACTATATCATATAGCTGCCATAGGAACGATCGGTCGAAAATTAAGTTGTTGTATGAAAAACTTTTTTTTTTTTGACAAGGACATGGACGTATGCCAGACAGAAGCAAGCACAAAGTGCTTAGAATTCGTGATAACCGAAAAGCCCTTCTTTCTCGTTATTATTAAGGACGAAAGGGTATAATGTGCTTATGCATATGTAAGTAACAGGCAGCAGTAGGCATACCCGATCCCATTGTGTATATATAAAGTATATTCCTGATCAGGAGAACGAGCTGAGTCGAACTAGCCTTCTCCAGCTGTATGTTCGTATGCTAACAGTTTGGTTAAAGTCATCAATGAAAATCGATAAATATCGATAACGATATCCTACCTAATTACAGCTGGAGACATCAAGTTTTGTATGTGAGAATACTTCACCCCGTACCTTAAAAAGAATTGTTGATGATATGCTCTTGGGCCTTAGGTTTTACACACGTTTGGACGTCATATATACATATATGATGAAAATATCTTACGGATCGGACTATAAGCAGCAAAGTTACTTATGAACAAATTTTCCGTACCGACTCGAGCATTCTTTTTTGGAAATGAATATGAGTAAGTCGATCTCTGAAGCTATTAGAGCTAGAGAATTGAAATTTAGAATGTTGGTCATTCTGTTTTCGATATTCGATAACGTGCCCTGCTTTAAAGCAATCGATAAAAATCGATATCGAAATACTGTTTTTCTAGCAAATCTCTTAGGTTTTAGGAGCTAGCTTCACCAAATTGGACATGCAGCTTCTAGAATAATATATGTAGATCAAGTATTATTCATTTTGGGGCTAAAGCGCTCGCTCCATTTATTGGAGTTGTGGGGTAAAATATTATTTTAGAAACTGAACTTAATCGTATGTCCCCCCCATTGGTCAGTTCAGTGCACTCCGCAATTGCCGGCAATCAATCCAATACCAATGCAAATATGAAATCAATATGTGAGGCGGGTTGCTGCTAAACTCATAAATATGCTGGCGAATCCTTTTCTGGCGCACAGTCAATAGCAAAACGGAGTTTGGCTGCAAACGCAAGTCCTTCCGCATGTGCTTTGTGCTTCATCCAACCGGGGCGGGCTGTGTGCGCGCACTTAATATTCACATGGCAATAACCTCCTGCTGCGTTTCCCGGGCCAGACAGAAAGTTACTTTGACAAGAAGTTGAAAAGACGCGACTGCGGAGCTCCCCCTGTGCAAAATGTATACGAGCAACTCTCTCTCTCTCTCTGTTAACTAGCTTCACGGCTTGACTACAAAAACTGTCTGCAACAGGGACTAAATAGGTCGCATTTGCATACCCTTGCGAGAAGTTGTTGCGACTAGGTCGTGACATGTGTAACGCATAGATCAATTTGGCATTTAAATCTGGCAACAATATTCTCGGTCAAAATTCAAGGCTGGGGTATATCCGCTAGTCTATAAATAAAACTGAAATTTGGACGATAGTTACCTTATGTGATGAAGGTCCACGTTAAGACAGGGTTTCGGGAAATTCCACTCGCATATGTGGAAAAAACACGAAAAATGTTTGTATAAAACTTTTTTGTTTACCATACATACATTTTTACACAAAAACATACATACAGACAAACATGCATACATACCTACATACATACATACATACAGACAAACATGCATACATACATACATGCATACACATGTACATACATACATACATACATGCATACATATGTACATACATACATACATACATACATACATACATACATACATACATACATACATGAATACATATGTACATACATACATACATGCATACACATGTACATACATACATACATACATACATGCATGCATACATATGTACATACATACATACATACATGCATACATATGTACATACATACATGCATACATATGTACATACATACATACATACATATGTATATACCTACATACATACATACATACCTATGTACATACATTCAAACATACATTCAAACAAACATACATACATACATACATACATACAAAAAAAACACCACAAAAAAAACACCACAAAAAAAACCACCAAAATAAAACCACCAAAAATAAACCACCAAAAAAAACCACTACAAAAAAACCACCAGAAATAAAACCACTACAAAAAAACCACCAGAAATAAAACCACCAAAAAAAGCACTAAACTGCTAGTTGGGCATGAAAAACTGCAGAGCCTACTTGAATTCTTGAGAATCGAGGAGTAGAGCACTTGGTAGAAATTCGTTTCATTTAAATTTGCAGCACAGCGACAAATAAGCTTGGGCTGCGTTTCGTATTAGAAAACAAACATGCATGCATACATACATATATATATAAATGCATACATACATGCATGCATACACTAACACACACACACACACACAAACACATACACACATATATAATACTTATATTCCATAGTACAAAATACGCGTATACTTACTGACAATAATACAAATATACATACATATATACTTACATACATGTGCATACACATACATACACATACACAAACACAAACACATTCACATACATGCATACTACTATGCCTGCACATCATATTCAAATTGTCATACACACCATAATACGTAAACACATACATGCACGCCTAAATACATACATACGTACATACATATGTACATAAATGCATACGCATACAAATATATGCTCATTCATACAAAATAATGTCTTTTCGATTTTCGACATAATTTTTGTTTATTTATGATTTTGTTTTAAACCTAATTTAAATATTCAGCCAATGTTATTGGTATTTCAGCTTGTTCTTCTTCTTTTTAAGCTCAATTCTAGTTTTAACCTAACCTATATTTATTAATACCATATGTTATTTATAGGAATTATGTGAATCTAATAATCATAGGTTCGAGCTCAGGTTAGGTTAGATCGCAGAGCTATATCATACAGCTGACATTGCGATAACTTGACAACCCTCGAGATAACTTCTATGCTTGTTTATCTGCGACTTAATTGAATTGTAAATTCCGTTGACAGTGTACAGAGGCAGAGGACAAAGTCAGGAAGATAAAAAATGGAAATTGATGTTCAGCTCGTTTAACGGCTGAAACCTCGCAAGCAAATTGAAAATTCCAATTGCATTAGGCGTAAACATACGCGACCTGATCACACAGATCGGCTTTTTTTTGGCGGAGACCTTAATGTCAAAGTTGATGTTAAATTTAGCTTGCCAGCAGCTGCCGCTGAATTCACCTTGGGCAACATATGCGACAAAGAAGCGAAAAGTCAGATGCCATAAGACAATTTTTATTTGCCCTCTTATCGATTGCCAAAATGGCGGATGGTTGGCCGTCGAGGCGGGGGCGTGGCAGTAGGTGTTACCTGCCTGGGTGCTACCTTTTGTCCTTTAACGAATGAGCACAAGAGCTTGTGGCGGCGGGGCGGCAGCAAGCTGTAGCAGGGGGCCTGGTAATGAGGGCAACAGCAGCGCGAAGCTGCTTTCTTAGCTCGCAAGCATTTTTCAGCTGTAGCGCATATGCGACTAGGGGATGCACTTTAAAATAAGTATTGGTGTTAACTGCTAGCTAAATCGGTAGTTATATACGCAAGAAGTAAGGCACGCGTCCAGCGAGAGTAAGAAAGTTTCAAATAGCGGTCGAGCAGATGAACAAGAAACGAGTTTTTGCAGCCAGTGAAACGTTTATGAAATCGGACATTAGATAAGTTATCCCAAAAGAAGGGCAAAGAGAGAGATGAGGAGGGGGGGGGGGGGGCAGAGAACAAAAGATATCGAACATTGGAAAAGTTATCTTAAGAGAGGGGGGAATAGATGGAGAGAGAGAGGGGGGGGGGGGCGGGAGATAGACGGAAGAGAGTGGGGAGCCAGTAAAACGTTTATGAATTCGAACATCATATTAGTTATCTTAAGAATAGAATAGAAATAAAGAGAGATAGAGAGAGAGAGAGAGAGGAATAGAGGGAAAGGAAGGGATCGAAAGGGAGAGGAAGGAAGAGAGAGAGAGGAAAAGCGACAGATGGAAAGAGAGGGAGGGAAGAGGACTGAGAATGATTTATTAGGAATTTAATATGATAAATGAAAAATAGTTCGATTTAAATAAACCAAAAATTATATATTTAAATAAATACTATATAATAAATGCTAATATGTGAAGTATTGAAAAAAAAAAACAGACTAAGCGAAGTACGCGTATCCCTAAAAATACATTTCGGTAAAACTTTAAAATGTTGCGAAAAATGTAATTTATTTACATCAAATTAAATTGGTGTTTCATTTATTAATTGCGGCGAATATTCATTAATTATATAAATTTATAGAAAATAAGACTAGTATTTAAGAAAGAAAAACCCAACATTTTGTAGCTTTAGCAAAAATCATCATGCTACATAATTTGAAAATGCCATTCAATTTATTGTCTGCGTATGTTTATCTTAGGTTCTGCATGGCTGTGCGGGGACGCCTCATTGCATCCTTCATGCTCTGGCTATGAAAAGTCGAATTATTTTTCAACCATAAGAGCGAGCAGGTGCTAGCAGAAGGGGAGGGGGGGGGGGCAGGTACTTACTAGATGAAAAACATATCCGACAGCTGTTCATAAGCTGCTTGCTTAAGGGGGAACAGAGGGGCAGAAGGAGGGGCTTATAGAGGCTTGGTCAGGATGAAGGCAACAGGATAATACATTTTTCAATGTATTGTTATTTCCGCAATTTGTTTGCCTGAAATCCTGAAATCGCAAACTCACATTGAAGCTAGCCATGTATTAAATCCCTTTCGATGCAAACAAATTGCAGAGAAACCTTAGCTTGCCAGCTAAGCGTTATCATAATAACAAAGTAGCTGGTACTTGTAATATCCTCAGCCACGCAACAAATTGGATGGCTGAACAATAGATCCGGCTGCTATTGAAGTGGCGTATTGCCCATTGAGCTAAGCTAGATTCAAAAGTTATCGATAAGTGTTTCATTTTCACTTGTTTCGTGCAGTTTGATTTAAGAATCTCAATCATGGAAAGTAGCTTTTTATTGTTACAATTTCATTTTCTTCGAGCGACTAGCTTAAATGTAAATACTATGTGCCAAAGCTTCAATATTTAATCGATAAGTGTTCCAATTCCACTTGTTTCTAGCATTTCGTCAGACAAATTATCAACCATTCAAATCTATTTTCCACGAACAACTAGCTTAAATGTAAATACTATGTGCCAAAGCTTCAATATTTAATCGATTAGTGTTCCAATTCCACTTGTTTCTATCAGTTCGTCAGAAAAATTCTCAAATTCTAGCTTAAATGTAAATACTCTCTGCCAAAGCTTCAATATCTGAAAAAGCTCAATGCAAAAGTTATCGATAAGCGTTTCAATTCCACTTGTTTTCAGCAGTTCGACATTAAGTTCTCAAACGTAATAAGGCGTAAGCATTTGGGGATTAGGTTTTTAGTGCAAAGCTCGAATTAATGCTTCAATTCCATTTGTTTCTAATAGCTATTTCTAACATATCCAAGGTCAGTCATGGAAAAAGGGTTCTGTGTAGTTATTGACTTCTGTGCCAATTCCACTTGTTTCACAGACAAGACTTTTACCATCCAAAGCAGCTGCTCATTGTTCCAATTCCAACTGCGCTATGTGCACAGGAATCTACATGTGTTTCAATTCCACTTGTTTCCAACAGTTAGTCTTAAACGTGGAAGAATTACGCACAGTGCAAGCCGTACATAAGTGTTCCAATTCCACATGTTTCCGTTAGCTAGTTGCAAAACAGTTACTCGTGCCAATTCTGGCTCATTTGAGAGCTGCCAAGTTATCGTTCAGTGTTCCAATTCCACTTGTTTCTCGAACTTAATCAGCCTCACACATTTGTCCTGTAGTAGCTACTATATAATTCGATGTGTTACATATATCTTAACATAATTCAGATGCCCTCTTCCTACCCTATTAAAAAGAAAAATTCGGAACGAAAAAAATGTTGAAGAAGAGTGTAAAGTTTCAAGATGTGGGCTCTGTTTAGCTTCTAAATGATGACATTATAATGTTGAAACAAAAAGAACACGAGAAGTGCCACATGTGTGTGTCTGAGTATGAGTGTGCCTGTGTGTGTGTGTGTGTGTGTGTGTGCGACGACAGCCCTAAGGTCTGAGATTACCGACAGTTAGGCTCAGGCGGCACTTATGTAATTACCGCATTTGGGGGCATTTATCAGTGGCAAAAAGAAGTCGAGCGGTCGTGCATGCACGACTGTCAGATACCCTGCACCGGAATGCACATGTCAAATAATTAACATCTTTTTGAATAACAATTTCAGTCCATTTATGAATTGGGCCAAAAATTTGGAGAACAATTCAGAGAAACCCAAATACATTTCGTGTGAGCATTTTTATACCCTGCACCCATTAAAAATGGGTGAAGAGGGTATAATGTATTTGTGCAAATGTATGTAACAGGCAGAAGGAAGCATCTCCGACCCCATTAAGTATATATATTCTTGACCAGAATCAACAGCCGAGTCGATCTAGCCATGTCCGTCTGTCCGTCCGTCTGTCTGTCTGTCTGTCTGTCTGTCTGTCTGTTTGTCCGTATGTATGAACGCAAGGATCTCGAAACCTATAAGAGCTAGATACTTGAAATTTTAGCTGTAGATCCTCCTAGTCCCTGCGCAGTTCGAGTTTGTTTCCGATATTCGATAACTTGCCCCGTTTCTAAGTAATCGATAAAAATCGATATCGGAATTGCAATTTTGGTAAATAATATGAGCTTGAGTCACCAAACTTGACATGTAGCTTCTAGAATAGTATATATATATCAAGTATCTATCATTTTATACCTATCGCCTGTCGGAAGAAGAGGGTTCAGGGTATCCACAAGTCGGGAGGTTCCGACTAGAACCTCTTACTTGTTGTAAATGAAAATGATGCTCAGGGCTTTAGCTCGTTAAATGCGATTTCGACTGGGGCGAAAGTGAGTTCTTAAATGAAGTTCTCTGATGATGCTGGCTTATGCTATAAACCCGTTTTGTTTCGTTAATGCGTGCAGGGTATACATATAAAAAACCAGGCACCAGAAGCGCGTGCTCAGGTGTGTGCCTCTGTGTGTGTCTGTGTATTTGTGTGCATTTGTGTGCGTGCTCTTCTGTGTATGTGTGTGTGTGTGTGAATCTGTGTGGTTGTGTGTTACAATGACCCCAGGCGCCCGAAGTTGGCAGCTCTTTTATTTCAATTACGTGTTTGGCGACGTTGGCGCCTTTTTTCCAAACGGGTCGTGGGACATGGACAGGGGAGAGGGAGGAGTGGACGAGTGGAGAGTGGAGTCGGTGGGGGGATGCTGACAGGCAATTCGCTGGCTCGCTGCGCGTTTAATTAGCGCCCCAAAGTTATGCACTCCAAAGCAAGAACACTTACAACACAACAACAACAACAACAACAACAACAAAAACAAAAACAACGTGTGCGGCAAGCGGTTAATAAGTATTTTAAAAAAACAACATATTTTTTGACTCCCCTCAAAGTATGCAATAGAAAAAGGAAAAAACGCTGGCAAAGCTGAAAAACATTAGCCCACAACAACAACAACAACAACAGCAGCAACAACAATACCACCAAAAGAGTAAACGACAACGCCGACTAGGAGATACCCTTCTCTTGTCCCCCTAAGCATACTATGTTGACTCCGCAGACCTATGCTGCGGCTGTGCTTCCTCTTATCCATAGACCCTGTTTTGAACCGACTTGTCGTTCACATTCCTTTTATCGATTAGCCGACTAGACAGAGATCAACCAGGCGCGAGTAGGAGCTCGATAAATGTTCGAGCAATTAGTTATGGTGGCTGAGATGAGGGTATAAGGCAGGTGCCAACTCATGGTGGGGTGGGCTCCGTTAGGGTGGACCTTAACAGCTGTCCATGGGTTTTCAGCTTGTCCGATCGTCGGTTCGAAAAGTAAGCGAAATTCGTTTGTCCAATTTTGAATATAAATCATTTTGTCAACCGACTCTTCCATGTTGACACAAAGTTGATAATTATCAACTTAGAATTGAAGGAGATATAGTTATATAACGAGCAAGTAAGGATATCTACGGCACTGAATACCCTTTAATACCCTTTGCAGAGATGCGAGAAAAGTAAAGCTGAGTTTGATGAAAACTTCTGGGAAAATAGAATATTTGCCATATAAAAACTGATTTTTCGCTTGATTCTTCCAATAGTGCTATATAATATAGAAGTACGTTCTTGAAAATACTTGAGTGTGGTCAAGATATCGTGATAAGCAAAAAAGATTTCAATATAAGAAACTACTTCTCGACCGATTTTATCTATGAGAGCTATGTGATCTATCCGATCTGCCTGCAACAGTATATATATTTTTTTTTTTTTTTTTTTTTTTTTTTACTTAACGCGAATCCCGATGCATCCCGATATACATATATATATAGGGAAAACGGATCTATGCAAAGTTTCAAGACGATATCTTTGAAAAGAGTGAAGATTAGTTCGCATGAATCAGACGAACGGACAGCGGGGCAGAGGGAGAGGGCTATATCAAGTCGACTGATCAAGAATATACATATATAACTTAATGGGCTCGGAGATGTCTCCTGTTATGGAAAACACATTTCTTAATTATGTTATAAAAACTAACAAGCTCAGCCCGCCTCTGATCTAGCATATAGACAATATGTATTCCAAATTTCTCTAGCTTTTCCATTTTCCCGCATCGAATGCGAATGGCCCTCTTCTTCTTGGTCCTCAAGATGTTTTGGGCCAATTTTGTGATTCAGTCTTAAAGTTTTCAATGCGCGGCGACAACTTGGGAACCTTCACGCGACCCACAGGCTCAACCTTGGCATTATGTGTACACGTGTGTGTGTGCGTGTGTGTGCGTGTGTGTGCGTGTGTGAAAATTTCATTGGAATCTTATCTGGCTGGGCCGAACCCACAACCATTTACATGAACCCCCGACTGCTGTCAATTTTTTACGCATTTCGCTTTGCTGTCCCATTTTTGGGTGTCGTTCTTTCGCAGCTTCAATTTTTTTATTTCCCCATTGTTGTTGTTGTTTTTATGCATATTTTAACGTGGCGCATATAAAAAATCATATCGCTTGGGTTAATAAAACGCAAACATTTTGTCGTTGCGGCGACTCGCAGCGAAACGCTTGAGTTAAGAGCTGTTTCCTGTAGTTATTTTTATAATCGGTATACCCTATAAACAAGTAAGAGGTTTTAGTCGGAACCTCCCGACTCGAACCCTATTCTTCCAACAGGCGATGAGTATTAAATGAAAGATACTTGATATATATACTATTCTAGAAGCTACATGTCAAGTTTGGTGACTCTAGCTCATATTATTTACCAAAATTGCAGGATTCCGATATCGATTTTTATCGATTACTTAGAAACGGGGCAATTTATCGAATATCGGAAACAAACTCGATCTGCGCGGGCACTAGGAGGATCTACAGCTAAAATTTCACGTCTCTAGCTCTTATAGGTTTTGAGATCTTTGCGTTCATACATACGGACGGACAGACGGACAGATAGACGGACAGATAGACGGACAGACAGACGGACAGACAGACGGACATGGCTAGAACAATTCAGCTATTGATGTTGATCAAGAATATATATGCTTTATGGGTTCGAAATGCTTCCTTCTGCCTGTTACATACATTTGCACAAATGCATTATACCCTCTTCACCCACTTTCAATGGGTGCAGGGTATAAAAATGCACGAATTAGAATAGCCAAACAGGCTATGTTAATCTGTATCACAGGTAGAAACTGTTTATCTACGATAATGTGGTCGCATCTAATCATCAATTGAACTAACTGAACGAACTCAGAGATTATAGAAGCCAGAGTTGGGCATTTTGTTGGTATATGCCGATAAATACTTGGCCTCAAATCGTTCGAGTTTGGAATTTGTTTATTAACTATGAACAGAGTCTTAAGCCAAACTCGCTAAAAAAAAAAATAGGGAGCCCAAAACCATTTTTATCATAAAATGTGTAACGCATAGAAGAAGACGACATCTCCGATCTGATAAAGTATATATATTCCAGATCAGCATCAATAGCCGACTTGACAACCGGCCGGATCGGACTTCTACATCATATGGCAATCACAGGAACGATCGGTCCAAAAGTAGTTTCTTGTCTGAACATACTTTTTGTTTATCAAGATATCTTACAGAGGAAAATGTCGGTCAAAAAGTAGTTTCTTTTTTCAAAGTGATTATCATCAAACTCAGCGTTTACGAGCTACCCCAAGCAAGGGTATTAAATATTCGGCGTGTCGAAGATATGCTTACTTCCGCGTTTTTTTTTTATCATTAAGAATTAAAAATAAACCTATTGCGATATATTATCTAATCGATCTCTCAGATCGGTTTATACTTTATCCAATCTATTTTTGTTAATTTTATTATGTTCGACTTGGCTGTAGAATAAGTTGTTTTGTATTTATTCTCATAATAATAATAATAGGCTTAATTTAAATAAATCAATTAATAATTGTAAAATAAAAAAAAAAACAATTTAAGAAAAGAAAAAACAAATTGTAACATATAAAAACAATTCTAAATTGAAAAAAGTCAAAAATGTATTGTAAAATATTGAAATATATGAAATTGATAATAATTGAAGTTTTTAAGCTTTTTAGCTCTTGAAATTGAAAAACAAAAACCTATTGTAACTTAATGAAATATATTGAATCAAATAAATATAAATTTTGAACTTTTTAGCGCTTGAAATCAAAAATAAATAAATTGCGAAATATTCAAAAAATATTATTAAATAAAATATTATGAATTTGTTTTAAGTTTGTAGCTCTTGAAATATTGAATATGAAATTTAACATAATTAAATTTTGATAAATAAAATATTCTATGGAAAATGGATTGAGCATAACAAACTAAGACTCGAGCCAAAGCCCAACTTTACAGGGTATCGGCTGGCCGAGCACTCTCGACACTTACAAGCCGTTTGTTGTTGTTGTTGTTGCTGTTGTTGGTATGTTGATTTAATTTGAATCTCGAACAACATTCGGCAACAAGCTAAACATGATCCATGGCAGGGGCACGTCCAATAATGCCAAACAGATATCAAAGCACATATAATCCCTTTGTCAAAATGAAAAACCAAACGAAATGCGAGTTGGAAAATATTTGAAATTACAATTTACACACACACGCACACACACACATGTATATGTATATGTATCCATAATTGAATTCAATATTGTTTGCTACCGAATGTTATTTCCATTGTTGCGCCTTTTGTTATGATTTTGTTTCGGTTTCGGTTGATTTTGCAATGCTTTCATTTGCTTTTATTGCCCTACGCTGCCAGCTTCCAATTGGACGCACAATATCATCATCATCATCATCATCATCATCATCATTATGAACCCATCTCTTACAAATGTTTTCAATGTCGCACAAATATTGAAAATATTTAAGCAGCTTATTCAAAAGCATCAAAAGCAGGACATGAAATTCTGAGTTCATTGCAAAAAAAAAATGGAAAGAAAATAAGAAGAAACAATTAATGGAAAATTCCAACTGAGTTGCAATCCGAAAGGTATTTGCAACGAATTATATTATTTATGAACATAATATAAGCAAAATAAATATATGTATATAATATTGACATCAACTCGAATTTAGCTGCTTTTCAACTATTCTCTGGGATATCAAGCTATCAAATTTGGTATGCAGTTGCTTGTTGATTGAGTTGAAAGTTGAAATATGCCTTTAACTTAACTCTATGCAAAAACTTAACTCTATCGAGAACAGATTTCTGAACTCTATTAAGACCATTTTTATACCCTGCACCCATTGAAAATGTCTGAAGAGGGCAGAAGGAAGCATCTCCGACCCCATTAAGTATACATATATATTCTTGATCAGCATCAATAGCCGAGTCGATGTCTATATGTATCTATATATACCTATAAGGGCTAGAGCTACGATAATCGATAACTTGTCTTGTTTCCAAGATATCGATAAAAATCGATATCGAAAAAGTGTTTTTAAACTACCCGGGCCTTGCCAATTTCGACCTATGTCTATATAGGAAATTTGAGGGTACGATTTTCACATGCATTTTCACCAGGAATAATATTGCCAGATTTACTAGATGCCAAATTGATCTAGAGACCATGAACCATGAACAAAGAGCCAAACCTTGTGCAAATCTAATGAGATTTGACCGAGTTTTGGGGGTGGGGCAATTTCGACCTATGTATATCTATATAGGACTAGCGGGTATAACCCGGCCTTGCCCGTGGCACGTTTGTTATAAAATCAATGTTCTCAAACAAATTTGAAATGATTTTGAAACTGATCGGACGGTAAACAAATAACATTCATACAAACGTTTTCCGCCAATTTACCACTGTTGCGAGTGGAATTTCCCAAATCGCTGAAACACGTATTCTTTACATTCTTATGCAGAGCTTTGAAAATAAGTTTAAAGCAACGCGGACACTTTTATACAACCGTTTTCCGCCAATTTTCCACTGTTGCGGGTGGAATTTTCCAAATCGCTGAAATACGTATTTATTAAGTTCTTATGTAGAGCTTTGAAAAAAAGTTTGAAGCAAATCGGACACAACTCAAAACTTCGCCAAAAAAATCTTTAAATCGCATTCCCCCCGAAGAAGTTTCAATTCTGCGAAGTGTGAAACACGTATCAAATGATTTTTCTTATAGATCTCTGGAAATGAATTTGAGCGCGAAACGTCACCCACCAAATCTTTGACCTCCATTTCCACCAAGGAGGAACGGATTTTCCTAAAAGTGTGAAACACCCCTCAAATGAATTTGAACAAAGATCTGTGAAAATAAGTTTGAGGCCGATCGAATGGTAAACAAAAAAGTTACATACAAACGTTTTTCGCGATTTTTCCACACTTGCGGGTGGAATTTCCCGAAACCCCGTCTTAACGTGCACCTACATCTCATAAGGTAGCTACAGTGAAAATTTCAGCTTCCTAGCTCTTACGGTTTGGGCTGTGCGTTAGTCACCAATCAGTGAGTCAGTCAGTCAGTCAGTCAGTCAGTCAGTCAGTCAGGACAAACAGTTATATATAAAGAGATATTTGAGGGAACGATTGTCACATGCATTTTGACCAAGAATAATGTTGTTGCATAAATATAGGGAGCATAGTGAAACTTAATAATGCCGAGTTCGGTCAAGATAACTTGAAAAGCAGAAAAGTTTTCCATACAAGAACCTACGGACAGATGGGCATGGTTATATCAGCTCGACTGTTGATGCTGATCCGGAATATATAATATATATACTCTATTGTGTTGCAAATGTTTCCTTCTATGCGTTACACATTTCCTGACATTATTCATTATTTCAGTACCGCCCTCATAAGAGCATAAAAATAGAGTTGAGTTGGGAAAACTTTGACATTAATTCGAGTAAAATCTAAATAATTCTATTGTAATTATTTGTTTTTATGATTGCTTTTTATCCCTCCGCCCCCCCCCCCTTTGTGTGCTTAGTTGCCCTATGCATAATCCCCAGCCAGCCTCAGTCCCCTCTCCCCCTCTCCCCCTCTCCATGCCCAATGTTTTTTACTGCAGTAGCGAGGCAATTACGCTTTGCGCTTAATGTTATAATTGCATTTTAAGTAGCATTTGCTTTTCGGGTATTTGGTGGTCAGCGCGATTTAAGTGCGGCCAACCTTAGTCGAATCTCTAATCCGTCCGCTGCTGCATGCCTCATGAACCGCCTGCCCCCCTCCCCCTTTCCCCTCATCAACATACACTTGGGGCATTCGCTTTGACGCTCTTCTGGCCAGTTGCCACCTTTACTGCATGCATATTAAACTTGAATGAGAGGTGCTTCCACGGCTGCGCCAGCTGCTGCTTGGCAGTGTTGTATAACGACAGACTGAGTGTAGTATGCAGTAATGTCCATGAAATACCCTTTGGCGATGGGTATTAAATTAAATATACTTGATATATATACATACTATTCTAAAAGCTACATGTCAAGTTTGGAGACTCTAGCTCATATTATTTACCGAAATTGCAGGATTCCGATTTCGATTTTTATCGATTTCTTGGAAACGGGGCAAGTTATCGAATATCGGAAACAAACTCGATCTGCGCGGCGACTAGGAGGACCTACAGCTAAAATTTCAAGTATCTAGCTCTTATAGGTTTCGAGATCCTTGCGTTCATACATACGGACAGACGGACAGACAGACAGACGGACAAACGGACAGACGGACGGACATGGCTAGATCGACACGGCTATTTAGCAGCCTTCTTCCAAGTGTCAAGCTACCCCATTTATACTAATTTTTTAATACAGGGTATTGGCACGTGATAGCCAAGCAGCACAATGGAAGCAAATTCAATTTTGGTGCCACAAATCGATTTATTAAAGTTTAAACAGCTGACAGAAAAAAAAAACCCCAAATGGCGTCGACTATGCGGCATGTCCCCCGGTTCCGGCCGTGGTCCCAACCCGGACTGAACCACTACCCCTCCCCTCCCTCTCACTTCCCCCGTCTAGCTGTCAATTGAAATGAGCTGGCGACCGGCTCGGCCGCAGGCCATAAACAGACTCCACATGACATTATCCAAATGGATAAGAAGATTTTCGGTCACACGGATAAGTCCATATCACACATGCAAAAATATATATAGTACATGTAATATGATGTATATACATATATATATATATATATTTATACATATATTTATATATATTTTTATATATATTTATATGTGCATGCAAATGAGGCACGCACACGCTGGTCTCTTCATAAGTATTATGCTTTCACTTTTATACCCTGCTCGAGGGTATTCTAATTTGATCATGAAACGTGCAACGCATAGAAGCAGCCCATAAGGTAATATATATATATATACATATATATATTCCTGATGAGTCTGTCTGTGCAAGAGATCTTTTATTATAAAAGCAGAATCGTCCGGCTCGGCTAACTATGTCGCGTGGTTGACATAGGAACGATCGATTCTTGGATGAAATACTTGTTTGTTTTTTAAAATACCTTGAACAAAGTTGACATACATGATTATTGCCATAATGCTTAGCCATAAGCTAGATCTTATCAATATCAGAATCTATATCATATAGCTCTATAGGCGGAACCGGTCGCAAAATAAAGTTTTACATGAAAAAGATTTCAATATCTGCCAGACATAATGAAGAAACTTCGCAATTATGAGTTTGCCCATTCTCTGTGCATATCATTAGGGTATTTAAGCTTCGGCGTGGCAAACAATTTCCGTTTATACTTGTTTATTATACCCTGAACTCATTGAATATGGTTAAAAAAGGGTATAATGTAATCGTGCAAATGTATGTAACAGGCAGAAGGAAGCATATCAGACCCCATAAAGTATATATATTCTTGATCAGCATCAATAGCCGAGTCGATCTAGCCATGTCCGTCTATCTGTCCGTCTGTCGGTCTGTCCGTATGTATGAACGCAAGGATCTCTGAGCCTATAAGAACTAGATACTTGAAATTTTAGCTGTAGGTCCTCCTAGTCGCCGCGCAGATCGAGTTTGTTTCCGATATTCGATTCGATAACCGTTTCAAAGTAATCGCTAAAAATCGATATCGGAATCCTGCAATTTTGGTAAATAATATGAGCTAGAGTCACCAAACTTGACATGTAGCTTCCAGAATAGTATATTTATATAATGTATCTATAATTTTATACCTATCGCCTGTTGGAAGAAGAGGGTTCAGGGTATCCCCTAGTCGGGAGGTCCCGACTGGAACCTCTTAGTTGTTTTTTTTTTTGTTTTTGTCTGTGTGTCGTGCGTATCCTGCCCGGCGTTAATGTTATTTTTCACAGATATGTATTGCCAGGCCGAGCACATTGAGCATAGGCGCAGGGCGTGCTGACGTTGTGGTGGGGGCGTGGCATATGCGCACGTCGCATCTGGCAAGTAAATGAAATTACGGCGACAACGACGACGACGACAAATCCTTTTAAATAAATCCTGACCGCGCCACATCGCAGCAAAAATGAAAACTGAAAGAAATGGGTTCAAATGCAAACGAAATGAACAGAGAAAATATTTTGGGTACCCAACCAGCGAATACCCTGTAAGCAGTTATCCGAGTTTCCAGATGTACAAAATGCGACACACAACATCGCCTGGGAGTTAGGTAAGCGGTAACAAGGCGTTGAACCGACTTTGAGGTCCACTGGTTCAAACCCGAAACCCAGCCTTTTAATTTAGCCAAATCTTTATGGGTATTATCAATTTTTGGATGAGTGCAAATTTAATGCGCATCTGGTATGGAAAAATATGAAAAGCTTGCTTTATTTATAGTGGAAGCGGCGAATGTTACTAATAATTTAACTGTTTCATTAATAAATATTATAAAAAGAAGTTTTAAATGAAAAAAATAAACTCAGGAATGTCGAAAATCGTTTTCACAAACCTAACTTCAAAGCAAGAATGTCGAATCGCTTCGAATGGGATTCGACGATAATAACAAAGCCACAACCCAAAAGCTCTTGCGTTTTTCCTTTGGCTCAATGCTTAAGTATCGCCAACTTTACGCTTTGGATGTTAAATAGGCGAAAACAATGCACCAAACAATCGTTCAGCTCTTGTATTAAATATGCCGACATATTGCCTTTGCCAGTGTTGCTAAATATGTTATCGAAAGTGTAAAATTAACAGAATATGCACAGATTGACTCCGATGTTGGCTATATATAATGTGGAAAGTTTCTGGTATCTGAAGCTGCCGCCTGTTTAACAATTTAAGGGGTATATCAAGTGTAAAAAAGCAAGCAAATGCAATTACATTTTAATTAATTAACAGGATTTGTTATGCCAGCCTGTGCAATTGCCGACAGCACAGGGTGCACAGAGAGAGCACACAGGGCGGGCCGGCAGACTCGCTAAAGCGGCGGGAATGATGCGCGCAAATGATTAATAGAATACCCCAAGAAGAAGAAGAAGAAGAAGATGATGAGAGATATGCATGTAACTGTACACTGTTGGGCGATATGTAAGGAAGGTCAATTAATCGATATGTGTGTATATGTATATGCAATTACAATTCGATTAATCGAAAAGCGAAAGCCAGAAGCTTAAGCGCAACGATCTGGCAACGCTGTCCGATGTGCCGCCTACATGCTAGTTTCGAGGCACACACACACACACTTGCAAAATCACAAATTACAAACTAGTTGTTGAAGAAGTTGTCAGAACCCTAACAAAATTCAATTTATTTGTTTGCTTTTTTCATTTGAATCCTCCCCCCCCACCCCCTCCCTCTCTAACTGTATTTTGCGTAAGTAAACGAGCCGAAAAACTAACTGTTAATACGCGCCACCCACAAAACCGACACCCTCGTATGTATCTATACACACACACACACATATATATATATATATATATATATATATATATGTATGTATATATGTATATATATGTATAATTTGATTTTTGATTGACTTGCAGCGCACCGCAACTTGGATTGAAAAGATGCCGCGCAATGTGCGCCAGAAGAAACGCGCCGAGCGCCGAGTGCAGGCGGCCGCTGCCACGGCTGCCGCTGCCGCCGATGAGGCGGCCAATGAGAATGGCAAGCTGGTCGGCGAGCTGGACGAGCATGCCATGGGCGATGGCCATGGCGGTGACATTAACAGCAGCAGCAACAGCAACAATCACAGCAACAGCAACAACAACAACAACAATAGCTTGAGCTGCAGCAACAACAGCAACAACAACCACAACAGCTGCAGCAGCAACAACAACAACAGCTGCAGCAGCAACAACAACAACAACATGACAAACAGCCTGAACACAAGCAACATCAACAGCAGCAACAACAACAACAACAACAACAACAACAGCAGCAACAACAACAACAACAACAACACGGCCAGCTCGAGCAACAGCAGCAGCAGCACAAATGTTGTGCACAACAAAAAACCAAAAGCATCCCGTGCCGATCCCATTCTAGCATCGCTCAGTAAAAATGCGCTTAGAATGAGCGATGTACAGCTATTGCATGGACCCCATTGGCTAAACGATGCGATACTGAATTTCTATTTTGCATATCTGGAGGAGGTTAAATACAAATCGAATGTTGACTTTTTATTTGTGACGCCCGAGATGTCGCAGTGCATGCTCTATATGGATGATAAGGAGCTGCACGGCCTGCTTGTGGCACAGCATCAGGCGCTGCGTAAACCGTTCATATTTATGGCATTGAATGATAGCAATTCGCGCGATCGGGGCGGGGCACATTGGTCGTTGGTTGTTGCCTCGCGGCCGGATAAGAGTTTCTTTCATTTTGATTCATATGGCGGCGGCAATACGAACTGCTCGTTGGAGCTGGTCAATAATATAAAGGATGTGCTCGATATGCAGCATGCACGCTTTCGGGGCATGCGATGTCTCCAGCAGAGCAACGACTATGATTGCGGCATTCATGTCATCTGCATGGCCGATCAGTTGACCGACTATGTGAATCGTTATGATAGCGTTGATGGTGTCCAGCCTCTGCATCAGGATGTCATCAAGGCTAAGCGTAATCAGCTTATCAAGCTGGTCGCCTCGCTGGGCCAGCATATTTGAGGGCAGCAGCCACACCTACAACAACAACAACACCAACAACAACAGACAGACATACAACACCAACAACAACAACAACAAACAGACAAACAACGCCTACAATTTGCAACAGAAACGCATTTTCCCCAGTTTAACGCTCGCTTATTTGCACTTTGCTCAGCTGCGTTACACTGCGCACTTTACAACACTGGCACATAAGACACACACACACACACACACGCACATACGCCCTCCTATCTTATTCTCTCTCGCTAGCACTCTTTGACAGTCTTGGAAAATGCGTTTTGTTTGCTCGTTAACACACACACACACACACAGACACAGACACACACCCAACACACGCAGAGACAAATGATAAATGTTTTAGAAATTCATTTCATGATCTCTCAAGCCGACATTAAATGTATTGATTCCACATTTTAAGATGTTCTTCAATCGTGTGTAGCAATCCAGATAACGAAAACTATGATAAAGGGTATCTTCCTAATTAGCTTGAGCCATTCCAATAAGCAAAATCGCCTTATAGGTTTGTGGTATTCTAGGAAACGAAAACCGTTCTAAACTCAATTGGGTGATTCCATTAAGCGAAATCGCCGGAGTATAGCTAGGTATTCATTTCACGATCTCTTGAGCAGATATTTAAAGATGTTATTCATTCGTTTGTGGCATTCCAGAAAACGAAAACTATGTGAAAGGATGTTCTTAACTAACTCTTGACATTCCTATAAGCGAAATCGCCTTATAGCTTCATTTCATGATCTCTGAAGCAGACATTAAATGTATTGATACCGCATTTTAAGATATTCTTAAATCGTTTGTAGCATTCTAGGAAACGAAAACCATAACCAAAAACCATTCTAAACTCAATTGGGTGATTCCAATAAGCGAAATCGCAAAATCCTTTTTATTTCAAGATCTCTTGAGCAGATATCTAATATATGCACATATATTGTTAACAGGTTTGAAGATGTTATTAATTCGCTTGTGGTATTCCAGAAAACGAAAACTATGTTAAAGAGTGTTCTTAATTAAATTGCGACATTCCAATAAGCGAAATCGCGATCTTTTGGCTAAAAATTCATTTCATGATCTCTCAAGCAGACATTGTATTAATTTTGATGCTGTATTGATACCACATTTCGTTCTTCATTCGTCTGTGACATTCCAGAAAGCGAAAACTACATACATATGTTAAGAGAATTTCTTAATTACCTAGTGTCATTCAAAGAAGTGAAATCGTTTTGTAGAGCTAGGAATTCATTTCATGAACCCTAAGGCAGAAATTTAATATGTACATACATATATTTATATCACATTTACAGACGTTTACATTCGTTTGTTCAATTCCAGAAAACAAAAACCACGTTGAGAAAGGTCCTAAATAAATGTCATTCCAGGACGTCCATTCGATCCATTCGTTTAACTAGAAATTCATTTCGTGCGATTCTAGGAAATGACAGCCATAGTTAGAGACGTTCTCAACTAATTTGTAACAACCCAAGGAACGGAATCAAGTTCGATTAACCAGAAGTCCATTTCATAATCACTGAAGCAGAAATTCAATATGTACATAGACATACATATGTATTTATATAACATTTACGGACGTTTACATGTGTTTGTGCAATTCCAGAAATAAATAAATAAATGTCATTCCAAGAAGTCCATTCGTTTCACTAGAAATTCATTTCATGTTCTTACAAGCAGACATAACAATTTATTAATACAGGGTTTAATTACAAATTCGCTAAAGCGATTCCAGGAAACTGCAACTACATTTAAGGGGGTTCATAAACAGGTTGTGGCATTCCCTGAAACGATTTCGCTTTCGTTCAACTAGGAGTTATTTGCATGGTCTCACAAGCGGACATTTTATACATTGATAGCAGATTTGAAGACGTGCTATGTTCGTTTGTGAGATTCTGGGAAATGACAGCCATATTTACTAATTTGTAACATTCTAAGAAACTGAATCACGTTCGATTATCTAGAAGTCCATTACATAATCACTGAAGCAGAAATTTAATATATGTATTAATACCAGGCTTATTTACATACATACATATGTATGTATGTGCGCAATTCGTTTGTTGCCCGACGAACGACGTTCTTAACTAATTAGTGCCATTCCAGGAAGCGGAATCACATTTCTATAAGTAGAAATAAATTTCAAAATCTCTCAAGCAGACATTAAATATGTATATTGATAGAAGGTTTAAAATTATTATTAATTGGTTGTTGCCCTTCTGGAAAGTGAAGCCCATGCGTAAAAATGTTATTAATTTCCTCGCGACATTCCAAGAAACGTAATCGCATTCGAAGATTTTCTTAACTGGTTTTTTGCCATTCTAAGAACAAAAATCGCGCACGTTTAAGTGAGAATTAATTTTCCCGAGCTTTAATGCATTGATACCAAATTCTAAAACGATGTCAGCTAGTTTGTGCCATTCCAAGAAACAAAATCGCTTGCATTTTACTAGGAATTCTTTTCCTGCTACAACCAGCAAACATTTAATGCCAAACGAATTTCTCAGTCACAAAATGGTGCGAACTGCTGCCAAGTTGAGGCATCAGGCAACTCTTGACCTGACCGCAATTCATTTACGTATTTTCTTCTTCTTCAAACTGTGGAAGTGGAAGTACTCGCCCCACACACACACACACACACATTCACAGGCGTTAAACAAATACCGCGTGCACTGTAAATACGTTTTTCCGAGTTACGTGCTGCCGCAAATGTTTTGTTTGCCCGCTTCAGATGCTCCTCAAAGTGTAAACTCAATTTACGTGATCGAATTTCTTTCTCTTCACTTTTTTTTTTTTTTTTTTTGCCCCAGCACTTTAGGTGTAATCAGATTCACAGCTGCTTCTGCTACCCGTTTATGCCACACACACACACTGAACCACTTTGCCAAGGGTTGAACAACACTTTGATTGTAATCAATTTTTGTCATCTCGGGTATTCCAGTTGGCGGTTTAGTGCTTCATGGCATAAACTTAAATTGAAATTGTTTTTAATATTGATTGGATTGTTAGTTTTACGTAGAAGCGCAAAGTACAAGTACTTAAGAGCAAATCAACATTTGAGTTTAGTTTCATTTAGCTAGCTATTATCTATTTGATAAGAAGAATTTGCAATGATTTGTGCCAGAAATGAGCGAGGCAAAAATAAGTCTGTGAAACCTAAGGCATTTTGTTACGCCTCTTGGGTATTCACTGTAGCTGCTAGCTCTTGCCAGCTTTGCTTACTTTTCTTCTTGATCTGCATATACTATTCTAGAAGCTATAGCTAGCTCTTAAAGCCTGAAAGATATGCTCAAAAAACAGAATTTCCAAATCGATTTTTATCGATTGCTTGGAAACGGCGCAAGTTATCGATTATCGCAAACGAACTCGAGCTGCGTGAACACTGGGAGGACCTGTCTTTCAATGCGGTAGCTCTTTAAGGTTCCAAGATCGACGCTTTTATATGCAGACGGACGGACAGGGAGACGGACGGACGGACGGACGGACATGGCTTCTGACCAAGAATATATATTCTTTATGGAGTCAAAAATGCTTCCTACGGCCTGATACATTTGCACAACCCTTTTAAACCATATTTAATGGGTGCAGGGTATAAATAGCAAAGCAAAAGCTTCATCGCAGCTCAAACAGAAAGTGAGCAGAGCTCAATACATCTACAGTGAATACTCGATATGTTAAATGATTGGTTACATTAAGGGTATGCCAGCTGTCGGGAATACTGCAAAATTGCGGCATATAAACGTTAAAAGTAATCAATTCTTTGATTTTACATGTGGAAAGCTGTTCAACGTTCACATAAAAGGGGACATGCCCGCTTTCAGTTTTATGTGAAAACAAAAGAAACCAATTCAGTCAGAAAAAAACCTTTTAACCATAAAATGTATATCTGTACTTATATTCTTTAACAGCATCGATCCCGACATTTCCGTCTGTCCGAACGTGTGAGCGCGCCGATCTCAGAGCTTACAAGAGCCAGAGAATCGGACAGTTGAAATCGATAAATATCGATCAAGATAATTATTTTATTACCATGTTATGCGGTCAGAGGAAAGCCTTTTTGAGCCCAAAGAATGCATATATATATATATATATATATATTTTTAAACAGCGCCGATCTCAGAGTTTACAAGAGTCAGAGAATCGGAAGGTTGAAATCGATAAATATCGATAAAGATATTCCAGATATTCCAAGATATTCCAGACGAAAGCCTTTTTGAGCCCAGAGAATGTATATATACATATATATTTTTTAACAGCGCCGATCTCAGAGTTTACACGAGCCAAAGAATCAGGCAATTGCAACTAAGCTACTCTGAGTTTCCTTAGAATGATCGATAGCTCGCCTCGATGTTTGCAGAAAATCGATAAATATCATTAATGATATTTCTTTTTTAGCCCATCTCGTAGCTTTAAAGAGCTATGGACAATGTCTAGGATATTTCACGCAGATACAGAAGGGCACATTTGCCCACATACTACAAAAGAAAGTGTGAATACAGGGTATCTTCGCGTCGGCTGCTGCCAATTGGGCAACTTTCAGTGGCTTACGCTTATTTACTGCATGCGTCATTTGCCCCAAAATGGGGCAACGGGTGTTGCACGGCTCTGTTGCCATTGTTTTATTGTTCGGTTTGTGGGGTTTTCTTTTCGTTTTTCTTTTCTCTTCGTTTTTTGTTTTTGCTCGTTAACGATTTTTATTGTATTTATTTTGCACTTCATAGACGACCTGCCTGCAGCAACTGGCTACTCAAAGTGTGCCACAGATTAAGCGAGCGTGTGTGTGTGTGTGTGTGTGTTTGTGTATTTGAAGAGCACTCCAGGGTAAACAATCACACACACTGAGACAAACCGCTGAATAATGTGTCGTGCAGCTGTGAATAACTCGTTACTGCGTTCGAGTTCCAGTTCGACCTCAAGTACGAGCTCGAGTACGAGTTCGAGTGCGAGTTCGAGTTCGAGTGCGAGTGCGAGTTTGAGTACTCGTTGCCGGCAACTGGCTACTGGATGCTGGCTTCCGGCCAAAATGCCGTCAGGCAACACGACACAGCAATTAAGTTGGGTTAGTTTCGATTTGGAGCAACAGGTTTTTTTCTTCCACAAACTGATTCGGTTAACAGGCTCAAGGCCGGATAATACAGTTTGTGACAGGTCGCAAAGGTCCTCAGCTACAAAGATGTGAAGGCTGGCTTTCTGCCAATAACAAGCTGTCACTCACAAGCCAAAGATATATGCAAGGGGTATTTATCGGCCTTGCACGTGCCAAATTTTGTGCTTCAACTCTTTTCACCCGTTTTCCGACCGTACACAATTGAAATCTAACCGTACCATCTTGAACTCCACGTCTTTAGTTAAATTACAATTTTGTTTTTTAATTTTTGTAATTATTTACTTACCAGTAAATGCAGATAAACTTTTTTTATAAAGACATTACTGAAAGAAAAGTGAAGCAGCGATAATGTTTAATAGATTAAAGACGCAGCTTAGTTGCTAAACCTAACTTGAACTAATGAGAATCGCATAGTAGGGCAATAGTTGTAAGTACTTTTTAGTTAGTTTTCAGCTCAGCTCAACATACACACATATTTAAATACATTCATACATGTATGTATTAAAGTCTGAACGTTCTAAGTTAAATTTTAGAGATTTATTGGAAATTAAGAATAGAAAGTTGGAATCAACTGTTTACGTCCAAGTTAGACCTGTGGTGAGAATCTTGAGGCTGAAAAATGATCTTTTGTTCATTGAGCCTTTGACTCGCATTTTCCATCCAAAAGCGGTAGATATCGCCAGAAGGCGTGGATTTTGTGGAACGTGTGAGACATGTTTCAAATGAATTTTGATAAGGATCCTTGAATATGAATTTAAACCTCCACCTAGCAAATCGTTGACATCCATTTCCATAAAAGAGGGATCGATGTTTCTAAAAGTGTGAAACTCAAATGAATGTCAAATGATGAAAATGCACGCTAATCCGAGGTTTTAGGCAATTCCACCCGCAATCGTGGAAAAATTACAAGATGTAATTCCATGGAACTTTTTTGCTGGCCATTTAATCGGCCTTAAACTTTATTTCGAAAAGTCCATTCCCTTTTTGTGGAAAATTGGACGGCTGAAGTTTTTGGGCTTAAAGTCATTTGCGAGAATCTTGATGGAAATGCATTTAAGACGTTTTTTCACACGTTTCGCGAAATCCACATCTCTCGAAGGTTTTATGGGCGCAGTAATAAGTTGCGTTCGCTCAATGCTTTTTATAAGGACTTAATAAAGACGTGTTTCAGCGTAAAATGATCCCAGGCAAAGCCGGATAATATACGCTAATAAAATATGTGAATTGAGATAAAATAGAAGAAGAAGAAGAAGCAGCTGCGTGACACAAGCGTCGCACTGGCTGTTGCCGCAATCACAGCTGGTGTCCCCAGTTGGGCACCGATTTCCCATTGGCGTTGACTGCGCCTGGCTTTCTGGCTAATGAGCCATGAGTCAACAAAAGCGCACAGCATCCATGCATACAGAGCATCACAGCACCCACCCAACCACACACACACACACACACACAGCCTTCCATGTGTTGTGCAGTGTGCTAAATTATTTATGGCATACACTAAAACCCGCCGAGTCCGCTCGGTCACCCACATTGCGTGCCATTCACCCAGGCACCGGGCGAATCAATCAATTTGCTTGGGCAAACCTTCGAGCAGCATGTGGCAAGGTGGCAGCAGCTCCTCCACAACACACCTGAGTAACGTGTGTGTGTGTGTGTGTCTGTGTGTGTGTGTGCGGGCCAAGTGGTGTCCCACTTGACTTTAAAATGACATCGAGCTGTCTGGAGTCGCTATCGTTCGCTCCCTCTCAAATCCCACCCTCCCCTTTTTCGCCCCTTTCCATGTGTGCATGGCTGGGAAAACTGATAGCAACAGCAGCAGCAAATGGCAAAGACGCCGCTGCTGGCTTCCGTTACCATGTTGCGGATGTGGGGAAGCTTTTGAGTGTGGCTGCCAGCTGCTAACTACACTGAAAGAAATGCTCAAGCATATTCATTCGATTAATCTAAGGCCCCATGACAAGTGGCAACACTGTGTGCCTATCGATAACAAAGCTCAAGTCTGTTTAGAACGATATAGTTCTTTTAACTTGCTCAATATATACAGCGCCTCTCTAAAAGGGTTAACTTCTTGATAGAGTATTCCGATTATTCCAATTTATTGTGCCTAGTGGCAGCACTGTGTGCCTATCGATAACAAAGCTCAAGTCTGTTTAACATTATGAAACGCTTCTACATTCTCGGTGTATCTGATACCACTTTAAGAGAGTTCATTTCTCGATAGACTATTCCGATTATTCCAATTTGTTGTGCCTAGTGGCAACACTGTGTTTCTATCGATAACAAAGCTCAAGTCTGTTTAGAACGATATTATAGTTCTTTTAACTTTCTCAATATATACAGCGCCTCTCTAAAAGGGTTAACTTCTTGGTAAAGTATTCCGACTAATGCAATTCGATGCGGAAAGTGGCAACACTGTGTGCCTATCGATAACAAACCTCAAGTCTGTTTAACATTATCGAACGCTTCTACATTCTCGGTGTATCCAATACCTCTTTAAGAGAATTAATTTCTTGATAGACTATTCCGATTATTCCAATTTGTTGTGCCAAGTGGCAACACTGTGTGCCTATCGATAACACACATCTCTAGCAAAGCTCAAATATGTTTTAGATAACATTCTCAACCTTTTCCACCTGCTCAGGGTATCCAATACCTCTTTAAGAGAATTTATTTCTTGATAGACTTTTCCGATTATTCCATTTTGTTGTGTCTAGTGGCAACACTGTGTGCCTATCGATAACACACATCTCTAGCAAAGCCCAAATATGTTTTAGATAACATTCTCAACCTTTTCCACCTGCTCAGGGTATCCAATACCTCTTAAAGAGAGCTAACTTCTTGGCAGAGTATTCCGATTACTGAAATTCGATGTGCCAAGTGGCAACACTGTGTGCCTATCGATAACACACATCTCTAGCAAAGCTCAAATTGGTTAAAACTTATAATATTAATTTCATTCGCAATAACTATCTAAGAGAGTTTAGTTCTTGGTAAAGTATTTTGATTAATGGCAAAACTTTTAACTTTGTCTTTATCTGTATCAAAGCTCAGCTCTCTTAAAGATATTACTATCAAGCTATTGTTAATCCTTTGCATTCTCTCGGTGTATCCAACACCTCTCAAGCACAGCGCAACAGATGTGCGTAGATGTGAAATATGTTTGAGCTAAGCCACAAACGATATTAACAAATGCAGTTACTTAACATAACCTCAAAATATATTGTGCAGCACGTGCGATAACTCTTAGCTAGCGGTAAGTTTATAGCTAGCTTTGGATTATAATGAAACTTTAAGTAAATTGGGAATAGTTGTAAGAAATTTGTAGAGGCAATACACTATGCGAGCAGCATATGGTGAGAATATATTTATATTTATATATATATATAGACATATAGTACACGTACTACCTCAACCTTTGTAAATACAACTTAAGAGAACAGTTTAGAACAACACAAGTTACTATTTAAATAAGTATTAAAGGTGATAGAGTAATAATATCTAAGGCATTGAAATTTCCTAAATGTTCCATTTCCACTTTCTGCCCAGTTGGGGTGGATTTCGCGAAATGAGTGAATTGTGTTAGAAATTTATTTCTTTGAGTTTGTGCACAAAACTTGGCTCAACCAATGTTTGACTTGGCATTTCCAAAAAGGAGAATGGATTTAGGCAAATAGAGTGAAATGACACTTCATAAAGATCTTTGGAAATGGGTTTAAAGCCAAACGAATGGTTTTCCGCGCTTTTTCCACAACTACGTGTGGATTTTCTAGTCAGTCAGTCAGTCAGTCAGTCAGTCAGTCAGTTCCTTAAAGTCTTATCAGTTGATAAGATGCAGCTAACTTAAAGTAACTAAAACGGGCACCATGCGTATTCTCCTATGGGCATTGCCCGTTGCCAGCTGCCGTTTCAAGTAGTTGGCTTCAAATTGCAGGCAGGCAAAGACGTTCGGCCCATGGGGCACTACACTCCACGCCGTGTGCCACTCCACGCCCCTCCACTCCCCTCCACGCCCCTCCACGCCCCTCCACGTCCACAAGCATAGCCAAGGACATTTCAGGCAATGGCTCGTCCTGTTGACTTTAACAAAAATTTATGTTGTTTACTTCGAAATAAGCATACAAGAGGCGTCACGAGTGCTGCTCCGGCCCCGGCCAACCCCATGCTGATTGAACGGCGAGGGGAGGGAGGGAGGGAGGGAGGGGGGGCCTGAGACTCTGCCATCGCAACGGAATCAACGACGGCTCACAGCGGGCAACACAATATGCAGGACGCAACACACACACACATACACACACACACACACACACACACACTCGCACACAAACACACACACACACACATACACAGAGGACTGTCACTAATGCCGATGCATTGCAAGTGCAAATCGAAAGATATATTGAGCATTATTCTCGCATTTTGTACAATTCGCAAAATCTCAGTGCCAATCAAAAACCAGCAAGCATGCTCGAATCGGGTATGCCCAGCTGGGGCATACCCTGTGGGCCCCTCTAAAAAATATCCTAGCTATGCCGCTTGCTGCGCAGTTCACGCTGCAATTGTGCTTCTTCCTCTTCCCTAGTCCAATACTTTGCAAAAATTTTACCGCCTAAATCTGGCATACAAATATGTGCATATACCTAGGCACGAAAGGTACTTGATATATATATATATATATATATATATATATATATATATATATATATATATATATATATATACTATTGTAGAAGCTACATACCAAAATTGTAGGATTTCGATATCGATTTTTATCGATTACTTGGAAAGGGGGCAAGTTATCGAATATCGGAAACAAACTCGATCTGCGCGGGGACTAGGAGGATCTACAGCTAAAATTTCAAGTCTCTAGTTCTTATAGGTTCTGAGATCCTTGCGTTCATACATACGGACAGACGGACGGACAGATAGACAGACGGACGGACAGATAGACAGACATGGCTAGATCGACTCGGCTATTGATGCTGATCAAGAATATATATACTTTATGGGGTCGGAGATGCTGCCTTTTGCCTGTTACATACGATTGCGCAAATACATAATACCCTTTTTTAACCATTTTCAATGGGTTCAGGGTATAACATTGAGGTTTGTTTATAAGTTTTGGATGGAAGAGTTGGAGATATCCAAAAAGTGAAATATTCCATTTCAAGAAGCCGCATACCAATTTAGCTTGACTTAGTTTTGATAGTTCTGGAGTTATGCTCATGTAAATCATGTCTCGAAATCGTCAAAATTTGAAAAACGGAAGACAAACTCGTTCTGCATGTGATAGAGGAGATTATATGTATATATCAAGGGATTGAGAGACAGACCTGACATACATACTTGATGTATTGAAAGATATCTCCAGCTAAGCATTACACTTTCCGTGACAAAATTGAAACAGTCTTTGGCCGGGTAAAACAATATCAAGAGCAGGGCGCGAGCTGATTTAGGTGTTAGTTGGCTTAACTTTTGAAATGGGCGGGGCCATTCCCTGCACACACACACACACACACAGAGAGAGAGAGCGAGTTCAATGTGAAAAGTCAGTTGTGTGCAATGCGTATAGAATTGATTTAGGGTTCTGTGCGTGCAGCTTCAATTAGGCAGCGATTTGGCCGAGATTTGTGCGCCTTAGGGCAGGCAACACAATTGTACATAAACCCAACAAATTCGATTTACACACACAAGAAACGAAAAGAAAACAATAAGAAAAAACATTTTAAATTCCATCCAAGAGAAATATAATCAAGCAGCCAAACAAAAAGAAATATGAATACAATGCGTTCGCTTTCGCTTTGGCGGGAAACGTTCCCGAAAACACTTTCGGCACATTTCGGCAACAAAGCGAACCGCTAAAAGTTGCGACTATAAAATCCCTTTTGAATAAAATCGGTCTCTATTGTCCGATTCTTGTGGAATTCGCACCAAAAGCTATGCCCTAATGCCTCTAGCCTCTTCCAAGATTAACATCAGTAAGCAAAAGTTGATATCTTTGGAATCTCCGTAAACATTTCAAGAATCTACATTCCAAAATCTTTAGCTCTGCGAAGTCTCGATATCGATATTATGAAAATGTTAGGGGATATCGAGAGAAGAAAGTTATAAAGCCATTTTGGGAACTCGCCTAACGATAACGCAATTGGGAACATCATAAAAATGTGTTCGGTCCGTTTTAATTTGAAACTTTCTTTTCAGCCCAAGCAAAGCAAGCTCAAGAAAAAAAAACGGAATTTAACAAGCAATTGGCATGGAAGGCGGGAATACGGAATATGGGGCGAAATTCAAGAGACTTATTTCTAGTGGGTAAAAGCCGTGCTGGAGGAGTCTGTCGGTAGGCAGGCAGAGCTCTGACCAGCAACAAATTGCACAGCGGACATAATAACGTCAAGCATAATAAAGCAATTTAATGCTCGAACAGGAACAGCGGCAACAATAACCGATTGCGAAAAGGGGCGGGGCTGGGCGGGGCAGCAGGCTGAAATAGGACATCGGACGATGGACACGAAAAGATGGGAGCTACGGGAACAATTGATATTGGCAAGTCATGCATGAGCTTCGACACGAATCGCCGATGAGGCCGGCCGAGGTCGTCCGAGGTCGGGCAGGGTCAAAGGGAAGCCTGTCGCGTCTATATATAGCACAAAATACATACATATATAAATATATATGTATTTATATGTATATATGTATATACAATGAAATCAGCTTAAACGCAATTTAAAAGCAAAATAAATAAGACAAGTAAGAGTCCTCCAGTTGGGATCGCTCGACTAGCAGATATCCTCAAGCCCAGCGCCGAGCTGCTCTGACAAACATTTCAGCTTCTTCTTTCTATACATAAATAATAAATAATAAATATTGCACTTAAATATGCATATATGTATGTATACATATGCCAAAACCATAAACAATCACTGCAAAAACGAGTTTTCTCTTTAATTTTGCGAGCAACGTGGTGAATTCTCGAAAAAGTTAAATGTTTTGAATCTGTGTATCCCTTAAGATAGTCTACATCTCAAATGTGATATCTAGCTTACAAAAAAATTCCGAAATATGCTTGAAAAACCTATCGATACTTATCGATTTCGGGGCAACGAGCTGAGTTATCGATATTAAGATATTCTACATCTCAAATTTGATATCTAGCTAAAAGAATTCGGAGACAAACAGAAAAAACCTATCGATACTTATCGATATCGTGCCAATGGGCTAAGTTATCGATATTGAATATTCTATATCTAAAATTTGATATCTAGCTTACAACAAAATTCCGAAATATGCTTAAAAAACTATCGATACTTATCGATTTCGGGGCAACGAGCTGAGTTATCGATATTAAGATATTCTACATCTCAAATTTGATATCTAGCTAAAAGAATTCGGAGATAAACAGAAAAAACCTATCGATACTTATCGATATCGTGCCAATGGGCTAAGTTATCGATATTGAACATTCTATATCTAAAATTTGATATCTAGCTTACAACAAAATTCCGAAATATGCTTAAAAAACCTATCGATACTTATCGATTTCGGGGCAACGAGCTGAGTTATCGATATTAAGATATTCTAATTTTCAAATTTGATATCTAGCCAAAAGAGTTCGGAGATATACTGAAAAAACCTATCGATACTTATCGATATCGTGCCAATGGGCTGAGTTATCGATATTGAATATTCTATTTCTAAGATTTGGTATCTAGCTTGCAAAAAATTCCGAAATATGCTTACAAAACCTATTGATAATTATCGATTTCATGACAACGAGCTGAGCTATCGATATTAAGATATTCTACATCTCTAATTTGATATCTAGCTAAAAGAGTTCGGAGATATACTGAAAAAACCTATCGATACTTATCGATTTCGTGCAAATAGGCTGAGTTATCGATATTAAGATATTCCACATCTCAAATTTGATATATAGCTTAAAAATGTTCTTAATTGTGCTTAAGTAGCCTATCGATACTTATCGATTTCGGGGCAACGAGCTGAGTTATCGATATTAAGAAATTCTACATCTCAAATTTGATATCAAGCTACTTATCGATTTCGTGCCAATGGGCTGAGTTATCGATATTAAGATATTCAAAATCTCAAATTTGATATCTAGCTAAAAGAGTTCGGAGATATACTGAAAAAACCTATCGATACTTATCGATTTCGTGCCAACAGACTGAGTTATCGTTATTAAGATATTCTACATCTCAAATTTGATATATAGCTTAAAAAATATTCCCAAGTATGCTTAAAAACTATCGATACTTATCGATTTCGTGCCAATAGGCTGAGTTATCGATATGAAAAAATTCTACAACTCAAATTTAATATCAATTTTGTGGCAACGAGCAACATTTCAAGTCCCTAGCTCTTTTAGTTGCTGAGACAGGAGGTACAGACAGACAGACAGACAGACGGACAGGCGCATAAACTCGGATTTGACCAAGATTATGTGACTTTTAGCTATATGAATATTTTATACATATGCGTATTAATTAAGGCACACTCTATACAGATAAATATGTATATATGTATATACATATATATGTTTGGTCATTCCTAATGCTGATTCGCGTTATTATTTATTTATGCGCCTGCTGGCAGGCAACACTTTTTGTGCAAGACCTCACAAGGCAGCAGGGGCAAAGGACGCCAGGGCCAAAGCACACAACGGACAAATGAATAAATGTCCTCTTGGCGAGCAGCGTTGCGCTCGCTGTTTTTGCCGACGCGGACACTTTGTTGCAACAATTGCAACGTGCCACGCCCGCTGCCGATGTTGCCACAGCGGAAACGCAGCTGTGCTTTAGATACATTGAAGCGCTGGGCGCCAAAAACATGGCGTTGTTAGCCAAGCTGTTTCCGCTTCAATTCGAGAACTGAAAACATGAATCCTTATTACAACAACAGGCGCAGGAGCTGGGCGCAGGAACTGGGGGCAGCAGCAGGAGCTGGATTTGTATTTGAATTTGTGCCTAGCCAGTTGGGAAGTCAATTAAAGTTTATAATTTGGCGCTTCCGTTATCCTTTTGTGCGTGTGTGTGTGTGCGTGTGTGTGTGTGCGCGAGCTGCGACTCGCTGAGTATCCTGTGAATCTTCTTCAACTATTCACTGAGCAAATCACTCAACCAACTCCCATTCGCCCCCTCCCGCCCCACTCTCCCTCCCTCCACCCCGTTGAACCCCCTGCAAAGTCCAACCCGCTCGCCTTTGTGTTTGTGTGTGTGTGTGTGTGTGCAGCCAACTGGAAACCATGAAGCGACATTTGCACACTCTGCTCTCCAGCTAAATCGCAGCCCCAGCCCCCTCCCAACACCTAGCTCACTGAGAAGTGTATGGGGCAGTGGGGAGGTGGGACGGCGGGGCGGCGGGACGGCGGGGCGGTGGGACGGCGGGGCAGTGGGCTTAAAACGGAAGCTATCAACGCCGCTTCAGGCCGCTGGCAGCTCCAGTCAGTCCGTCAGGCATCAAGCTGACGTGCAGCAGACATTTAACTATAATAAACGATATTTCCTTCACATGCTGACAAGTCTATGGCTATGACCCCTATTCAAGAACACCCCTGCCAAACCCACCCAACCTACCCCCCTCCCCCACTCCGCCGACAATCCCCTCCCGACCAACCAAGAGCAATTGGTAATACAATCTAGCGCCAGCTTTTGTGCGTGTCCAGCGCCAAACACTTTACATAATTCTCCATGGTCTTAGTTGGAACTTAAACTCACAGCCAAAAGCAATAAACTCATGGATATATATGCACGATATATACATTAAATATATATAAATATGTTCGTATCACGAACAGACTCAGACTCAGAAACAGAAACAGACACAGACTCAAGGCCCAAGTGAAAGAAACTGTAGACAGGCGCATGATGTGTGGACCGACTCCTGGCTGCCTGCCCGTTGGCCTTTTGCTTTTATTATTTTATATGAACTTCTCTAAAGTGAAGACGAGCGCAGCAACAACAATGGCTACAGTTCACATACCCTATGGGCGACAGGATGCAGTGCATATTATGCACTTGTTTCCAATTCAAATGTGGAGAAATACGTCAGAGGGAGAAGCGTACGTGTTTGCATGTAAGCTGCCCGGGGGAAGTTGAAAAGCGAGAAGCAAAATCAGAAGTGAGAAACAAACAAGCGAAAATGCAACTGAACTGCAAAGATAAGCGAAAAGTGAAGAGAGAAAATGAACATACAAAAAATCAAAAGAAAAAGCAAGAAGCGAGAGGCGAAAGCAAAGTGGCAAAGTTGAAAGGCGAGAAGAACAAGAGAAGTGAAAAGCAAGCAATTGAAAATGTTACTTAAAAGCAGGGATAAGAGACGCAAAGAGATTGAAAACAAACAGACACAAAATGAAATACCGAAGCGAGAAGTTAGCCGAGAAGCAAAGCAACAAGCAATGTGGCATATGAAGCGAGAAGAAAAGCGAGAGGCAGAAACAGAAATGAGAAGCAAGCAATCGAAAATACAACTTAAAAGCACAGAAAAATGGCAAGGAGTGATAAGCAAAGCGAAGAAGAAACAGAGAATGAAAAGAAACTTATACAAAATCAATTAGCAAATCGAGGAGCAAGAATTCAAAGAAAAATAAAGAGAAAGGGAAATAAAATAGATAAGTAAGCAGTAAATGGCTGTAAGAGAACCAAAGATAATAATAAAATAATAAAGAAGTAGAGCGAGAAGCTTAACAAACGGCTAAGATGGAAGGTAACTAAAGCCAGGAACGAAAAAAAACCCCACTCTGAGAAGCGAGAAGCAAACAGATAATCAAATCTGTTCTGACAAGCCAAATTCAGATCAGAAAATGTAGCGAAAAATAAAGCTAGATTAAAGTTAAAGACAAAGTGAGATGAGAAGCAAAGTAAGAAGCTAAGCGAATCAATGCGAGCAGCAAAGCGAGCAGATAATTCAATGCAATAACAAAGACAAAAATGAAGTATAATGCAAAAACAAACAGAAAAACAATAAGCAGATCACGCAGGAGTTCAGCAAGAAGCAAACAGATAAGCAAAGTGAGAATTTAAATGGAAAATAGCCAAGAAAGAAGTGAAGGCGAGGAGGAAAGAGTTTTATATGAAGAGAGAAGGAAAACAATTGGCATAGTTAGAAGAAGTATGAGAAGTTAAGCAAAGGCAATGCAGAAAGCCAAGAGAGAAGCTCTACGAAACTTCCGATAATACAAGCAATAAAAAACACTTTTTGTGCAAACTTTTGGGCTAAAATGGACTTAAATAAAAACTAGTTTATATATTATAATGAGTGTGGAACATACGCAACATTCGCCGAATGTTGACAGTGGAACGCAGCCAAAAGTTCACTTAAATGGAATTTTTTCTCATACATTACAAATGTGATTAACCGCCAAACTTGGTAAAGTTGTAAATGACTGCATGCGCTTTGAGGGCAGGGTATAAAGGGCAAACGAAGCCGCCAAACTAAGTGCCAAGAAACAAAATCAAATGAATGTGCCGAACCAGAGAGTGAGAGGGAGAGTGAGAGGGGGAGAGAGAGAGGCCTAGACGGCGCAGTAGATAAAAAGCCAAGCGAAAGCAAATCAAATAAATTACATTAAAAGAAAAATATGTAATAAAATAAAAATGCCTCCGTCACAAACACATAAACAAACGCACTCTGCGAGGGCGGGAGAACAAAGAAGAACAAAAGCGCACAAATGGACAAATGGCCCAGACAAAAGGCAAAAATTACAAACGCACACACACTCGCACACACACACACACACGCGCACACACACACACGCACACCTATTGCGTTCTTGCTTTGAATTGTTGTTACATTTTTGCCGAATTCAATTCATATTTCCATTGACAGACTCTTTGCTTGAAAGCGATCTGGCAGCACCAAAGAATTTAATATGTGTGTGTTAAGTTGGCTGCGCCTCAAAAATATTCATGAATTAAAGCTGTACATAAAGCTGCATATATTGCAATGCAGCTGCTTTTAGCTTGATGGAAAATAAAATAACAGCAGCTATTGAATATATGTATATATATTTCTAAATCACAGCCGATTTATATATATATATAACTTTTAAAGTATCATGATTTAAGCTTGACAGAGAAGTGGCAGCAACAACAGGTTCAATTATGGCGTTTGATTAAGGTTCACATCAATTTATCGACATGTTAAAGTGCCGGCTAACTGACTTGATTTTCTCGACAACACAAACAAAAACCCCAATTAGCTTTTTGAGTTTTGTACAACGATAAACATTTTACTCTTATTTTTACTAGATATTAAATAAATCACAAAACTTTGATAGAGCTTAACTATGTATTGTGTGGAATAAACTAAATTTGACATTGAGAAAGCGAGCCTCACGGAATTAAATCAGTGCATTAAGCCAATTATCAATCAATTAGGCTGACAATGTCTAATTGCTGTAGGACTGGGCTTTCAATAATTAAATAATACATTAAGTTGGCTGCGCTTGAAGACATAAAGCCCTGGTCAATTTCTAATTGAAGTAAAGCTGGGTTTTAAAAAACTTAATTAGCGCATTAAGTTGGCTGCGCTTAAACAGACAAGGCCCTGGACAATGTCTTATTGATGTAAAACTGCGCTTTAAGACAAGCGAGTGCAGACAATGTCTAATTGATGTAAAGCCAGACTTAAAAAAAAATAATAACAATGCACTTGAAAACATAAAGCCCTGGTCAATTTCTAATTGAAGTAAAACTGGGTTTGAAAAAACCTAATTAGCGCATTAAGTTGGCTGCGCTTAAACAGACAAGGCCCTGGACAATGTCTTATTGATGTAAAACTGCGCTTTAAGACAAGCGAATGCAGACAATGTCTAATTGATGTAAAGCCAGGCTTTTGACAACTTTAATAATATATTAAGTTGGCTGCGCTTGAAGAATTAAAAAACTGTTAATTGCCGCATTAAGTTGGCTGCGCTCAAACACATAAGCCCCCATAACACACAGTCTTATTGGCTTCGAACTTTTACGCATTGCGAGACTTAATAACGCATTCTAAGACCCAGAATAAACGTGACAACAACGCGAAAACGATTTGGTGGACCATTTATGTGTAAATGCAGTGCAGCATAGAATCATTTGAGACGTAGCCAAACAAAATGTTCGCCACATTTTCAAGACAAACACAAGAGTTTTGCACATAAATATTCGCATTATGCGCTGTGCCTTAAAGTTTCGATCCTTCGGGCCGCAGTTTTTGGCCGTTAGCTGAATATTATTGTTTTCGTCAGTTTTGGCAGCGAGCGTTTGTTTTTTAATGGCCCAAAATGTAAAAGCCACAGCAAAAAAAAAAAAAAATGAAAACACACAGTATCCAATGCAAAAACCATAAAACACTTTTGCCCAAAATAAAAGAAAAAATATATAAAGCAATGTGAAAACAGAAAATAAAATAAGCAAGCTGCATTCGAATAACAAATTCCATAGAACTTTGCTCAATTCATAAAAAAAAAAACGAAAGTCAAGCAAAACTTTTGTTTCACATGAGGCCCCGGCGCCCCACCCCGCCCCGCCCCGCCCTGCCCCGCCCTGCCCTGCCACAGATCGGGTCCGTTATTGGATGGTTGGCTGGATGAGTCATGCACTCCGCTTTAGCGGAGCATTCATTGTTATTCCCAACGTTTCAATGGGGCTCAATCGAACGGGCATTTTGTGTGGCGCTGCCCTGCCGCAGTCAATAATGCCGCACGCCCCTTCCTCTCCACGATCTCTCCCTCGGGCAGGCGCAGCTACCTTGGCGCGCGCTTATAAGTAGGCTATGAAAAGTGTGGCCGCGTCTCGTTTGTCCTTGAGTCGGCATTTGGCTAAGTCGCACATAAGCCAGAGATGCCCCATGCCCAATTTTGGTGGCGGCCACATTTACCTGCATGCTACTTAACCTCGCGCGCGCACACACACACACACACACACTCATATGACCGCAACGTCTCGCAGCGGCTGACATTACCGGCAAGTAGCTTAAATCCTTTACATTATCCTTCACGTTATCCCACATGTAACTGCTTCTAAGCGTGCCCAAGAACCGTCCATATCGGCCACAATTCTTGCTCCGTTGCCCAAAGGGATGGCCAGCAAGGGGGGGGGGGGGGGGCATACTGTTGTGGATGCTTGAAAAACTAACAAGAGCGAAAAACTTAAGAGAAAATTGCCCAAGCGTCGAAGAGCATCAACTGGAAATTGAACTGGAAGCCGGGCCAGAGCTCTGCACCGACTACGCAATGCGCTGCCTAAATAAAGCGAGTGTGGGTTAAAAAATCGAGAAAATGCGGGCATAACGAAGATTGAATGCCCTTCCGACTTTGCAGATATGTGAGCAGAGTTGAGTTTGATATAAAAATCTGGGAAAACAGAATAGTTTGTCTCAGCCGATAGTAGTATATAGAAAAGCGATCTCATTTCCCATTTCCCACATATATAGTATATACAGTTGTTCTGTAGAACGTTCAATTGCAGATTAAAACTTGAAATATTTTATTAAAATCATGAAAATACTTATATGGCAAACCAAGTTTTGAGCCAAAGCCTAGATCAAAGCATGTTTAAAATCGGGTTCACGAACCGGTTCCAGAGCAATAAGTTGATTCGAACCAGCAACTTTTCTTTGAGCTGACAGATATCTGGCACAAAAAAAAAAGTTGTCCATACAAGAACTTATGTCTCGGCCCATTTCTTCCCACAGAGCTATATATACTATATATAAATCCGATAGTCATAATAGTTGGTAACAAATAAAAACCAATAAGAGTTTATTTTGATGAACAATATGAGCAATAACTAGTATGAAAAGCAATGAAAAATTCTACCTAAAATAAAAATTTTTGTATATTCAAGAGTCGATTTCGATTTCTGGATACCGTTGAAAAAATAAGATAAATAACAAATAATAGAAATATGCATGATACCAAGCTACCAGATTTATGCTAAGCACCTAAATACAATTAATGGTATTATTATTTATAACAAAAGTTTCTTAAAGTCAATCAAACTGGTTGTCAGTCAGAACGTTGGCAACGCCACAAGAAAACCAATATGCAGCGTTGCCAATTCAACGAATCAACCACCTTCCAATACTGGAAGCCAAAGAGAGTATATAAAAATTTTGGCGCGCATACTGGAAGCCAAAGAGAGTATATAAAAATTTTGGCGCGCATCGGGAGCAAGAGAAAATTGCCCAACACTGATTGTAAAACCGCAAAAGTTGTTATTCAAAACAGATTTTGCAGCTGTTGCTAACGGTTAAACCTTACAAATTTTTCGTTTAAAATGGCAGCCACAATTTTGTCCACAGCAATAAATAATGTTGCAATTTAATATGGCTGACAAAAGGGCCGTTTGTCAGGCATTGACAACTGTTGCCCGCTTGCCCAAACTTGAGTTAATTAAATATGAAGCACTTTGTTAAGGCGACGCCCATGGGAGCCGACCCGGCGACCTTGCTGCAGTACGGCTCGAGTTTCGACAATGTAATTAATTGTGCATTTCAAGCTTTGTATCCGGCTGCAGTTGTTGCATGTATCTGTCAAATGTGTCTGGCCAAATTTACAGCTCGATACTGAGCCAATTATAATTAATGTTAGGTTAGGTCAGCTAAAGTTAGGTTAGTTTGAGACATTTGCTCAACTCTGCACACATAAATCTTACAGATTAAGCTTTGCAAATGAAAAGCAGTCAACGCACTTGCGCTATAATAGCATACTTGATGAAAACATAGACTGAATCTGATTTCGGTTGGTAATTTCAGTTTCTATCGCAAATGCTGATGTGTCGCCACAAATTGTTGCCCTTTTCTGTGGACCAATTCATTGCAAGCGCTCTAATTAGTAGCCCAAGTTATCACAAACGTTTACGAATCTCATCAGTCAGAGAGCTGTAAGCCACTGCAACTGCAACGGCAACTGCATCTGCAGCTGCAAGTGCAATAGCAGTATATAGAAACAAAGCAAAAGTCAACTAGCACCAGGAGTGAAAATTAACTGCGCATTTTCCCAGGCAACGGCTGTGCTCCATGCGTAGTTACCCTGTTAAACTGTTCGATAACTGGCTAATGCATATAACTGCAGTGTTATCGATAAATTGGTTATATATAAAAATCAGCTAATAGATTAATAAATAACAATAACAACAAGTCCTCGAATATTTTTAGCAATTAATATGCCAATTTTATATGCCTCACACCTCGGTAAAGCTGTTCGAAAGGTCGTTAAAGCTTATGACTGGAGTATTATCGATAAATTGTATATTTCAAGCAAGCTGTTAAACTGCTGTGCTACCCTGTAACTGATCGATAATTAGATAATGCATATGACTGCACATTTATCGATAAATTGCTTATATACATATAGCAGGCGAACTGCTTAGCCATGAAAAAGATTAATAAATAGCAATAGCTACGAACATTTTTTAGCAATTAAAATGATCATTTTATGTGCGTAACTCAGCTGTTCGATAACTCGTTGAGGTTTATAGCTGTAGTGTTATCGATAAACATCGTATCGATACACATGTATATTTCAAGGCAGCTGCTAAACTGCTTAGCCGATGCTCCGTAAATAAAATGTTTTGTAAAAATGTTAAAAATTCTTTTGGGTTCGATAACTTGCACTTGAGCGCCTTTAATCGGCAACCGGTTATCGATAAACCGAATAAGCAGATTAAATTCCTAGCCAATATACCCACATTTGCATTCCGCTGCAAAAAAAAAGCTACTTTTAAACAGGCAAATTAAAAACACACGGTAACTGTAACAAGAAGAATTTCAATTTGATTTTCTTGGGTTTTCTTTTTATCCAGCACACACACGCGCACACACACACACGCTCACACACATATACGCACTCATATTGCTGCGCTTTAAATTGAGGCTTTCGATGGAAGACTTGTTTTAAAGCACCTTCAATTTGTAGTGCTTCGATTCAGCCCAAGCCTGATTCAACACTATACCCGTCTCGCTCTTTCGCTTGCTGGCCTGCTTTATCAATATTTTTTGGCGGCGAATGCAACAAAATCGACCGCTGCTGCAACGGGGAGGGGAGCGGAAGCTGCCCAGTAGAGATGTGCGCTGGCCGTGAGTTTCGTGCGGGCTTCGTGCGTGCCTTCGAGCCTGATCTCTAAAGCACGAAAAACAAAGGCACACGAATACCCCAAAAGTCACGATGTGGCTCGACAAATGATGGCCTCATATAATAAGCAATATGTAAATCTAAATCTACCTATCTATCTATACATACATATATCTTTACACACGATCGAGAGAAGGGCCTCAATTAAGTAAAGTAAGTAAATATGTCTCCACAAAAATTCCAATAAGCTGACTTGTCCTAAGAAAGTGTAGCATAATTTTCTGGGTTCTTGGCCCTTTTTCGTGCTCGGCCGTGCTGGGCCGCGCCTCAATTGTCAGGCCCGCACCTATCTCTACGGCACAGAGAATGCATTTGAATGCCGTTAAATAAATAATGTTATCGGTAGTTGGCGCTTTTGACGGCAATGCAAACAATGCCATTTCGAGCAGCAACTGCAGCAGTTTAACTGTTAACACTCTCCCACCACCACACCAAACTCTCTAACTGTACACTTGTCCGCTGCGCACAATGGGCTAAAGCCTGAAAAAATTCGCGAGCTGCTGACACAGAAGAACATAACGAACGATAATTGAACACGAAAACAGTTAAGCCAACGTTATTGAGTCTCAAAGAAGGAGAAGCAGAGGAGAGGATAATAAGACGCAAAGGAATGAATGAACTTGCAAGCTAAAACATTTAACAGCATATTTAAAGGAATAATAATAACAATAATAATAAAAATAATAATAATAACAATAATAATGCCTCTTTAAGGACTTACCACTTTAAATATGCCAATAAACAAGCAGCCGCGACTTTCCACTTTCACACACAAAACACAACTGAATTTTGCCGCTGTGCAGAAGTCACTATTTGGCAACCTTTTTCTTATTCTCTTTAGTGCAATAATAACAACAACAACAAAGCCAACGCGAGCTGGATTAATGTGCATAAAAGCAGCAAGGCAAAATCATAATTACAGTTATGTCGCCGAGGCGCCGTTGCGCACGTAGGCAAAACGAAAACAAACGGCGCAAGTGAGTAAGTGCGAGACAAAGACAGCAAGATCGTGTGTTTAGTCGTTTTGACGCCGGCAGAACTTCATCTTGCATCTGCTTTGCGCTGCTTGCTGCGTTTTTGGCATGCACTACAAGTTCAAGCCGAGCTGCATGCGTGCGTGTGTGTGCATGTGTGTGTGTAAAACTGCTTGTATCCACTTTAGTGAGACAGAGCCAAGGTTTGTGAACAAATTGAGCGTGTGTGGGTGGGTAAGTGGGCATCCACATGTACACATGTACGTTTATAGGTATGTGTGCATGTATGTATATATGTACATATGTAGAGCAGCAGACATCGACACAAAAAACCTTTCAAAAATCTAGTGCGTAGCATTCGTTTGGCGCACACATTTCAATTTCCGCTTCATTTACGATTTTCTTTTTGCTGCCTCTCTGCCCCTTCGCTGTGCTTTCAACACATATATATATATATATATATATATATATATATATATTTCTTTTTTTTACAGATTTTCATCCATTCACGCGCACAGCAGCAATATCAATACCAATGCACATACACACACACACGCACACGCGCTCTCGTTTGCCGTTCTGGCTGTTCATTAAAAATGAAGAAGCTTCAGGTTTCAGCTCTCGCAGCAATCAGCTTTTGCCGCGCTGAACGGAATGCAACTTTGTGTGTAAGTGCCGCACACGGAAATTGAAGGACTCTTCATTAAAGTTGTTGCTTAAAGTCATTATTGGAGTATCAAAATGTATCTTTTTGAAATTTTGGCAGCATTTAACGGGTGCTATCCAATAAGTGTGGTATTATTCATAGTCTGTGTATAACATATACTTACATATCAAGTTTGGTTATAATTGTCAAAGTATACTTAAAACACTTGATCGAAAAAATTATTAACTTGTTAACCGTGTGATACACAAGGATATATGTATGTTTGAACTTTTTGAGTCTTTTGCATTTATATTCTCCGAGGTCGTGGGGCTTACGTATGTATATATTTTCTTTTTTGAATGTAAACCGTTAGGTTTCGATTGAAAAATCAAACCGATAAGCAAAGTGGTTTGTTTACGTACTTACTAATTATGGCAACAGTGACACGAACCCGGCGAATTGGCAGCACAATGAAATTACGTACTAAATGTGTGCTGCAACGCCAGTAAGGACACGAACCGGCTTAACAGCTAAGACGCATACCAACCAGTATTTTATGACGACAGTTAACGGGTGCGAAACGAGCGAATAAATCCTGTTGCGCAAAGGGGACATTTTGCTGTGCCAGTATAAGAGCGAGCGAGAGAAATAAAGAGAGCGAGTGCACATTTTGGCGGAACAATCATTAAGGTATGTATTTTGTTGTTGTTGTTGCGGTTGTTTGTGTTTGTGTTTGTTTTTGTTTTTGTTTTTTTGTCGGATTGATCGCATTGTTGCTGGGATTCGACATATTCATGTTTAAATTTAACTGTTATGTAATTGCTAACAACTGACTTAACGGTCTTGGTAACTGTTATCTATAATTTGTTGTTTCATTGTTTTCTTGAACTGCTCCTCGAACACATTCCGTTGGGCTGCTTACAAAATACACATGTGTGACTTAAATTAACGGTAACTTTCTGCCCGAAAAAGTCAATGCTTAACGACTACATAAAAATCTGCATTTACAGCTAGAACATAACATATATATGTAAACATGCACAGACACGCCTCTGCATGTGTGTGCCCGTGTGTGTTTGTGTGTGTGTTTGTGTTCATGCACAGTCGAAAATCGGCTTAAGTACACCAACTTGGAGGTTAACATAACCTCACTTAAACATGTACGCTGCTTAACACTAAAATGGGAGGGGGGAGAGAGGGGCGTACTAAGACTATAAAATACATACATACATATATATATATATATATATATTCAAATATATCTATACGTATATAGCATAAACTTAAATCGAATATTTATAACGTTTCAAAAAAAAATAAAATAAAATGATAATAATAAAAGAAATGTAAAAACAAATTAAAACAAAATTGCTGAAAAACGTGCAAGGACTTAAGAAACAAAAAGAAACTCTCTCTCTCTATATATATATATATATATAGGAAATGGCTTAAAGTGGATTGGGATTTAGGCTTACAACGAAAACGTTTGCACTTGGTCCTGGGCTGCGCTGGGCTGAATCCTGGCGCCGCCTTTAGAAGCGCTGCGGCAAGAGCTCGCTCTTGATGCCCCGCATCGAGTGCTTCTTCTTGCGGTGCGTGGACAGATTGCAGGACTGCTTAAAGGAGGCGCTGCACATATCACAGTTGAAACGCCGCTCCTTGCTGTGCACCACCCGATGCAGCTCCATGCGTGACTTATATTTAAATTTCAGTCCACAGGTGCCATAATCGCAGATATACCAGCGCTCGCCGTCGTCCGAGGAGACGGCGCTGCTGGCGCTCGCCGTTGTGCTATTGGAGTCCTTTGGCGCCAGCTCCTGCCCGGCGGCAACACCAATTAGCGGCATATTCAGCGTGCTGCATGTCTGCTGCATAACCGTTGCATTGCTGTTAGCGCCCGCTCCGACTGGGCCGGCCAGTGCGGCATGCGGCGGCGTTGTGCCGGCTGTTGGCGTTGTCACAAAACAGGGCGTCGACGGCGGCGGCGGTGGCGGCGGCGCCGGCACCACCTGCGACAGGTGATAAATGGTTGTTGTGTTTGTTGTCACCGCTGCGCCGCCGGCGGCGGCGGCGGCGGCGGCAGCAGCAGCTGCCACCTGCATTTCGGGCGTCAGCGTCAGGCTGGTGGGCTCCACTTTGATGTCAATGCCGCTGCCGCTGCCGCTGCCGCTATTGCTGCTGCGTGTGCTGCTCTCGGCAGCGGCTGTCACCGCATGCAGCTCGGCAAGATCCTTGACCGAGTCGCGCTGCTGTTGCTGGTGTAGCTGCTGCTGCTGCTGTTGCTGTTGTTGCTGCTGCTGTTGCTGCTGCTGTTGTTGTTGCTGCTGCTGCTGCGCCTCGTGCAGCTCGACAGCGGCGGCAACCTCGCGCTGCTCCTCCTCGCTGTACTTGGCACAATGGTAGAGGGCCAGCGGCACGGGCACCGCCGCCTGGTTCGCTGTGGCGCTCGCCGCGGCCGCCGCAGCGTCCACGTCCGTCAGGCAATAGCTGGAGTTGCGGCCATGCTCCTGTTGCACAAACAAACATGAATACAACATTTTGGGCGCCAAAAGCAATACGAAAAGCGCATTTGTTTGCAGCCTTTTGTGTGGAATGTGGATGGGATTTCGGTGGGGCTGTTTATTGTGAGGGACAGCTGTGGTGCAGCTGTGGCGCTTACCTTGGCAAGGCCGTGCAGGAAATTGTGCTCATCTTGTATGTGCTTCCAGAATGCGTCCTGCGTTTGCAGCTCCTCCTGGCATGTATGGCAGACAATCCAGAAACTGTCGCCGGATAGACAAAACTCACCCAGTTTCGTATAGATTTTATTATTCTTGCTGAGAATGCGCGGAAAACCCATTGTGTTGACGTTGTTTGGCGACGCCTCGGGGCCGTGGGTTGCGCTTTATTATTATTTATACGAATGTTTTGTTGGCTGGCCGCAGAACAGGGTTGCATTTAACAAGCTGTGCATTCTATTACGATATATCGATATATTCGGCCAGCCGTTGTGCAACACTTGCACTTGCGCGCGCGCGCACACACACACACACGCACACACACTCAGCGCGGCCGGCCAGCGTTGCCACCTGTCACCAAGTTGAGCAACAAGCAAAGCTCGAAAAAGAAGAAAACATTTGAAAGCTTTAGCATTTCTTTTTAAATTTATTTACTTAATTTTGCTGCATTCTCATTTAGTTTCGTTATTTTGTAAATTTTATTTTCTGTTGGCCTTGAAATCAAATTAATAAACAGGAAAAAAAAAATTGATTTATAAATACTTTGACGGCTTCAACTAACAATAAAAATATATATGTATGTGTCTATATGTATGTGGTTTAAGGTGTGGGTGTATTTGTGTGTATTTGTGTGTGTGTGTGTACATACTAAACAGTAGAAACTGAAACGAAAGTATAAATTTCTTAATATTCATTTCCCCCAGCTAATTTAATAACAGCACAAAAATATATATATTTATATATATATATATGTATGTATGTATGTATGTCTAGCATATAATTAGAATAAAAAAAAATTTGTTTGTAATACAAATAAATATGTTTTGCGTTTAGCTTGTTCTTTGCCAAAAAATAATCCATAAAACGGATATTATTTATATAACTTATTACACATAATCCATGTATAAATAGATGCATAATACACATGATTATATACATACATTGTATAACATAAGCAATTTTTTTTTTTTATGTTTTCAACATATATATTAAACGTTTTTTGTTGTTTTTCTTTGCCTTTCTTAGCGTGTTTTTGTTTTTGTTTTTGTTTGTTTTTTTTTAGAATAATCGTTAAGACTTGGAAATTGTTCAATTTACAAAGTACATAAGTAGTTGCTTGCTTATATGGAACATGTTTTAACATAGCTTGTGGCAAGTTCTGAAACGAAAGCCCGACACAAACCGAATGAATTTCTTTATAGTACAATTGAATTTTTGTTTTTTGTGTTTTTTTTTTGTTTTTGTTAGTTTTGAGTAGTTTTTTTTTTTGGTTGCAAGAAATTGTATTTCTTGCTTAGAATTACAAGTTAATGACTTTATATAATCTTATCTATGCATGCGGAGACGAATGCACACGAAAATCAAATTAATTTATAACTATGCAGTCGGTTTCACGCCAGCGAACGAGCTGTAAATGTTGTTCTTGTTCTTGTTGTTGCTGTTGTTGTTGTTGCTGTTGTTGCTGTTGTTGTTGTTGTTAATTCGAGCGGGCAGCGCGCTTTACGAAAAAAAAGACAAGCGAACTTTTCAATTTGTTGTGTATGCATGTGTGTCTGTGTATTTGTGTGTCTGTGTGTGTGTGTGTGTGTGTGTGTGCTGGTGCTGACCTTGAAAAATGTTTAAGTTATTATTCAGTTTTGTTTCTTTCAGTTTGTTGTTGGCTTTTTTAATGTAATCAGTTCTTTGAGTTCTCAGTTTTAAAAAAAAATCCGTTTTTTTTTCCAGTTTTTTTTTGTTTTTGTTTTTTTTTTTTTAGCAAAATGAACGATAGTTTTTTTTAGTCCAGTGGGCGCTGTCATCGATAAGCGTTCGCTACGTGCAACTATCGATAATCGATTACTTTTGCGGCATATTATGCCCAGAAAATTAGTTAACCTACTTACGAGCTAAACAAACAAAAAAAAAAAAAAAAAAAATTAAATTAAATTATATAGTAATAAGATATGAAAACAAATGAATATAAATAACTTAGGCATAGACTACAAATGTACAGGGGGGGGGGGGGGTTGGAGAAGCGCATGTTTTTAGTTATGTTATTCCTCTGCCTCTTCTTTCTCATACTCTTCCTCTTATCTCTTTTTTGGGCGAATTCGTTCAGAAGGGATCGCCCGCATACCAGGGATGCACCCAGGGCGCCGACGGCGGCGGCGTCGGCGGATATATGGTCGGCGACGGCTGGCCGTGCTGATGATGATGGGCGGCCGCTGCCGCCGCCGCAGCGCTCATATGATGATAGGGCGCCGTAAAGGCGCCATAATAGGATGCGGCTGCCAAAGCGGCGGCCGCCGCTGCCGATGCCGTTGGCGATGCCGCCGACGAGTTTGTCGACGATGCCGGCGACAAGCTGGCAATGCCGGCCGCGCAAATGCTGTGCCGCCGATGCATGATCGCCTGCCGCTGCTGGCGCACAGCGGCGTCGGCGGCAACGGCGGCCGCAGCAGCAGCAGGTGTGCCACGTCGCACGGCACGCTGCTGCTGCAGCTGCTGCTGCGATGCCGCCGCCTCCTGCTTTGCCAGGCTCCAGTCAAAGGTGCCGCTGTTGCTGCTGCGACGCGGCTCGTGGGCGGCGGCGGCGGCAGCGAGCGGCGGACTGAGCATATTGGCAGCCGCCTTGCTGTACATATTGGACAAATAGGCGTGCTCCGCCTCTGCCATGTGCTGTGCAGCGGATCTGGCGCTGCTTTTATTGACGCTGCTGGCCAGTTGCTGCTGATGCTCGGCATGTTGCCGCTTCTTTTGCTGCCGCTGTTGCTCCTGTTGCTGGCGTGTTGTTGCCGCTGCCGCTGCCGCCGCTGCTGGCTGCGTGACTGTGTGCAGCGCCAGCGGCTGCGGCTGCGGTTGCGGGTGTTGGTTGTGGGAGTACAACATTTCGTATGTGTTGCTGTTTCTGTGTGCTGTTTGTTGAAAGTGTTGCTGTTGTTGCTTTTGCTGCTGCTGCTGCTGCAGCTGCTGCTGCTGCTGATGATGATGATGTTGTTGCTGCTGTTGTTGAATGTGCTTCTGCTGCTGCTGCTGCTGCTGCAGCTGCTGCTGCTGTTGTGGTGCTGGCGGCGGTGCCAAATGAGCCATGTGAGATGCGGGTGTTGTTTTATGTGGTTTGTCTGTTGTTGTTGTTGCTGTTGATGAAGATGTTGCTGCTGCTGCTGCTGCTGCTGCTGTTGCTGCTGCTGCTGTGACTGTGGCTGTTGTTTTTGTTGCTATTGTTTTTGCTGTCGATGTTGTTGGCAAATGTTGTGCTCCCCAGCTTAATTCCTAGCTTGTGCGCGTACGCTTCGACGGCGGCTGCTCCGACTGGCGTGTCATGAATGTCAACTGCGTCATGTACTTGATTATGTCGCGGACTTGCACCAGCGGCATATTTTCATTGTAGGAACGATCGTACTCCATCAGTATTTGCACTTGACGCCTGTGATGAGAGCGAAAAAGAAAAGTAATGTAAATCGTTGCATTTCGTACTCGTAACACATTCATTCGTCACAGGCACTCGCTACTTTAACTCGCGCTGCAAACACTCGATACTATGTTATGCACCGTGTATACACTCTCGCCGCTTTCACTCGCTAAAGTTCACTCGCTACGCTTAATCGCTACTTCTACTAGCTGCTGTCACTCGTTAAAGTCCACTCGCTACTTTAACTCGCTGCAAACACTCGATACTGTGTTATGCACTGTGTAAATACTCTCGCCGCTTTCACTCGCTAATGTTCACTCGCTACGCTTAATCGCTACTTCTACTAGCTGCTGTCACTCGTTAAAGTCCACTCGCTGAGTTCCGCTCGCTCAACTTAATCGTCGTTCCTTTTGGGCTCTTTCACTCGTTAAACTAACTCGCTACAGTTATATGTTAAGAAGAGAAGTAATGTAAATCGTTGCATTTCGTACTCGTTACACATTCATTCGTCACAGGCACTCGCTACTTTAGCTCGCGCTGCAAACAAACGCTGTGTTATGCACTGTGTATATACTCTCGCTGCTGTCACTCGCTAAAGTCCACTCGCTACGCTTAGTTGTTACTTCTACTAGCTGCCGTCACTCGTTAAAGTCCACTCGCTACGCTTAATCGCTACTTCTACTAGCTGCTGTCACTCGTTAAAGTCCACTCGCTACGCTTAGTTGTTACTTTTACTTGCTGCTGTCACTCGTTAAAGTCCACTCGCTACGCTTTATTGTTACTTTTACTAGCTGGTGTCACTCGTTAAAGTCCACTCGCTGAGTTCCGTTCGCTCAACTTAATCGTCGTTCCTTTTGGGCTCTTTCACTCGTTAAACTAACTCGCTACAGTTATATGTTAAGAAGAGAAGTAATGTAAATCGTTGCATTTCGTACTCGTTACAAATTCATTTGTCACAGGCACTCGCTACTTTAACTCGCGCTGCAAACACTCGATACTGTTATGCACTCTCGCCGCTTTCACTCGCTAAAGTTCACTCGCTACGCTTAATCGCTACTTCTACTAGCTGCTGTCACTCGTTAAAGTTCACTCGCTACGCTTAGTTGTTACTTCTACTAGCTGCCGTCACTCGCTAAAGTCCACTCGCTGAGTTCCGCTCGCTCAACTTAATCGTCGTTCCTTTTGGGCTCTTTCACTCGTTAAACTAACTCGCTACAGTTATATGTTAAGAGAAGTAATGTAAATCGTTGCATTTCGTTCTCGTTACACATTCATTCGTCACAGTCACTCGCTACTTTAACTCGCGCTGCAAACACTCGATAATGTTATGCACTCTCGCCGCTTTCACTCGCTAAAGTTCACTCGCTACGCTTAATCGCTACTTCTACTAGCTGCTGTCACTCGTTAAAGTCCACTCGCTACGCTTGGTTGTTACTTTTACTTGCTGCTGTCACTCGTCAAAGTCCACTCGCTGAGTTCCGCTCGCTCAACTTAATCGTCGTTCCTTTTGGGCTCTTTCACTCGTTAAACTAACTCGCTACAGTTATGTGTTAACCTTTACTCGCTGAATTGACTAACAATTTTGCAATGCTCATTTACTGGATACATTCGTTACACATCCACTCGCTAATTATTGCTAAGCGTAATATTGGCCAAATTCTACTCGCCACATTTAGCCAACACTCGCTCAACTTAATTGTCGTTTCATTGGGCTACTTTCACTCGCTAAACTAACTCGATACGGTTATATTTAAACCCTCACTCGCTGCATTCACTTGGTTAACTTGCCACTCGCTATATTTGTTTGTTAAATCTACTCTCGCTAAACTTACTCGCCACTTTTATATGCTAATGCCATCACTCGCTACATTAACGCCTCCCACACACTTTTAGTCGCAACGACTAGCTGAAAATCTTATTCTAGATGCATTCACTCGTTCACATGAACACGCCAATTTCACTCGCTGCATTCGCTCGCTACTTAAATTGGCTATAGCAAGAGTTTTGCACTTACCGATTCGCCTTGTAGAGCTCAACGTGAAGCGCCTCAATTAACCGCTTGCAATGATCCAGTGCGACATTGGGAAAGAAGTTCTTCTGGAATTCGGTGAGGGTCATCAGCTGCTCGGAGTCATTGTAGGCCTTCATATTGATGCAGGGCACCAGATGCTTGTCCACGCACACCTTCTGCACCTTGTACGGCGTCAGATTCATGCTGCTGGTGGGTATCTCCGGTATGACGCACAAACGCTGTGCCCCATCACCGGACGCACTGGCGCAGGCAGCGGCGAGTGCCGCATGCCGTTGCAGATGCATCGAGGCGCTGTTGGCGGCGCTCGAAGAATTGCCCGAGCCGCCAGCTGAGCTGCCGCCATTGGAGCCGCTGCCGCCGCCGCCGCCGCCGCCGCCGCCGCTGCCACCACCACCGCCACCGCCGCCGCCGCCGCCGCCGCTGTTGCTGCTGCCGCTTCGGCCGCCGTTCTGCTGCAGGTGCGCCAATGCGGCGGACATGCGCTGATGCTGGGCAGCTGCCGCCTGCTGCTGCTGCTGTTGTTGCTGTTGCTGCTGCTGTTGCTGCTGCTGCTGCTGTTGAACGGCAGCGGCCGCCTGCTGTTGATGCTGATGAAATGCGGAGGCCGCTAGCGACCTTCGGGATGAAGACAAATCGATAACATCAGTGGGCGTTGTGCTGGGCGTGATTGTGGTGCTGCCAATGCCAACGTCCAAGTGGCAGCTACCACCGATACTAAATGGCTGATGGCTGTGTGACTGACGACCGTAACCGCTAATCGATTGCTTGTGATGCCGCCCACCCCCAACCCCACCCCCACCCCCATTCCCATTGCCACTCCCGCTGCTGTTCGCCAGCGATAATATGGCCAAGGGCAGGGCATTTGATTTCGTTGAGCAAATGACGCTCTTTTGCCTCCCCGCACTCGCACCACCCACAGCAGCAGCAGCGGCAACACCATTGCAGCTGCCGCCGCCGCCGCCGCCCAGCGGCGAGGCCGCCGTCGTGGACGCACTCGAGCTGGAGCAGGAACTGGACGGCGAGTGCAGAAAATGGCCCGGCAATTGTGGCGTTATTGTCACATTCGGATTGGAGGCCAGCGACAAGGTGGTCACATTGCCACCACCGCCAATTGCCGGCGACATGGGCGGCGATATGTACGAGTTAAGGGGATGTGAATTATGATTATTGTTATTATTATTAAGATGTTGTTGTTGCTGTTGTTGTTGTTGCTGCTGTTGCTGCTGCTGCTGCTGATTCGCATTGGTCTGTATGGACGTGGAGAGATCAGGATTGGCTATCACCTTGTGTATAACGGCGCGCATCTCGTCCGTCATATTAAACTTCTTCTCAAAGTCCTCCAACGCTTGCGTGGAGTTTAACGGTATCGTGGTAACACCTCCAACACCACCAACCCCACCACCACCACCACCGCCACGTTGCTTGCGTCCAACCGATTGCTGCTGCTGCTGCTGCTGCTGCTGCTGGTGATGCTCGTCGGGTATGAGCGGCGGCACAGTTGGCTTGGTAAAGGTGCCGCCGCCCGTTGACTTGTTGTTGCTCTTGTTGTTGTTGTTGCTGTTGTTGTTGTTCGCCAGCTGCTTATTGGGATTGTTGTAGTCGAGCATGGTGATCAGATCCGTGTCGAGCGGCAGCGATGGCAACGCCGGAAAATTGCCACCCAGCGCTGAGCTGCCGCCGTGCGCCTTGCTCGACGACGCGCTGGCAATGCCGGCGCCGGCGCCGACGCCGACGGCAGCGCCCTTCATTTGCTGCGTAAACAACAAACGTTGCGTCGGCGTCAGCTGATTCCAGAGCGCCAAATTTGTATAATCAGCACGGGTCGAGGGCATATTGTAGTTGAAGGGACTGCCCAGCAGGGCGTGCATATTGGCAGCGACGGCGGCAGCGGCAGCGGCAGCAGCTGCTGCAGCAGCAGCAGCAGCCGAGGAGCTGCTGTTGCCGCCGTTTGGTGAGCAGCTGCTGCTGCTGTTTGCCGTTGTCTGGTTTTTGTTGTTGTTGTTGTTGGTGTTGGCGGCGGGGGAGCAGTTGGAGGAGGGCGTGGACGAATTGTTGCGCGTATTGCTGTTGTTGCTGTTGTTGTTGCTGTTGGCAAGGACATGGCCATGATGGCCACGTGGACTGTGCGTGTTTGGGGAGTGTTGTGCATGGTTAAATGTGCTATGGTGTTGTTGTTGTTGTTGTTGTCGTTGTTGTTGTGTCTGTTGTTGTTGTTGTTGTTGTTGCACCAGTGATTGCTCGACATTCGACCTAGAAACATTATATACAATACATGAGAGTCGCATTTAGCTTGGCTGCAAAATTTCCAGTTTTTTATTTTTTTTTCTGTTGCTTTTTATTTTTTGTATAAAATTGAAATTTATTTTACTTTTTTTTTTTTCAAGCATTTTTCAAATTTTGTTGATACGCGCGCCTAACACTTTTTCCACTCACAATGCACACACGCACGCACGCACGCACGCGCGCACACGCACACACACACACGCACACACAAATATATATATATATATATATATATATGCATGCGCGTATGTGTGTGTACACATATTTTTTTTGTTTTGGTTGTATTTTTCCTCACAATTTTTGCATACCAAAAAAAAAAAATCGGTTAACTGTTAAATTGATGCGTTTATCGTTAAGTTTGTCTATCGATTAATTTGCGAAGAACTTACGCGCTGCAAAGCTTGGATTTGTCTAAGGCTGGCATTTCTTGCGGCCAGTGTTGCTCTACTCTGCGCATTCGATTAAAACACTCGAAAAAATAGGGGCTTTTTTTTTTGGTATATTTATTTGTATTATTTCAGCCCTAAGCGCTTTATTGCTATAATCTAAACACACGTTCAACGTGTGTGTATGTGTGTGTGTTTGTGTGTGTGTGTATGTGTGTGTTTGTCTGATATTGAGTACAATTTGCATTTTGGATGAGATAGTGTTGTGTATGTGTGTATGCGTGTGTGCGTGTGTGTTTGCAATGAACAATATTTTATTTAGTTGCAACTAGCAAGCAGTGTTGGAAATTCAGCTGTTTTCTAGCTAGATTTGGCTAGTTACGGAGCTCAGCAGGCAACAGTTAAAGAGTTTTAACTGACTTAGCTACTCCTTGGCCAGCTTCTTGATTATTTTAAGCTTTTTTTTAAGCTTTTTTTCTTGTAACGGCAGCTGGTCACACTGCTTGCATGTTGCAACTTCACAGCTAATATTCTTTTTCATTTATGATTATAATTGTATTGCTTTTTTCGTTTCGTTTTTTTTTTTTTTTTTTTTTTGGTTTAAAATGAACTTTCTTAAAGTACAAGTCTGTATATTTGTTTATTATCAAAACAAAACAAAAAAAAACAAAAAAATACATTTTGCATTATTGCTTGTGAGAATTTTGTTTGCCAAATTTGATCAACTTGTACACGCATTATATATAATGTTATCTTGATCTCTCTCACACACTCTCTCTCTCTCTCTTTCTCTCTCTCACTGTGTATGGGGATAGTTTAGGTATCTGATTCTGTGCAGTTGATTTTGATTGCGGCTCTTGTTAATTCGATTCATATCTTGAGGCCGGGGTTGAGGTTGAGTTCTTTGTGGATTGTTGGTGTCTCTGCCATAGGGGGTGGGAGGATACCTGTCACCAGAATTTCTTGTTAAAATTCCATTTGTTTTTATTTTTTTATTTATTGTGATTTTGTTTTTGTTGTTGTTGTTGTAAATTGTTGACGTTTTTGTTTAAGTCTGATGTCACGATTGTTCATTTTGATATCATTTCAAGTGCGACAAAATTAGTTAGGGGTAGTCAGTACACACAGCCATAAATTATATGTATGTATATATGTTTGGTTGTATATATTTCAATATATATGTATGTATATATATATATATATTTTCAATTGATAAGAATAGCAATAACAATATTTTTTTTTTAAACAAAAGTAAAGAAACAATATTGTTTTCAAAATTGTTAATTGCTTTTTTTCATTTTCTTTTTTTTTAATGCGAATTCATGTTTTTCAAAATATGTTGTAGTTCTTCTATCAGCGTTTTATCTAAAAATCTCATTGAAATTAAGGTATATTCGAAAGAAAAAACAAATAATCGGAATGACAAAAAATAGTCTTAAAAGGAAACGATTAGTTGTTTTTAGCCAAGCATAACAAATAGAAATTGTTTTAAAAAAGCGTTAACAAATGTCAGGGCATGCAAACTACAGCAAAATATATTACAAATATATTTAACTACGAAATGGAATGTGTGTGTAGATGGAGAGTTTTTTTTTCGAGTCCTGGGGCTTATTACGTTCATCGTTAGTTATCAACTGTAACCCAAACAAAAATTTAAGTGTGGCGGGGAAAACAAAAACAAAACAAAAAAAAACAACAACCTTTTTTTTCAATATCGATTTGTAACACAGAACACCCTAATGCATGCCAAACTTAAGAAATTGTGTGGCAAATTGGGTTTTTTGTGTTTATTGTTGGGTTATTTTCGAAATTAGATTTGTTAGTTACGTAGAAAATAGTTTGTTTAATTCGTTTCAAATTTGATTCAGTGTCGATATTTTGAAAAACATAACGTTCTTTGATCTTTTCATTTGTACATATCAAAATATCGAATGCGATGGAAAAGCTCCGTTTTTTTTTGTTCTTTGACTACAACAACAATAAGAAAAACATGGAAAGATTTTTGTGTGTATTCAATAATTACAATTAATTTTTTTTTTTTTTTTTTGGCGTGTCGGAAATAAATTACGAAAAATAATGTGGCGTGACGTTTTTTTCTTTTTTTTTGGAGGTAGGAAGGGCAAACAAATGGTAGCAAATAAGTTATGCGTGTAACGATTATTTTTCATAATTTCATAACGTATATATTTATCAAAAATGGTAAACACAGTCGAAAATTGTATTAAAAATTAAATAAAATGCGTGCACAAACGCCGATTTCGGTTTTCTCTTTCAATTTTTCTTCTTTTTTTTGTACGACTAAGATGGAAAAAACAATTGGTGCATGGTAGAAGAAAACCAAAAAAAAAAAAATAAATAAAGTAAATTACAACAACTTGCTGCTGCTTTTATAAATGTTTAATTTAGTTCGTATCACGTGGCACCCTAATGGCAGAAAAATAACCAACTTAACTTAGAGTGAAAAAGTAATGTATGCATGTACACATAATAAACGAATTACAACAAAATTTGAAAAACACAATTTCTGCGCAAAAAAAAAAAGTTTTGTTTTTATCCTTTGATAATCATTAAATATGATTGATATGTATGTCATTGGCACACACATATATATACATATAAATATATATATATATATATAGACATATGTATGCATAAAGAAAAGCAAAATCAAAGTAAGTAGCAAAAAAAGTAAATGTAACTGTAATTGCAAATTGCTTTCATTTAGTTTAAAAACGGCGCAGTTACAAATCGATAACAACAAAAATGATATCAACCGATTAATCGATTGCATATATGAATACTTACATGTGATTGGCATTCTGTCCGGCCGCTGAACGAACCAGAGGCGGCGGCGCATTACCGCCGCCGCCCCCGCCGCCGCCACCACCACCGCCGCCGCCGCCGCTCTGACTGTTCACCGAGGACATTGAAATCGCAGGATTGTTATAGGAATACGGTTGCGGGCGGCTTCCACCCAGCATCATGTTGTTTAGATGTTCGCGGTATGCGCCGCGGTTGGCATTCGCATGCGTTTGTTGCGCCTACGGGCAGGCAAAAAGAGGTGGAGAGAGCGAGAGAGAGAGAGAAAAGAGAATGGTGAGTTAAATTGTTGTAAAAATGCTTATGTGAGAGTGAGTGCAATATAAAATAAACCTCAACAGGTTGCCAAGCACAGACACACACACACACAGACACGAACACATGCATACGTTTGCTACAACTACAACTGCAAAGAGAGCATAGCGCAAATATGTATGTATGTATGTGTGTGTGCGTGTATGCTTGTATGCATGACCCAGTTTCTAAGCTGCTGCGGCTGCTGCTGCTGCTGTGTTGCCAAACTGTATGAAAAAAAAAAAGTATTCAACTAAATATGTATGTATATGCCATAAAGACAAACATACGGTATTACATTAACTATGCATCTGTTACAGACCCGGCGGCTAATTATGTTTGGCCTTTTCTGTGCCAATTAAAAAATGTACGCTCTGTTAATGTTATCCTTACCCTCGCGATACGTGGAATAAGACTGCGTCATAGCTCATTAAAATCAAGGGTTCTATTTAGGACACTGATTAGCGCGTTTTCCTTTTGCCCACGCACACGCCCACAAATACACACACACACACACACACACACACATTCATTGGCCTCGTGCGTCATTTGTGCCGAAGTGTGGGAGAAACGGTGTTAACAGTGGGCGGCAAATGCAACTGCCGACCTTTAGACTAATTGATAACAACTACAACTACATATTTTTGTCTTTAACTAGCAGATATCTACAGGACTTTAGGTTTATCTTTAAAATGGAAAGAACAGGCAAGCCGGCGAACGTTTGTTAATTTGAACAAATTTATGGTTCAGCTCGTGAACTATTCGGTGGTTGTAAAAGTTGAACTGGAACCACAGCAGCTTACACGATCAACGGTTGAGTAGTTTGAACGATTTACTGGAACTGTTTTTTTTTTTCGTTGGGTTTGTTTCTGCGTACTTTTCGCCTGACCGCAAAATTACTCGCTGGGAAAGGTTGACCTTGTAAATTTAATTAACCCTTTTCGAAAATTATTATTCACAAGTTTGTGCTAATTTATTGCAGCTAAGAAATAAGAACGAATATATGAGTTCCCGCATTCATAAAGAAGCTTGGATTATATTCTCGACAGATAAATATATATACATATATGTATATCGAAGATAATGTGGCGGATATTACCTAGTCACAGTTTGGAAGAAAATCTACTTATTCAAATTATGAAAAGTGCAACAATTGCACACATGCCGACTAATAGACAACTGTTGGAACTGCTGAGCTGCTGATCAAAACTATGAACTGTTGGAACTGTGCTAGTTCAAGGGGTGGATTGGTTCACGGCAAGTCGTTCGATTTTACGCGTGCAGGGCTCAATGGAAACTTTGCTACCGGGTGCTATCGACTGTACCATATTCTGTTCACAGCCTAAAACGGTCGAGAACGACTTCAAGAGATGTCGATATTTGTCAATTGACCCGCCTTCTAGAGGGCGTGGTCGCAATATTATATTATTTTGTCGCGGAAAAATAGCCAAATATATACATATATATTTATAGGAACAAGTCGGACATAGCACAAAACTAAAAAGCCCTCTTTTACTGTGTGAACAGAGTATATGGTATACAAATCAGGCCACACACACACACACACACAGGTATCACTTTATCCATGCACGGCATTTTTGCACAGGCAAGGGTTGCCGGAGTGTGAGGCAGACAGAAGCGGATTTTGTTGCTGTTGAAGCTGGCGAAGCCATGCCTTTTAAGGTAGAATGGGAGGAGGGGGGGGGGGGGGGGAGCACGGTTGCCACTTATCACTCTTGTACTTATCGGGTTTTAATCAATAATATTAGAGAAATACTTATGTATATTGATTTTGGTTAGTTTTATATACATAAGTATAAGAATCAACAAACATTATGGAATAAACCCCCGAATTAAGAACCTCTTGGTTTTAGTAACAACAGAATTGGCTATCAATTTGCTCAAATCTGTAAGAACTAGAGTTCTTCTCAATAAGTAGCTAAAGCAGGCAGCATTTTGGGAATAATTACCAGCGTAAGAAAAGGTACTTTTTTTTGTGACGTATTTGGTGAATTCTTAGTAAATTGTGGTACTTTTTGTTTGCGAAGTGGCAACCGTGGCGGAGAGCGCAACTGTTGTTGTTGTTGTTGTTGCTTCGAGTGAGCGAAGCGGCGATATCGATAACAATAACGATAGGCCTGGTATTGGATATTTGGCCCATCGACATTTTGCCGCACACATACATACATATGTATATAAGAATTACTCACCAACATTTGAACGTGTAGTTGGGGCACATTATTCTGGCTATTCATCCAGCCACCGGTGGCCAGTGCCTGGACGGTGGCCTGCGACAGCATGCGCGAATTGCCCTGCGTCTGAAGCATGGCCGCTGCCGCTGCGTGCGTATTGAATGCAGCTGCTGCTGCCGCCGCAGCGGACGAGAAATTGCCACCGTTTGGCACGCCATTGGCAGCGGCTGCGGCCGCGACTGCAGCCCGTTGCTTCATCAAATGCTGCTGCTGCGCCGCGGCCGTGGAATGCTGCTGCTGCTGTTGTTGCTGCTGCTGCTGTTGTTGTTGCTGCTGCTGCTGATGCTGCTGCTGGGACTTTTGTACTGCGGCTGCGCTGCTGTTGCTGTTCACGCTGGATGTTATCTTTGGCGGCGGCGCCGATGGCTGACGCGTCCAGTTAACGGAGTTATTGGCATTCGCCCGATTGCCAATCAGAAGATTCGAGTCGACCACCTTGCTGGGCCAATAGTCCTCGAACTCGGTGCCATTGGGAAAGTAGCTCTTGATGTCTGTCAGCGAAATGACGGCGACATTTTCGCTGGAGAATAGCTCGTTGCGTATGCCCTGGACCTTGCAGCAGAATTTCAAATACGCCAAATCCCAGCCGTTTAACAGTTCCGCCTTTGTCTTTAGGTTCTCGGTTTCGCCTTCGAAATAGAATAGCGGCACCACCTGCTGATTGTTGCGCACGGTATAGGGCACAACGGACTCCTTATTGATGCGTATGAAACCGCATTTTTCCGATGGCGTTTTGCTGCCGCCGATCAGTTTGCGATAACAAATGTCGAGAAATTGATAAAATTTCGATGCATCGCTCAGACGTACAACCAGATCCTTTTGCGTGAAGATGTCGCGTCCGAATTCAACATCGCAATGCTTATGGTTGATCTCGATAAAGAGACGGGCCTCTGCATCGGTTATGTAATAGCTGCGTACACAGGTGCAGCTGGAATAGATGTCCGGATGCAGGTAATTTAGATATTTGCCGAGCAGCTTTAGCTCGATCATTCGCACCGAGCAATATTTCTCCGATTGCCTGTATATATACGGTATCGATACTTTGCCAAATTGCGCCCAACCAAAATGTCCCTTTATCGATTCCTCATCGCATGGTCCGCCCGATGATTTCTTATCGTTATCGCTGATCGCGCCATTGGCACGCCCATTGGCTGCCAATGCGGGCACCACCTGCATTGTGCCGTTCGGTAGCTTCTGATGTCGCGACAGGTAGCTCATAATATTTGTCTGGCCATTGCCATTGGTTAAGGGTGGCTGCATAGCACCAACGCCGCCGGCGCCAACGCCAGCTGCCGCTGCTGCCGCAGCGGTGGCGCCACCGACGCCGCCATTTGCATGCTGCATGGCCGCCTGCCGGCTGGCCTGCTGGGCGGCCTGTTGTTTTTGCTGCTCCTTCATTTTGGCCGCCAATTCGCGTATTTCGGCATCGTCCTCCTGCTTGACGGGCGGACCGAGCGCACCGCCCAAACTGTTGCCATGCAGCGGCAGCGACTGCCCATTGGCATCAATCACGCTCGTGATCTGCACATCATCGCTGCTGGACATGGCTGCGGCTGGTGATGATGCTGCTGCTGCTGCTGCTGCTCTCACGCTCGCTCGCTCTCTTACGCGCTTTATTTTGTTTTTAATTATTGTTTTTTCTTTGATGCTTTTCGTCGTATTTGTATGCAGTTTATTTTTGCCGCTTTAATTCATGTTGCATGTGCTGCAATTAGGCGAAATGAAATTATAATAACTAGTTTGTATAAGCACAAATCAAAAAAAAAATAACACAACATATGACCAGGGGGGGGAAAAAAAACAACAAATCGAATTGACAGCAAATTGACACACGCATTCAGTGCACACTCTCTTTCGCTCTCTCACTCTCTTTGGCACGCTGTCTCTGCCCCGGCATGGGCCAGCGCTCAGCTGACACAGATATGGCAACACTGGCGCGGCCGTTGGCCATACACACGCACACAGGCACGCGCGCACACATACACACACACACACACTCACACACAGCAAAACGTGCTGCCTGCTGCTATGTTGTTGATGTTATTTTGTTGTTGCCTTTTGCTTTTCAACTTTTTTTTTTGCGTTTGCTGTTGTTGTTGTTTGTATATCTTGCTGTTTCTTTCGCGCGCACTTTTTGTTGTTGTTTGTGGTATGAGTTTGGCTGCTGCTGCTGTTGTTGTTGTAGCGTTCGGCAGCGACTGCGACTGCCAGTTTTTTTTTGCTTTCTGTTTTGCAAATTTCTTTTTACAAGCAACTGTCAAACATATACACATATATAAAATAAGTTGCATTTTTCACATTATGTACTTTTTGCACATATTTGTATGCATGCATTTCACTCTTTTATTACTCACTTACAATTTCTGATTATGATATAGTTGATATTGAAACTTGAAAAAAATGTACACAACGGCATAATCGCTATTCTTTTTTATTATTTTCGTATAGCTTATTAAATTTATATACAATATATATGCATATAATTTGTATATATCTATGTATATATTTTGTGTTTTTGTTTGTTGTTGATTAAATACCGCCGACGCGACGCCTACAACGACGACGGCGAGAAACGACGCTAAAAAAAAAACGCTGCTTTTAGCTCTGCGGACTGCGACGAGACGTCCTCCCGTCTTCGCAATACACAAACGAGTGTGATCGTTGTTACGAAAATTATTTCAACGAAGTCAACTGAAAACTGTCTGCGCGTGTGTGTGTGCGTGTCTGCCTCTGTGTGTGTGTGTACATAGCAGCGACGTCGACGCTGACAGCGCAGCAGCTTTGTGTGTGTATACACTGAAATACATACACACACACACGCACACAATAGCGCAAAAAGAAATACAAAATACATAGAGCTAACGCTACTGCCGGCGCTGCAGCCGCAGCCGCAGCAGCAGCAGCAGCGGCAACAACGACTATGATGTCGCTGCAGAGGCACGAACATGCAACGAACATTTTGCCGAATTGCTGTTGTTTTTGTTGTTGCTGCTGCTGCTGCTGCCTGTCCACCACCGCACACCTTGCAACCCCCTTGTGCACTTCTTCTGCCGACTAGCTAAGCGGCGCTGCTAGCTACAGCTAGTACAACAACGGCATACTTACAGTGGTGCAATTCGATTTAAGCCGGGCAACAGCACGACAAATCAATTTATGAACTTCAACTTCAAGATTTAACTTTTAAACTAAAGTTAAGGGCAACTCATGGAAAGAACTACATATATAGGAAATCATTGCTATCTAAAAAAAAGTTTTATTTATTAAGAAGGCTGCGGCAAATTTACAGAAGCAATTTTTCATCTACATATGTGACAGCATAACATTTGAATGTTTTTAGTTTTTTAATTCTGTAAAATCATTGGATTAAGTTATTTCAATAATTTTTATGCCGTTAAGTTCAAGGAAAAGTTCATTTTGAGAAAAAGTCATCATGTTAGTAACAAAACAAGACTTAAAAAAATAACTGAAATGGGGCATAATCAGAGTGTCCTAGTATAAAACTGTGTGCACAAATATATACACAAGTTTCGATTATGGAAAGTAATTACGGCCAGAATCATGCATATTCAGACCACAGTGCAAGCGAAGCTTAAGCCATGTACGATTCAAGCACATAGAGCTAGAGCTGATGGCGGCGACGTCGACGGCTGCGTCTGACGCTAGCTTTGGCTCTGGCTCTGCGCTGTGCTGCGCCTTGGCTGCAGCATGGGTCAAATATGCCACAGTCCAGCGGGCCTGCCGCCCGTGTGCGTGTGTGTATGTGTGTGTATTTTGGGGCAGCAGAGCGCACAGTGTGCGGGGGCGTCTCTATTTTTGGCAGCGCTATGCTAACTCCGCCCCGCCCCGCCCCGCCATCACCGCTAGCTAGAGCAGCAACAGCAAAACCCGCACCCGCACCCCCACCCCCACCACCACCACCAACACCACCAACACCACCATCGCCCGGCTTAAACAACGCGACCCCTGGCAATACGACTTTTGTGTGGCATGCAGTCGCATGGTAGCCGGGTACGCTCACAGGCCCTGGCTCTGTGTACGCTCCCTTTCTCTCTCACACTACCTTTCTCTCTCACTCGTTCGCTCGCCCTCGCCCTCACGCTCTTGCTCTCGCTCTCGCTCTGCCGCTTGCTGGCCATCTCATTCCCTATGTGTATGCAAGAAGTTTTCGTTATTCGTGCGCTCTGTGTGCTCAAGAAAGGCCCCGCTTCGGTCGGCAGCAGCAGCAGCAGCAGCAGACAAGACAGCAGCTGCCGACGACATTGCGGACACGAGAGCGCTTCGTGTGTGTGTGTGTGTGTGTGTGTGTGTGCGTGTTTTAGTTGTTGCTGCTGCGACGCTAGCTGGGCCATTGTACGGTAAAAAGCAAAAACAGCGACGGAGGCGTCAGCTGCGCAGCACTAAAAGGTCGCACTTTGAGTGCATTTTCCACAACCCACAAAAAAAAAGAAGAGAGAGAGAAAGAAAAAATAAAGAAAAGCAAAAAAAAAAACAACATTTTCAAACAAATTCAGCTGCGCGCTTACCTGAACGCGCTCTCAGCCGTTCTCCCGGCCTTAAAGCTTCTTCTTCTATTTAAGCAGAGCTTTACTTTCGCAGCTGCGTCTAAAATTAGGCTCGTGTGCGTTTGGGTGTATGTGTGTGTTTTTTCAGCGATTTGCTAATTAGTCAGCTGTGTTGGGCCTTTACCGTATTTTGTGAATTCCAAATAAGCGACGGCGGGATTTGTGTTTTCCCTTACGTTAATTACAATTCATATATGTACATATGTATGTATGTATGTATGTATGTGTGCACCTTCAGAAGCCACACGCACACGTTGTATACATGTACATACAAACATAAGCACAACAATATCTGTATATGTATGTATGTATGCGTATGCATACATACACAAGCACGCAGTGGCATCGATAAGCATTGGCTTTTTTGTTGTTGTTGTTGTTGTTGTTTTTTTTTCTGTCTTTTTCTTTGTCGGGCAGCCCGAACGGTGGCAGCGCAAAGCGAGGCCCCGTTTCATGCACGCTTTGCTATATAAACAAAGCCAAGCATATGTGTGTGCGTATGAGTAACAGCAAGAGAGAGAGAGAGAGAGAGAGTGAGCGAGCGTGTGCTCGCCTTTCGCCATTGATACGAAAAGGATGATGTGAGGGGGGTGCGGTATGAGTGATTGTAGCTATTTGTGCATTGCCAATAGTTCGATATGATATTAACACGAAGTGGGGTTGGGAGACGGGGTGGGGGGTTTGGGGGCTTGACTCTCCAGTGTTTCCAAGCGTGCGTGCCACGTCACACAGGGCAGAGGTAATCCGAAGCGCGGAAGTCCTTCTAATATTTCTCTTAACGTTTATGTTTATGGGTTATACAATTATTTCTAATACATTTTAGCTGTTATGCAATTTATGTCTGGCCTGATTGAGTGATTGAATGACTGACTGACTGACAGACCGGTTAACTATCTGATTGTGTTATCAGCTGATTGACTAACTGATAGACTAGCTGATGAACTGATTGATTGACTGACTGACTAAGTAACTGATAAACTGACTGACTGACGAACTGATTGACTGATCCACTGACTGAATGGTTAGCTAACCGCCTAATTAATTGTCTGCTTGAATGATTGACTGACAAATATATTAAATGATTGACTAACTGATTGACTGATGAACTAATTGGTTGTCAAACTGATCAATTGACTGACTGATTGAGTAACTTATTGACTGATTAACTGACTGACTGCCTGACTTACTGTTTGGCTGTCTACTTGACTATCTAACTGATTGACCAACTGATTAATTGACTGACTGAATAACTAAATGATTGACGGATTGACTAGCTGATTGACTGATAAACTGATTGACTGACAAGTATTTAACAGACTGACTGACTGACTGACTAACTAACTGCCTGATTAGTTATCTTCTTGATTGATAAACTGATTGAATGACTGACTAACCAACTGATTGACTGATTAACTGACCCACTCACAGTCCAATACGTTACAGCTGGAAAGCTTTTTTTTTTATTTTAATTGATGGATGTTATTGGTTGAGTTGAGTGAAACATTTTCTGTTTCCCATCTGATCGGCTTGAATGTAATATTCAAAGTTATGTTTTACACATTTGGGAAAATTGCTCTTTATGGGTGGGAAGAAGGGTTCCAAATTTGGCCTTATCAACAGATCTTAATTCGTTCAATCGCCTTAAAAATTGGTTTACAAAAGATATTTCTTAATATCATAATAGAGCCCTTTATTATAAATAATAATATAAATACGAGTTGGCCCAGATAAAGCTGGATCCGTGTGAATATATACTGAATGCCTATGTAGCAGGTTTATTATATAGATTATTCCGAAATTGATCAGATAAATAAATTGTTACCCTTATCATTCTGCATTTCTTCTATGTTCAAGGGTAAGAAAACAAAAGTTGTTTTTATTATACTTCCCACATATAATCAAGGGCTTCAAGCATTGCCATGGATTCCAAATATTGAAGGAAACAATTCAATTCATTCATTAAGGTCGTCAATATAAAAACCTTATGACTTTATGGAGCTGCGTAGATCCTGAATAAAAAAGATCTATATCAACTGTAAATATCATCAATCACAGACATTAAACATGATAGAATACTACTTTGCATAGAAGTATGAAAAAAAGCAGACATCAGCTATATATTCACGGCCCCTGATATTGATCCAGATCATGTATACTTTTACATACTTCCAGATCAAATTATGATAGCAAGGGTATACGAAAATTGATAAAAGCAAATACACATATGCATATATGTATTTATGTACCTTTATCTGTGTATGTACAAATCTGTGAAAAAAAAAACGCTGTCAACCATTTACGGATGCAGCACAAAGAGGAATCACATAAATAGAATGCTGGCTAAAGAAAAGGCCTGAAAGCGTGCAGCTCTCTTTCGGCTCTCTCTTTTTGCAATTTTCTTGAATTATAGAAAGTTTTCTTCCACGCATTGTGGCCTGCTGGCTAATTTCTTTCTCTCGCTCTCTCTCTCTCTCTTTCTATCTCAAGAGAGAGCTATCCATATATATGCGTATGCATGTGTATAGAATGAATGTGTCCGTCTGTTGGCTGGCTTAAATTATTGGATACACTGGCCCAATCAGGTTGGCCCTGGTCGCCCGGCCGGATATCCGCTCGCCCACAAAAACAGAGCGCGTTTAGCTCCATGCTGCATATCGCCCCCCTCCCCTTGCCGTCAACATCTTTCCCATTCCCCTCGCTAATCCTCCATTGCATTACAACTTTTCGAACAAGTTTTCTTTCTGCTTCATTATCACAATTTACATCTTTGCTTATCATTTTGTTGTTGTTGATTTTGTTTTCTTGTTGTTTTAGTCAATGCAAATAAAGCAAGTAAAACAGAAGTAGAAGTAGAAAATGGAAGAGGAAGACGTGCTTAATGCATTTTTTACACCCATACACCCATACACGCACACACCCACACCAGCTTGCTAGCCGTGCACTTTCATTCGCTTGCACATTCTCTCCCTCTCTCTCTCTCTCTCGCTCTCTCGCTGGCATTGTAATTCATCCGACACGCACACACATGCACATACACACATTTGCATACGCACGCATAGAAAATAACTTACTATTTACTATTGCTTGCTTGGCCGCAGTCGCACGTGTGTGTGTGTGGGCGAGGGGGGGTGGAGGGGGGGGGGTAGCTGTTGTTGTAGCTGGTCACGTTGTTGCTTGCACTCTTTGACTTGTGGCTGTGCTAACTTTCGAGTGGCCGCCAACAATCAGCGAAGAGAAGAACCAAAATAAAAAATAAAAGCGCTACCCGAATTGTGTTATCCTTCGATGACAGCTGGCGGCGTTGCCACCTGGCGTCAAAGCGATATGCAATTGATATTGTCGCTGCCCACGTCAGCTGCATCTACAGCCTTTACATCTACATACATAATTCGTGACGCTGACTTTGACGCCGACAGTAGCAGCAGCAGCATTGGCAGCAGCAACAACAACAACATCAACGGCGTTTATTTGTTTTTGTAGCTGCTAACGCGGCTGTTGGTGCGCTTCTCGGTTTAATATGGGGCATGTTTGTTGTTAGGTTTTCGCTTGAATTAAAACAAACAAACATCGTGTATCCCGGTCAGCAGCATTAAGTTCATTTACTGGCCAGAAAACAATTGTTCTGATTCGCACAGGTGAGCGCAACTGTTGCTGTCGCTCACTTTCTCTCTCTCTCTCTCTCCCCCTCTCTCTAGCTGTCTTTTTATTTAAGCGTAGCGCATGCCAAGTGTCAAACAAGCCGGCGCAACGAACTTCTGACCCAAACAAGCAACAAGAACAATCGACGACGATGAAAAGACGCGAAAAAAAATAAATAAAAAGAATCGTAAAGAAAAAAACGAACAAACAGCGCGCAAAACGTTTAGCGGTCTGTCTGTGTGTGTGTGTGTGTGTGTGTGTGTGTGCGTGTGTGTGTTGGTGGGTGGGGCCGATGTTGGCGCTCTGTCGAAGCAAACGACAAACGATGTTTTGAATGTACATGTATATGTGTATGTACATATATATGTATATATGTACATATGTATGTATGTGCATACAGTTAGACTTTGCCATAGTCGAAATGTTGTCGTCATCAAACTTCGTAGCCACACGAACGGCTGCTGCTGCTTCTTCTTCATTCAATTTACTTGTGCACACACTTGTATACAGATTGGCTTACATACACACATACATGCACGGCAGCGTCGCTGCCGCCGTCACTGCTGCTGCCACGCAACGCTCCGTCATTTTGGGCTATGCGTGTGTGTCTGTGTATGTGCGAGTATGTATTTGGTATGTTTCTGTGTGTGTGTGTGTGTGTGTGTGTGTGTTTTTCTCTTTCTGTTGTTGCTGTTTCTCGTTCGTTGCTTGCTCGTTTGCCGTCGGCTGCCGTCGATGCGCATATTTAAACGTGTTGCATAGTCTCTTGCCAGGCCCTCGTCAGCCGGCCGCCAAGCAAAAGCAGGCAAGGCGAACGGTCGTCGTGGCCGTCGGCCCGTCAGTTCGTCATTCATTCAAGCACGCTGCTAGCTAGGCGCGCACACACATTTATATATGTATGCATATATACGAATATACATATATACATTATATGCATATATATACAAATATATGTATGTATGTATGCTTGTGTATATACACACACAGCAACACACAAATTCAATTGGCCTCAATAATGAATTAACGAAAAAAGAAGGCAGCGACAACTACAACAACAACAACAGCAATGTAGACGTAGCGTGCGAAAAGCAAAGGTTGTAGGACTGAGAAGTGGGGGGCAGTAAACGTGCTTGCTGAGAGAGAGAGAGAGAGGGAGAGCGAGCGTAAAAGATAAGCGACTTGTGTAAAGCTGTGTTGTTACTGTTATATGACGTTCATATTTATATGTATGTATGTATATACATACATATTTTTTTCTTTTTAGAAATTTCTTAACACTTTGTTGTAATTGGGGGTTTTGGGTATAATAGTCATATACTATTTAGATGATTTATTCTCTATGTACATATGTATATATGTGTGTGAGTTTAGGTAAGCATACTTGTGTGTTCATAGGCATACTTCAGTGTGTATGTTGTATGTATATGTGTATGTTTGTATGTATCTATGTACATATATATTTAGTCATCGCCACCAGCCGTTGCCTCCGCTGAAAAAAAAACTTGTTGTGCCTGCCGCACGCGAAACGGGGCCTGCCAGCGACTGCGACTCTTTGGGCTCTGGTGACTCTCGAGATTAAAGAGTAGGCGAGGCGGCAGCGGCAGCAGCGGCGGCGACGGCTGCGGCGGCGGCGGCGGCCAGAAGCGTACAGTAGAATGAGTAAGCGAGCGCGTTGCGCAAGGCCGGCCATTGTGTTCGCTTGCTAATGGTAGCGAAAGAGGGGAGAGAGCAACAAATCGAAAAGCATGCGTTAGTGTGTGTGCGTGTGTGTGTGTGCGCGCGTGTGTGTATATGGGCGCCGTTATCGCAATCGTTGCTTCTAAAACCGCCCACACACCACGCCCCACGTTGGTCCCGGCCGGACAGAGTTTTGTTTTTGTTTTTGGTGATTGATATCTTCATTGGAAACTACGACGACGACGGCGCCGCTGGCCCGGGGCCTCGTGGGTGGATGGCAACTGCGGGCGGCTGCTGGCCGACGGGTCGCGTGAGTGATTGAATGGGCGTTCGTTCCTCTCACTCTCACACTCGCACTCACACTCACCCAATCTCTCGCTCTGCGGCGCTCTGTCCTCGTTTGTGCGCGAGGCTGGACTGGTGTAAAATTAACTCGTTTTTGTTTAATTTCTTTCTCTTCTTTGCTTTTGCTTTCCTTTCCTCTTGTACGCTTTGCTTCATTGCGCGCTGTTTGCGTTTTGTGTTCTTATTTGCTTGTGATTTCATTCTCTTCGAATACACATTTTTTTATTTTATTTTGCCTAAACAACAACAGTAGCATTAACAACCCGTTATGGCTCCTCGCCATCGCCATCGCCCTCGCATCCTCCCCTTCACGCTCTTCCTTGCTCTCATTGGCAGATGGAGCGCATGCAGCCGACGTCATAAATCGTCGTTGTCGTCGTCGTCATCAGTGTCTTACTTTGTGTTTATTATTATTGTTATCAATATTATACCATTCGCATTGCGCTACACACAAATATGCCGCACATATTGATAATGGCCTGCGGCTCAGGCGCATCTGGCTAAGCCGTTGAGTAAAGAGCACGTAGAGATATTAGTTGAACTTAAATTTACAGTGTGCCGAATTAATGTACATACATACGTATATATGTATGTATGTATGTTTATTTTCATTTTCTTTTGCTTGCACATGTGCACTTTTGCGTAGTCAACGATTTGCTGAGCTCTACATTGAATTCGCCGAAACGTAGCCAACTGCTGCGGCGACCTTGAGCAACAGGGCATGCATGTGTCTGGCTGGCCGACAAGCTTTATTGCCGCACTGGCCGCAGTCGAGCTGTCTGCAGTGTTGCCGAAGACGCTGACGATGGCGGGGCTGGTGCTGACGAGGACGATGGCGTTGGCGTTGACGTTGGCGCTTGCGTCGTCGTCGTCGTCGTCGTCGTTGTTGTCAATGCATTCTTATTCTTTCGTCCTGTTGGCAACGGCGAATCGAAGAATCGACGATGTGGCGACCTGACGTTCGCTTAGATTTACAACATGACGACGCCATAAAGTGTCGATGGCGAAAATTTCAAGTGCTGCGCTGTCATCGCTGGCGCCAGCCGCAAAATTTTCCCATGCAGCGAAGGCAACACAACGTCGGCAACGACGACGACGACGACGACGATGACGCCGACGTCGTCACTTCCGCATGTTGCGAGTCAAAAGCACAGTTATAAGCTTGTTGCCAGTGTGTTGGTGCTCTTATCACACACTCACACGTGCGCACACATGCACAAACAAACGCACGCACGCACGCACGCACAGTTGGGCTAGTGGGCTAGGCATGATATGATACCTGCTCAGAGGCCAAGCGGTGGGGTGGTGGGGGCATGGGCTCGGCCCAGGGCCAGAAATTTGATCGCTGACTGCTGCTGCCATCTAGCGAGCAAAGTGAGAGCTAACGAGTGGGCGTCTGTGTGTGCGTGTGTGTGTGTGTGTGCGTGTGTGCGTGTGAGTGGTGGCTGCCCAGCAGCAGTAGCAGCGAGATTAGCAACAACAGAAAATTCCACAAAAGCTGACGCTGGCAGCGATGCCGCCGCCGGCGCACCCAGCACAGCAAACTTTGTTCGTTTTCACATATTTGGGTATTTATTTTGTTATTTTTTTTTTTTTTTTTGGGTTCCTCTTCTTTTTGCCAATTCATGTTTTTAAATTAGCAGCATGCTGGATAAAAAGAGAACGAAGACGGAGCGAGCGAGCGCGCGAATGAGTTGCCGGAATTTGTGTGGTGTGTGTGGGAGTTGTAGAGTGGGGGGGGGGGGGGGTGGTTGGTTGGCAAAGGGTGTCCCTTCTTGCAAAAGGCATGAGTTAGATGGCAAAGAAGGCACATTATATATATGTACATACATACATACATACATACACAAAGTACAGTTTGCTAAACAGAACAAGCGCAGCCTATAGGCCGCCATGTTGAATGTTGTTGTTGATGTTGCTGCTGCTGCTGCTGTCACCGCCGATGCTGGCATAGCCTTAAACAAGATGGCGATCAAGTGGCTGCGCAGAGTTGCCAACCTTTGCGCAAGATCATGTCGCCATTGATCCAACCGAGTTTTCGCTGCTTATCTTAACAAATGTAACTGAGTGGCAACACTGTTTTTCGTTCTTGTTGTATTTGTAGTATTTTGTATACTCTTGCAAAGGATATGCATATGTCATTTTGTTAAATGTAGAAGAAGACATCTGTGAGCTCATTAAGTATGGATGCATGTACATATACATATATATTCTTGATCGGTATATAGTGGATATTTAACAGTTAAAATAAAATTACCGCAAGGGTATTTAGCTTTCGGCGTGTCGAAGACAAACGTTCTTTCTTGTTCTTCTTTTTTACATACCTTTTTTGCACTCTGTTTAGGTCATATACTCACATATTCATATCTACGAGCGTGCATGTGCATGTGTGTGTGTGTGTGTGTGTGTGTGTGTGTGTGTGCGTGTATGGAAATTTGTTTTGTTGACACGACACACGTTGTTATTGTTGTTGTTGTCATTATTATTGTTGTTGCTTGGCGTGATTCATCAATTATGAATTTACATGCATATTTCAGATATGAACTCAGATGCCTGAAATGGCCGTCAGCTACGTAAGGTGCGATCTCTCATATAAGCAAATGCCCAAGTCTCTCCTAGCAGTGTTGAAAAACATTTCGTTTATTTCGTTAAAGAAACTTTTCAATCTAGTGTTGAGTAATAGAATGTGGAAGTTGGGTTAGGGGAGGATGGTGGTGTCTAATCTAATGGTGGTGGGTCAGGCGAAAGTTTTTTTATCACCGCTAGCATTCATTTATGTGACCCTTGGGGGCCGGACGAGGGGTTGATCGCAGGTGTGCTGTGAAAAGGTATGTATGTCCCTTAAAAGGATCTTTTGGGGCGGGGGCTAGGTGTGTGTGTGTGGGGGGGGGGGGGGGGGGGGGGGGGGGGGGGGTGGTATATGCACATAAACTGAATCCACGTGCACGCATTTCAAAGGGAAGGAAGAAGTGTGTGCGGTTTAAAGTGCACGGAGGTCAACTTACAACAACCCATTTCTTAGCTTTCTTCAATTCTCAAGTATCGATTTTGCATAGAATCGCTTATGGAGAGTTTCCACAATTAAAAACCAAAAGTCCTACGGAATAACATTTCGTTTATTTCGTTAAAGAAACTTTTCAATCTAGTGTTGAGTAATAGAGAGTGGAAGTCAAAAAGCAGGGAATTCCAATCGATAATTATCGATTTCCTAAGTGACTTATCGATGCTGAGGAAGAAGCCTGATCTACACGTGCCTTAAGAGGATCTACGTTTCTCTAGATCTAGCATTCCTTCTTATTTTCAATTGATTGTGATTATCTTCTAGACTTAGCAATTCGTGTGAGACCTAAACCGATAACTTTCCGATAACTTTAGACTGTATTCGGTTAAAATGCCTTGACTTAACCTGTGAAGGCAGCAAGAAGGCCTCTATGATCCGATATAGTAGCCATATATATTGTTGATCAGGTCGATTTTCGAGCATTTAGTTTGTTCAAACTTTGAATATAATATATACACATATCAAGACTATTTAGGTTTATGGACCTAGTTCAATAAAAAAACCCGATGTTTAGCTCCTAAAATTGTCGAGTTTTGCTTAAAGAAACCTTGTATCGATATTTGTCAGTATTATGATATGGGAGGTTATATCGGAAAAAAACGAATATACATGACTAAATAGTTTCTCGTCCCGATAAAGACTATATCTATTAATTTTTAATGAGATCGGATCTGCTTCTTGATAACTATATACAGCCTTGACAAACCCCTAGATATCAAAGTAAGTTCTCAACCCGATCAACCAGATGATATATCTCTGCAGTCGGGTGCGGTACAGTCGAAGCTGACTTTGATTGAAAATGTCCGAATTGTGTGTCTTTTGGATTTACATATATACGTATTTATCTGCCTGTAGACAGTTGTCAGGGTGTCGGCTACCTGATTAAATGAAGATTTGTGGAACCAACCCTGCAAAGCTTCTAGTGCATCGCGTTTTACCTGAGCTGCATTTATCCCTCGATTGCGGCCTACCTGAGCTGTAAATTCCCTAGGCACATTTCCGCGAAAGGGTCGGTCTTTCATATCCATTTGCTGGCTAATCAAATTTTCATATTTACTGTAGATCCGATTCGATGAAGATAAAAGTTGTGAAAACGATTTAAGTATAATATTGAAAATATTTGCAAAAATACCAACTAAATAGTTAAAAGATGAAACCGCTGAGAGAGCGAGAAAATAGAAAAGTCCAAGAGTAGATGTTTGAACAAATTAAAGATGTTTGGAAGAAGAATTGGAAGATTTTGAAGAAATGGTAGATATTTGAAGAAATGGAAAATCTTTGAAGAATTGGAAGACATTTCGAAGAAATGGAAGATGTTTGAAGAAATGGAAGATTTTTGAAGAAATGGGAGACATTTTGAAGAAATGGAAGACGTTTTGAAATATGGAAGATTTTTGAAGAAATGAAAGATGTTTGAAGAAATGGAAGATGCTCAAAGAAATGGAAAATCTTTGAACAATTGGAAGATTTTTGAAGAAATGGAAGATTTTTGAAGAAATGGAAGACATTTTGAAGAAATGGAAGATGTTTGAAGAATTGGAAGACATTTTGAAGAAACGGAAGATGCTATAAGAAATGGAAGATATTTGAAGAACTGGAAGATTTTTGAAGAATTGGAAGACATTTTGAAGAAATGGAAGATGTTTGAGGAACTGGAAGATTTTTGAAGAATTGGGAGACATTTTGAAGAAATGGAAGACGTTTTGAAATATGGAAGATTTTTGAAGAAATGAAAGATGTTTGAAGAAATGGAAGATGCTCAAAGAAATGGAAAATCTTTGAACAATTGGAAGATTTTTGAAGAAATGGAAGATTTTTGAAGAAATGGAAGACATTTTGAAGAAATGGAAGATGTTTGAAGAATTGGAAGACATTTTGAAGAAACGGAAGATTCTAAAAGAAATGGAAGATATTTGAAGAACTGGAAGATTTTTGAAGAATTGGAAGACATTTTGAAGAAATGGAAGATGTTTGAGGAACTGGAAGATTTTTGAAGAATTGGGAGACATTTTGAAGAAATGGAAGACGTTTTGAAATATGGAAGATTTTTGAAGAAATGAAAGATGTTTGAAGAAATGGAAGATGCTCAAAGAAATGGAAAATCTTTGAACAGTTGGAAGATTTTTGAAGAAATGGAAGATTTTTGAAGAAATGGAAGACATTTTGAAGAAATGGAAGATGTTTGAAGAATTGGAAGACATTTTGAAGAAACGGAAGATGCTAAAAGAAATGGAAGATATTTGAAGAACTGGAAGATTTTTGAAGAATTGGAAGACATTTTGAAGAAATGGAAGACGTTTTGAAATATGGAAGATTTTTGAAGAAATGAAAGATGTTTGAAGAAATGGAAGATGCTAAAAGAAATGGAAAATCTTTGAACAATTGGAAGATTTTTGAAGAAATGGAAGATGCTTAACGAAATGGAAGATTTTTGAAGAAATGGAAGATCTTTGAAGAATAGGAAGATATTTGAAGAAATGGAAGATCTTTGAAGAAATGCCGAATAAAGTGACCATGGAGGACGGCATGTATGTACATTATTATAACCCTTAATGCGAAGCTTGGTAACGAACAATTTCCAATCTTGTTTCAACTTGATTTTCATAGTTCTGTTTTAATACAGTGGTCACTCGCAGGCTAGAAAATTGCAATTCGTTATAGATATTTATGGTTATATAGAGATATATAAATATTCGCCATATTTTTTTTTTTTTTAGCAAATTTAAGTAATTTGATCTGCAATGTATTTAAAATGTTCCCCTTTGAGCGTTTCTCGACCTCTTTACCTGTCGCTTGCGCTTCCTCTTCCCCCTTTTGCTATGGGGTTTCTTCATGCCGCGTTGCCAACTTATCTGACAAAATATTTTCATTTTGGTTCCCACAGTTGTATTGGACTCTGAACATATAGAAAGAAATCGAGTCATAAAAAGAAAATTGGTTTTTCATATGAGTTTTCTACTTACACTGCGCTTTGCGCTTTTCTTCATGTCGCGTTGCACACACACACGTGCAGACAGAAGGAAAGATAGAGAGAGAGAGAGAGAAAGAGAGCTACCATGTCTGTATATAAGCTTTATATATGTATACGTGCATATTTCTACACACATACATACATACATATAAATGAGCTGAGCTGCTAGCTCTTGCTTATATGCGTATGCATGTATGTATGTATATGTACATATATAAATATGAAATATGTGACATAAGGACGTCGAGCACATACATATGTATGTGTGCATACATATGTGTGCATACATACATCTGCACGCACAGACTCACTCTCTCACACATATGTACATATGTATGTATATGCATGCATGTATATTTCAATCCCACACATACATATAATATATATATGCATGTGCATGTATGTATGTGTGTGTGTGTGCATATTATAAATTATTTATTTTCCACTGCGAAAGCAAAGGCAGCTCCCAAGCAAATTGCAACAATGAAAATCCAACAAGAAAACGAAGAATAAAGAAACATAAACACAGCAAAATAGCCAAAGCGAACACGAGCGTTGCCACTATTTTTGGTTATATGCCAATAAACCAAAAAAAAAAAAAAAAAACAGAAAGAAAAAGGAAACAGCAAAAGAAAAAAACGAACAGTCCGTTGAACCGGAAGGCTTTGACAGGGCTGCGCTCCAGGACTGTCAGAAAAATGTGTATGTATGCCTCGCCACTTGCCACTTGTTGGCAAGGCCCCCATCTAGAGCAAAGAGCAAACAACAACCACCCAACCACCCACCCACACACCGACCCACACACGGACCCACAACACCCACCACTTATCAGCACACCTTTGCACGCGTTCGCAGTGCAGCCCGCGCCAGCGACCGCAAGAAATGTATCTTATAAATACATAGAAGCATGCGGCGAGAGCGCAAAATATAAATATACATACATACATATGTATGTATGTATGTATGTAAGTATGTACATAAATAATTTTGGGAAAATTAAAAGACAAAGCGGCAAATGAAGTCATAAATGGGCAGCCGCAGCGGCAGCGACGCAGCTGAGCTGTTCAAAATACAACAAAAACAACAACAACAAATATAAAAACCGAAATGAAACGAAAACTCATAAATTACTCACACACTTACGCGCACACATACATGCATGCACATACAGACATATAGATATTATGTACATACTTAGATAAACGCTTATATACTAAATTACGTGCCCTGTATAATCTGCAATGATCTCTCTGCGGCTGCGGTGGCAACGCCAGCAGCGGCAGCGGCAGCAGCAGCAGCAACAACAACAACAACAGCTCAAGTCTTCTTGATGGGAAAAAAGGTCAAAGTATCTCTCAAATATACCAAACTCTCACACTACACTCGCACACACACACACACACACACACACAGAGGCACATTCACAGCTGGGAGCGAATTTGCAGCAGCAGCAGCAACAACAAAAACTTAAAGTCGCAGCTGGTTACACACATACAAGCACAAAAATATATATGCATGTATGCATGCATATATGTACAGCTAGAGAGAGAGCTCATAAAAGAGAGAGAGAGAGAGTGCGCTAGAATGCGGGAGCGGGCGTACTAGAGGGGAGCATTTACAGCCACATAACAGATACATACAAAAAGGTACCAGCGCACACACACACACACACATCCAAATATATTTATGTGTGTATGTATGTGTGTGTATATGGCCAATACATTTTGTGCCATCGGCAGCGCAGCGGCCACCAAACTGAGGGCCACAACAGCAACAATCAAAAGCAGCGGCAGCGGCAGCGGCAACACCACCAACAACAACACAAACGCAGAAGAAGAAGAAGAAGAGAAACAACAAAAGTACGCGATGCAGCGAAGGTCGTCGTCGCTGTTTGTCTGTTGGTCTGTCGGCCGGCGCAGACGCTGACTGCGGCAGCGACAACGGAGAATTCCACATAGAAAATCGAGAAAACTGCATTAAATTTTCGTATCTGTTTTGTGTGAGCGTCTGTGTTTGTGTACTTGCACACACACACACACACACATACATACACACGCATTTAAGCGTGTACATACATAAATATGTATGTATGCCGGTTGGTCGGATACGGGTTTTTTTTGTTTGTTTGTTTGATATCCGTTCACTCGCTCGAAAAAGCTTCAATACAAGTAAACACACATACATATGTATGTTTGTATGTGTATATGTGTGTACATATGTGTAGATGTATCTATTTCTACGAACATAGTTAATAATTCTCTAGATACACACAAGAAAATTGAATGTTCGTTGAAAGAAGAAGAATGCGCAAGAGGAATGCTGCCAAAATGCGAGGTATGGCATGCCGGGGAGGGGGAAGGTTGGTATGTACATACATACATATGTATGTATGTATGTATCTGTGTATCGCCAGCTTAGCGGCAGATTATCTGTTAATGTGGCCTACTGAGGAATTGGTTTGATTCCCGGCGTGCACGGCGTTTACCGTTGTCAGAGTATCAAATATCCACTGCAATGATCATGGAGCAAATAAATGCAAATATACATACAAACGATACGCCATGTATGTATGTATATGTATGCATGTTTGTTGCTATTCGGCAACAAAGTCGCTATGTAAATAGCATGTTAATATATACATATGTATGTATGTATATCGGATATCGATATATTCTAAACCAAACTGTTAACAATAGTACATTTGAAAATCTCAGTGTTTGCCCACAAAAATACATATGTACATATGTACATGTAAGTATATGTATGTACATATATATGCATATGTGCGATTGAGCTCAGATTTAAAGTCTTTGCTTTCTAACGATTTAGTCAGAAAGTTTCATTTTATAAACAAGCGAGGGGACGGGAATCCCGTTGTACTTCGAGCTGTTCTTGACGATCGGACAGAAAACGTTTAGTAATCGCTATACATACATACATACATATGTATATACATATATATGTGTATGCATGTATTTACATACACACATGAGTATGCATATACATACATACATATGTATGTATATTATCTTCAGCTTTAGTTTTATTTTAGAAGAAAACAATGTAATTTGGAGATGGCCTGTACCTAGCACCGAGCTGTCGCAATATCTGTGCATACATATGCATACATATACACATGCATGTACATGTGTATGTACATATGTATGTATGTAAATATGTACATAGTCTGCGAGATAGGGTTGAGCGGTTGAGTGGAAAACGTTTGGGCTGGCCATTTGGAGGTAGACTCCGTTTTGATCGGAGCAATCGAGCAAGGACATGACTTTTGAATTTTACATGCATTTGCAAAATGTTATATCTCTTATTACCATTATTTTTTAATGAAATCCCTTAAATTGCATTATAATTGCCTAAATGCTCTGTTCTAAATGAAATCGCTAAGTGATTATGTGCAATTTATTAGCTATTAAAAATGCAAAAATTGCAGCAAAAGCTTGTAATTATTATTTTCAATATCGATTTATAGTGTTGCCAACCTATCATAAACAACAACTATTATGGTTGCCACCCTGCACCTGACAGTTGGTTCTTTTTTGTTTTTGCTGTGGGTGGGGGAAAGCGGGTTTTCTGCTAGCCGCCAGAGGGCGCCGCTCCAGTGCTACAGTGGAGCGAACCCGAAGAGTGCAGAAAACAAAATGGAGGTGTCGTCGGTATTTCGGTGGAGGGGGTGGGATGGGGATGGGCGTTGGGCATAGGTGGTGGCAAATTAAAAGTAAATTTGCTATTGCCATTTCGAACATGCAGGGTAATAAGCAACAGCAGCAACAACAAGAACAACAGCAACGAAAGTTATTCGGCTCTGAGCCGAACATCAAAGCCGACGTCCCCGCCAGCGAAACGAGCGCAAAAGCTTTCAAAATGGGAAGTAGATGGCAATACACCCGCTTGCGCCCGCCAACGCGTTCGCCCGCTGACACTGTGACACGCCCAGGGCACACGAACGCCGCCCTCGGTCGCTCTGTGTGTGTGTGTGTGTGTGTGTGTGTGTGTGTGTGTGTATTGAGCTGCCAAAGTCGTTGCGCGCGCGGCATCGTCATCATAGCTGCCGCCGCTGCCACCGCTGACGCCCTCTGCTCTGCCTATCGCTTTCCCTCTGCCGCTGCCGCTGCCACTGCCTGCCGCCTGCTTACCTATCGTGTGCCATTGCGCGCTACGAAGCGGGGCCCGGCCAGGAGACTATGCAACTTGTGTGTGTTGTCTACACATTGTGTTTTCTTCTTGTTGTTGTTGTAGATTTTTTTTATTTACATATGTTTTTTTGGGTTTGCTGTTTGTTGCTTTTGCACCTACATACATATATACGTATTTGCATATGTATGTGTATGTATGTATGTTCATAAAAACATACATATAAACGAACACGTTTTCGCGTGCTCATATATGTATGTATGTATATGTTCATACATACGTAATATATGTGCCTTAATGTACATATATGTATGTACATGTATATGTAAGAGCTCATTTGCTATTTTGTTGAGTGATTAGAAATATGTGTACGTATGTATGTACATTTATATTTAGCTTGAGTACATACATGTGCACGTTTACATATGTATAAATATACATATCTAAGTATATATCATTAAAGATTGTAATAAATACCCTGTGTCCATTCATGCAAGTAAGCCTGCTTAGGTAGAGAGCGTCTCACTAGCAGATACCCTGTAACCAGAGAAGAGTAGTCATAAAAACTTCGATTTAAACACACTCACACACACACACACACAAACTGCTTCTTCTCTGTGTATTGATGGGGTGTGTCAAGTCCGATCTTTATTAACATTTTCAATACAAAATAAAGAATATTTTCAGTTTAGGTCGGTTTTATTCTAATAGTGATATATATGAGAATCTACATACCAAATTTAATATATCTAGCGCCCAAAAGATTCACCCGAACCCGATGTTAAAAAAACGATGCTTATCGTCTTCAATCTGTCTGGCCTATCATACGCACTTGCAGTATGTACAGGGTATTCTAACTATTCTTGGGAAAAGCAACAGCCGAGCTGCCACTGCTTAAAGCGTGCGTGTGTTAGCGTATGTACATGCATATTTTCCCACGATTCGGAGCATGGCACAGGGTATTTTTTGTACACTATAATTGTGCATAAATCAACGATTTAAATAAACATATAAGTTATATTTATATAAACGTATAAGCTTAAACAAGCTCATGGCACAGATTAAAACAATTACACTATCTGCTTTCAAAAGAGCGCATTTTGGCGCCAAGCCGCGCACAGTGTGTACACATCAAGTGCGAAAGTTAGCAAAGTGCTGCCACACCGAATGAGACTCGTGTCACATATCGATAACGATAGCAAAAGCGCGCGTGTACGCTGATCGAAAAGCGCAAAGAGGCCGGTAAAACGGGCTTCTATGTGTAAATACATATATGAAATTCCGGCATTTCTTACAACAACAAATCAGACAAGTCAAAATCAAAGCAACCAACGGCAGCAACATGTGCGACACAGCTGTGGCGCCCGATCAGCGCAACGTGGAGATCAAGGCGCGCATACCCGGCGGCGCAGTGGAGTTTGAACGTCGCCTGGGCATTGCCCGGCAGCTAACCGGTGCCGCTGGCGAGTTAATTGTGCAGCGCGATATCTTCTTCAATTCACCAAAGGGCGGCCGGCTGAAGCTGCGTTACTTGGAGGCGCCGGCACGCTCCCAGCTTGTCTACTACGACAGGCCCGATGTCGCCGGGCCCAAGCTCTCCAAATACAACAAAATCGAGGTGGACGAGCCCGCGGTGCTGGAGAAGATGTTGCGCCAATCGAACGGTGCGCTGGGCGTGCTGGCCAAACGACGGCTGCTCTTCCTTTGCGAGCAGACGCGCATACACATGGATGAGGTGCAGGATTTGGGGCATTTCATGGAGTTTGAGGTCTGTCTGCGGCCCGAACAGACGCCCGAACAGGGCCAGGCCATTGCCGAGCAGCTGAGCCAAACGTTTGGCATTGCGCCCGCCGATCTGATGTTGGGCTCCTACTTCGATGCTCTGACCAAGGTCGGAGATTCGTGAAGTGCATCCAAAAACCAAGTGGCGCCTAGTTTTTATCCAAACATGTGCATCAAACTGTTCTGATTGACCGATTGACTGACCGATCCACCACAAGTTGTGGGAAATGGGCGTAAAACAGTAACTACAAACTTTGTTTTATTATTGAAACGGCTTTAAACTCAGTTCTTTGTCTAAATACATTTTCAAAACACATTTGTTTCCAAAAATAAGGCCAAATATTAAATGCTTTTCTTAGGCTTCAAAATATTTAATTTCGAGATTTTTGCAAAACAAACAAAAAAAATGGCCGTAAAACGTCTTAAAAGTTAATTTAAAATATAATATAAGGTGTACTGATTGCGGCAATTTCGAAGTGTGCTAAAATGTGAATTAATGAAAAACTACTTGGCTCGGGCAAGGACGGGTAACAGCTGCTAACGTTTTTCTACGGTCTCTCTCTCTCTCTCTCTCGCTCGCTCTCACTGCGCGGAAAGCTTTTGATCTGTCTCTGCTTTGCCTTCATATTCGTAAACGTTTCAACTTCATTTAAGTTTAAACCCTTTGCTAAAAAGGGGGTAGATATTTATAAACAGCAGTCGGATAGAGAAATATCCATAAGCTATATAATATATATTCTCAATAGCGATCTAGCCATGCCCGTCTGTCTCTCTCTCTCTCTCTTTCTCTGCAATACACTTCTCTCTCTCTCTCCGTAATTAAAGCTATTAGGCAGTGAATATATATATATATATTTTTTTTTTGATATAGTTGACCGATCTGAATCTAAAAGCAGTTGGCAGAATATTTTCCTTGATTGTGGCTCTAAAACTGTGGAGTCTAGTGCATTTCAAACTGCGCAATTTGGAAAATATCGATTCTTGCTATTTGTAGAGCCGTGAAATATATTTCTTTACGATCTTGCAGATATTTATCATCAAAAAGAGTTTTGCAAAAACTTGAAAATCGATCTGCCATATTATATAGGAAGAATCATGCGAAAGACAATCGAACAGATCGTTTATGTGTAACTGAAAAATTTAGAGTTTTCTTTCGGATTTTCCGTTTGAAATTGTTATATATATACTTGAATGCATGCATATATATACATATATTTATATAGCTGCAGAATTTATTAATTCATTGTTAATTTGGCAAACATTTGCATTGAACAAATCGAATGGGAACTCAAAAAAGCATATTTACAATTTCTATGCTGGCATCTTATGTATATATACATATATATACTTCATATGTCAGATATATATATATACTTATCGATTTAAAATAAAAAGTGCAAACTTAGAGCTGAATATAAATGCAATTGTTGACGAAAAATGATTTAAACTTTTCCCCAGATTAGAACACAGAATGTGGACAACAAAATGTTGGGCACAATTTTCGGGGGCACTCGCTATGCTCAACTTATCAACTATATATATATATATATAGTATATTGGGACAGGTATAATAAAATAGTACATGGAAACTTATGGCTAATCGAGCTGTTCCCATTTCAAATGGGTGCGCGCACAGCTTCTACATTTGTTTTCTTTCTTTTCTTTCCAAATTGAGCGACAAACATTTGTTGGAAAAATTTTGGCATGACATTTAACTAAAAATTATGTTGACTGAGAATTGTGAAGGGTGACGATGATGATGATGTTGGTGATGTTGGTGATGGGAGGGCGGGTTTGTGGCAATTGCACGGACTCTTCCAGGCTAACAGTAGGAGCCGATGAGGCTAATGGACATGCTCTCCGATATGGGATCGGGCGCCGAAATCGGTTTCCAGTACAGCCAATTGTAAGTAACTGAAAAAAATGATGAAATCAATCTTGTTAGCCATTTGGAAAGCCAGCCGTACTTACGAACAAAGGACTGGGTGAGGCGCATGGAGAGCGTGCGACAGCGCTGGCGACACTCGCTGGTCGGACGCAGTATGATGAAGCGTGTGCCAACCGCCTGATGGACATAGACATTGGGGCATTCGGTTTCGGGCAGCGTATATGCCGGCGCCTGTGCCGTATCGATGGCCACATAACGTTCCAGGGCCACGCCCATGCTGGGCAAGCGCAGAGGTCGTGCAAATATCGGTCGCAATAAACGGGCGGGCAACATGCGATTGCAGCGCCACAGATTGTGCGCATGCGTTGACCATGTTGTGGAAGCACCGAGAACATCATCAACGGCTGCACTGCTGCTGCTGCTATTGAACTGGCCAAAGAGATCCTCCAGATTGTGGACACCCTGATTTGTCGAGTGTACACGGTATGCGTCGCGCTGGAATATCTTCAGGTTGTTCGCATAGATCTTGTAAAAGTCGGCCAAATCAAAGCCATGCTGATTGCTCCGGAACGTATAGGGCATATGCTCCGTGGGTTTCCGGCAATGCTGCAACAGCGCCAGCTGCTTATAACCAGTCAGGGTCGCCGGCTCCTGCTGCTGCTGCTGCTGTTGATGCTGTTGATGCTGTTGGTGGTGGTGACTGAGTGTGGTTACATTGTGACCAGCATCGACATACAGCTGGGCGCACTCATCGCTCTCCAGCCAGACGTTCTCCACATCCGCACAGGGGCCGCAGCTGAGGTCCTCGACTTGAAAGAACGGATTGCCCATCAAACAGGACTCGTCGTACAGTTCGGTGAGCCGTGGAAAGCGTTGTATAAGCGGCATGGTCATCCGGCGCCACATCCGCATGCCCGGATACACCAGCGACTGCACCATGCGTCCGTTATTCGCCCCATTTGTCGTCTCGTAGCGATAGGCGACAACGCACAGTGACATCAGCGTCAGATAGAAGAGCCAGCACAGGATTTTGCGCCGGCGATCGAGCAAATGATGCAGCACCTCCAGTTTCAGATAGGCCATCAGCGGCGTGCTGGACGCATTATAGAGCGGAGTGGGGCTGCGCTGCTGGAAATACTGAAACATCACGTAGTTATCGAAGCTCAGCGGCCGTACGCCGTAATTGACGTCGGCCAGACGGCGCAGCTGGCGCACGGCGTTCGTATAGCGCTGCAGCAACTGTTGCCGGCTCAGCTGCACAAAGTTCAGATCCAAATCAATATCGAAGTCCTCCATGCTGCGACGCGGGCGTCGCCCCCTTTTGTTGACGGCAGTTTTTGCAAATCAAAAATAAATAAAAAAAAAAAAAAAGAAGCAAGAAGCAAAGTTGTTGTTGTTGATTCTGTTGCTGCTTTCTTTGTGCGCGTTGCGTTTCGTTTTATTTTTTCTCGGTGTTGGCTATTGATGACTTCACTTGCTTTGTTTTTATGCTTTTTTTTTTGGTCAGATAAACGAAATTTATGGACAGTCTTTTTTATTTACATTCACCTCGACGCGTTTTTATTGTTGTTCTTTTTGGTTTATTTCGCTTGGTGGCTTTTCTAGTATTTGGCATTATGCATTCGTTGCTGTGGTCACTCTTATAGCGCCTTTCCACTGTGCAATGAAATACTAGCATCAGCTCAGTGGCAATTGTTAAGTATGTAATCGGTGCTTGTTGTATTTGCCATTTGAAAAGCTGAAATTTTTTATAAAAAGTATAAAGTCAAAGCTTGCTAATTTAATTGTTATTGATGTACCTTCGATCGTTAACAAATGTATTGGTGGAAGCACTTTTGCGCATAATATCGAATAATCGTGAATGCGATAACAAGTTGCTTGCATAGTACGAGCAAGTGACGCAACCTGGTCACACTTTTTGCACATTTTAATGTTATTTAAGTCTGGTCACACGGCTTCAGTTGTTTGATAATCGAGTGACAGTGCGGAGTCGTCGCCAAAAGTAATTATCACAAATATTTTTGCCAACTATTTTTTTTTTTATTAATTTTATTGTTAAATTATTTGTTGCTTTTGCTAAGCAACAATTTTCGGTATGCAGCAAGTGCATAAAAGTAAACTCTGATTGCAATTGTGCTGTAATTGTGTATGTGCTTGCGTTTTGTGTGCATACATGTGTGTGCATGAGTGGGCAACTCCACAAGTGTGTGCGTGAAATCAAAATAAAACCACAGCAACGCGCCCTGATGGAACTATTTTGTAGAATTACTAATTGAAAATGCATAAAACGTTGGAAACAAATGGCAAAACGTGTTAGAGTGTGCGTGAAATAATCTGAATGAAGTTGTGTTACGTAAGAAAATGTTGAAATTTTGACTGCATTCTTGGTCAAAGGGAAGTCTTCGTGTTGATGATTTCATTGACGATGACGATGACTACGCGGCCAACGCACACACACACACACACGCACACACATACAAGAATAAATATGCTTGCGCTTATATTGAATTTGTGTGTGCGTGTGTGTGCTCGCGTTATTTGCTGAGTGCCAATGAATATCCTCCACTTCGACTGCTGCTGGAGCTTAAGAACAAAGCACGGCATAAATTCTTCGATTGGGGTGGCAACACTTGGAAAGTTGACGATCAAACGTCAAACTGATTACATTAACCAGCACGCAGCAGCGCCCCCTATCGCCGTGTTTACTATTGCTCACAAGGAGTTGCAGATCCAATTGGATCGCTCTGTTGTTGCCCTGCATATATATGTATGTATGTGTATGTGTGTGTGGGCTTGTGTGTGCATGCATGTTTGCGTAGCTGTGTTTATCACTGCTTATGGGCTGGTGTGTGAGGAACTTGTACGCCCACATTATGTAGCGCAGATGTTGCCGCTACCCGGCTGCCTTCCCGCCCGCCTGATGCTTGTGGTGGGCGAGCGTACGAGGCCAAAACCAATACGTACATATCATCCGTGTACGTATGCATGCATGCGTGTGTGTGTGTGTGTGTATATATTGACTTATGTTGTGGGCGCCCAAATTCGGTTCTTTGCTCTCTACCCATGCAAATTACTGCATCTCCCCCCCACACCTTCCAGTTGTTTATATTTAGATACAAAACCATCTGCATAACTCGACAAATGGCCGCCCTATTTTTTTTCCAATTAACGGCATGAATAACAACCAACTGCACAAAACACACACAACTCTCAAGTCTCCAGTGTCAAGTTTGCAAGGCGATTGATTATTCATTCGTGCCCGGAAGACGTCAGCGCAGTCGCTGCATGACTCAAGCCGTGGTGAATAAAAAAAATCATTTACAAAACATACATAGCACAAAGTTAAGCATATTTACACATAGGGGGAGCTTGCAATAAAAAGGGGCGTCTTTGTCCTGGCCACGGCGCCCTCTTTGTTTATGTTTGAAATACGTTTTGCCGAGCACAAGAATACCCATTAACAGTGCAAGCACTCGCTAAACCGCCGTTACCTTTTGTTTGCGCTCTCCCACTCTTTCTCTCTCTCTCTCGCTCCGTGCAATAATTGACATTTTATCACTCATCATCAAAGTGAGACGCCTTTTGCCTTTGGCCCATTGAGTCTTATTACTCAATGCCTTTGGCCCTTATTCATTAAACTTATATGACAGCAAGCATGTGTTTTTCTGTGCGTGTGTGCGTTCTTTTTGTTGTTGTTGTTTGTTTTGTTACACTCATCCGACAGCAGCCAAAAGCTGAGAGGATGAGTCATATCCAATTTGATTTTCGATTCGTTCGTTTCGTACGAAACGACGCTGATTGTATAGCTGTACAGCAACAACAACAACAGCCTTGCGAGAGAAATAAATTTAGGCATGGGACAAAACGGGGCAGGGCAAAGTAACGGCAAACCTGAGCAGATGTTTGTTGTTATACCCTTACGAAAGCTAGGCGTACATATTCACACACCTATTTACATATGTATGTGTAATAATTCAGTTGTAAATAAAAAAAATATATGTTTAGTTTTTGTTTAAAACAATGACAACTTTTGTCTAAAAATTAATATAAATATTATTATCAACAAATAATACGCCATCATTCGCAACTCAAGGTTAGAGCTTTTGCAACTGGTTTTCATATAAGAATGTCAAATCCAATAAGAATCGCAGATATGTTGGGCAAAACTATTCGGTTTAGTAAAGTGTTCTTGCCCCTTTGAACCAATTGCAATATGAAAGGGTATTAAAGCTTTTGGCGTCTTCCAAATAGTTTTTAATTTCGGCCAATGAATCCCATAAAGCGCGAAAAAACGGATAAAAATAATTCATAAATATGTAAAAAAAAAAAAAAATACAATGTTGTAGGCGAGAAATTTGGTAAATGATAGCTGAAAAATATATTGAACATAAAAAATGTTATTATACTAAAAAAAACGCGTATTAAAATGATCGTGAACTAGTTGAAATAAATAAAAAAAAAAAAACAATTAAGAAACTGGAGACGAGTGTAACCGACAGCGCAATGCCCTACACGCAGTGTAAGAACAGCTTATAACAGGACTAGATTAATATGTCGCTGACTCTGAGACTGTAAATGCAGTGGCTGTCAAACTGTGAGCTATTATCAAGGCGTGGCTAAAAATTGAAAGCATTTTTTGTGTAATGTTGAAGTAAAAACCCATATACTCCATTACGCGCTTTGTGAGAGTATTCAAACCATTCGTATTATTGAATTTTTAACTAATTGTAAATTTGATTTATTGCAGCCGCTGCACCTGAAACTTTCGCACCCCTAACAACAATTAGAGCGAAAGAGCCACAGCACAGAAAGAGAGCGAAACAGTAAGACAGAGCAAAAGAGAGAGAGAGAGAGAGAGAGGAGAAAGCGTGCGCTTGTAAAGCGACGATGAGAACAGAGACAACAGCATTCAGATCAACACCCGCCGCACCCGCACCCGCACCTGCACCCGCACACCGCAAGACCCGTAGAGCAATGATGCAGCAGCAGCAGCTGTTGCATGTGGCACTGCTGTGCATCCTGGCCAGCACAGCGACACATTGGCCAGCGGCACATGGCCAACAACAATCGGCGGGAGGACAGACGCTCGCCAGCCAAGGATCACAGCAGTCGCCGGCCAAACTGGAACAGAATCCGTGCGTGCACAAGGTGACCTGCCACGAGTGCATACAGACACAGAATTGCGGCTGGTGCATGAAGCCCGATTATGGGGATCGGCCGCGTTGTTTTCTGCACACGCCCAAGGCGGAAGTATGTCCGGAGCAGTTCATTTGGAATCCGGACACATCGGAGCGCATATTGATTAACAAGGATCTGACATTGGCCAGCGGCGGTGCCGCTTGGGCGGGCGGTCAATACGTGTCGGGTGGTTCCTACGAGAGCAGTGCACATGGCCAAAGCTCCTCGTCTGGCTCCTATGGTGCCTCCGGCTCCAGTTCAAGCTACGGCGCCAGCTCCAGTTCGGGCTCTAGCTCCGGTTTCGGTTCCAGTTCCAGTTCCGGCGCCGCCGGCTCAGCAGCAGTCGGCAGTGCAGCTGCCGCTGGCGAAATTGTCCAGATAAAGCCGCAACGTGTTAGCCTCAAGCTGCGCATCAGTAAGTAATCCATAACTGTTGCATCGATAATTGTATTCATTCGTTACATTTTTTAGATGAGGTGCACAATCTGGATGTGAGCTACTCACAGGCCGAAGACTATCCCGTTGATCTCTACTACTTGATGGATCTGTCCAAGTCTATGGAGGACGACAAAGAGAAACTATCCGCCCTGGGCGACAAGCTCTCCGAGACAATGAAACGCATCACATCCAACTTCCGCTTGGGCTTCGGCTCGTTTGTGGACAAGGTGCTGATGCCCTACGTGTCCACCATACCCAAAAAGTGAGTGTTATGAACCAAAAATTTCTCGATTAGCCATTAAACTTGATAAGAATCTTAAGTATAGTATTCCTATGACCACATCGAATTGATGAATCCATTTCGTTAAATTAGTCACGATTTCGTAGAAATCAAAAAAAAAAAGTGTAAACGTTAAGTGTCGAAATTTATATTATATTATATATCTATATGTATTATGTATATGATTAATAGACTTGTCTATTGATTTAACGTATTAGGTAAGCAGCATTTGAAAAGTAGCAAAATTTTGTAATTATTCATTTTCAATTTTAGAATTGTTGACATTCTCATGACTTCTAACCAGATTTCGAAACAAAAAACATTCGCTTTTTACCATTGGCTTACACAAATTTTACTGAAATTTAAATTGAATAATGTTAATTATTAATTTTTGTATGCCCCTGAAGAAGTTTTTATAAAAGCTTTGTTGGACACTTGTCCGATTCCAGATAGTACTATATCAACATATCTCACCTATTTACACTTGTTCCGAGTCCGTCCGTCAATAAGTCTGTCAGTTTATGAGCTTAATATTGGAAAATAGAAATAATAATCCATATATTATAAATATAAACTCTGTGCTCTAATGAAAAACCTATTTGGTACACAAAATTTGCTTCAATAATCCGCTTTTCTTTGCATCTTCATTATTATAGGTACAATTCCATTAACAATGGCAACAATTTGTTCTTTCAATAAATCATTCTGCTTATTGAGAAAATCTCATAAACATAAATAAGTTGTCCGGATCTCGAGCCAGCTAAATAAAGATTTAATTAGTTGTATATATTCGACTAGTATATCGTATAGACCTTAAAGCATATAAACATGTCTGCAAAGGGTATTTGATCTTCGGCATGCCGAAATTAACAGTTCTTTCTTATGTGTTTATACCCTGAACCAAGCAAAGGATATATTGATTTTTGTGTGAATTTATGTAACAGGCAGGAGAAAACATCTCCGATCGATACATGTAAATATATTCTGCGTCTAAGCTAGAGAAATTATATGTTTTTGTATATATATCAGTATATCAAGTTGGATATATCGTTGTAGCTGTATAGTATAGACTGGGAATATTTCAAATTTGGGAGGCCTTCTGTTCTTCTATTCTATTTCTATTTAAATCAGATTATTGGGCTTTGGTAAGCCCTGAAAATTGCACAACGATCGGACTACAAACACCGATGTTAATAAATAACGCATTTGGGTAGTGCTAAGGGAAGAAGAACCACATTTCTGTTAGATGGAAGCTAGAATGTTTATTGGGTTCAGGGTATCTACTAGTCGGGCACTGCCGACTAAGCACTCACATTTTGTTTATATATTTTATAGTTTAGCTTGATGCTCTTCCTTTCTCTATTTATGTCTTTATAATGACTAATTCAAAACAAACCAACTTTTACCTAATTTTTACTTTTATGCGAATCAAACAAAATACCAAAACTAACGCCACAAAATAATCATGATCTAATGATTAAACTACAACAACAACAACAACAACAATAAATACAACAACCAAAATCACCATCAATCAACCAACGACAACTGTTCGATAACATATATACATATCGATATATATTTATATATATATACATATATATATATATATATGTTTATATATGTTTATCTATACAGACTCGAGCATCCATGCGATAACTGCAAGGCCCCCTATGGTTACCGCAATCACATGCCACTGAGCAATAACACCGAAAGCTTCTCTGTAAGACCCCAATTAATCTATATATACAAATATATACATATCTCTCTTTTGTTGCACTCTACACATATCACAACTCTAGCTTTACATTACATTTTGTGTGTTTGCCCCATTAAAAATATCAAACTAAAATACCATCTGCTATCCCATTTCACTTGTTGCCTTGGCGCCTAACTATCGTATCTTTCGCATCTCTCTCTCTCTCTCTCTATATATAATTATATATCGTATCGTATTGTATCGTATCGTATCGTATTATATGTGCCTTTTTGTCATATCTATATACATATCTCTTACATATTTAGCTATAGTACGTACTATGTATTCATGTATTTGTTTAACTTCTGTCTGTATAATTCTGTGTGCTTCTGAGTGTGTGTGTGATTTTGTTTTAAGTTTGGATCCAAAATTAGCAACGGCTAAAGCCGAGCAACTTATTGATTTCAGGCGCAGCCAACTTAACACGTGCAGTATATTCGTGCAGTATATTCGTGCTGCCAGATCGTTCATAGTTGCTTGTCTTTTGCCTTGTCTGATTTTCGAATTGCACATTAATGTATAACGGTAAACATATATATCTATCCATATCGTACGGCATTTTGACTGCATTATATGTAATTATGTTGTAAAAATGAAATGTGGCAGCACTGCAAAGTGATCAGCACATCAAGGTTGCCAGACTGTACACTAAGCAATCTGGCAGCGCTGCTGCATTTGCAACGATCTGGCCACACACATCAAATTCGACATTGCAATATTTTTAATTTATTTACTTTTATTTTAGTTTATTATTCTTTTTTTTTTTAAACTCTTGTATTTTTGAGTTTTTTTCATATACATATATGCTCACCTCTCTCTCTTCTCTCTCTCTCTCTCTCTCTTTTCCCTGCGCTCTCTTTATATTTATATTTTTTTTCTCTGATCTATATATGTGTATGAAAATTGTGAAAAATCGGTTGCTTGTTGTTTTAAACTAAAAAAAAAAAATCTGAAAAATATCGAAAACCAAAATTCGTACAAAATTTAGCCTGGAGGAGCCATGCCCCAAATGCGATGCTCCCTATGGCTATCGTAACATCATGGGCTTGAGCATGGACACATATAGATTCTCTGTAAGTTGTCAACTGCCCAAAACAATTAAAAAAAAAACCAGATGCAGAAGCGTTCCATCTAATCCCAATCAGAGAACCGTCCAAACAAATTTTTTGACATCTCGTTTAGCTGCTAACCCTCAACGAATTTGTTTTTGCCTATTTTTCGCTTACAATTGATTTATTTATTTATTATGTTTTGTTTGCATTTTTATTATTTGGTTTAACATATCTTTTTGTACTATTATAATATTAATATAAATATCATTTGGTATTGACATTTCTTGCATTGGTTTTTTGGAACTTCTTAACTTTAACTTTGCACATTCGATAAGATCGTAGTTCGTCGTTTCATATGCTTAACCCCGTCGCCTGCATGCCACAATGCTTTAGTTAACCTCTATCAAAGCTTTGTCTTGTTGTTTGCATTGTCCCTGGCACACTCTTGTCGATATGATTATATTTTTCTGTATGCCTATATACTATATATGGTTGGCAATCTTATCGGTTGACGCTTGTCCGCTGGAAGATTGAGAACTGTTTATAGCGTATTTGAGCGTTGTTTCCAATCGAAAAGCAAAAGTGAAAGTACATATTATGTCACCTTCCATTTGAAGCGCCATTGAAACCCGTCGTTTTATTCGAAATTCGATAAGTTATCGATAACAGCAGAAAATTAATCAAAACAAGTTTTTACACTTAGTAACCAAAAGAATAACAGCATATACAAATTCTATCAGCTTCATTGTCGAAGCTTAAGACTTATTTCACATCGATAATTTATCGATAACTTGCAATTGATTTAATCACTCTTAGTAAGTAGGAAAGTTCAAAGCTCGCAAATAACGATAGAAATAAAAAAAGCGTATAAGTTAAATCTTTTTAAATAAGTTTAATATCGGGCTAAGAAGTCTCTGCAAATCGATAGTTTATCGATCAATTACATTTGAGTAGTTTGTATTCCGAGATTACAGTTAAATAACGAGCATAACATGAATTATCGACGTTTAAGTCAAACTCTTATTTTTGGCAGCTATCGATTGTCGATTAACGATCAAATTAAGCTCAAAACTGACCTTTAAGAGAACTTTAATGTGGCCTTTAGTAAAATTATAAAGAATGTTACGCTAAAAATAGAAAAGTGTATTTCAAGAGCGGAATTGGGATTTACGTACTTAGGTTATCGATGTGTTATCGATAATTGGCAGGAAAGAAAAAGAAGAAAGGAATCTATCGATAAGCGATAGAAAGGAATCTATCTCAAATTAGCCACAGTGATCGATAAACGATAGAAAGGAAACTATCCAAACTTTGCTACAGTTATCGATAAATGATAGAAAAGAATCTATCTAAAATTAGGTACAGTCATCGATAAACGAAATGCAGAAATCGTAACTAAATCAAAAACTGGCTTCGCTTTCACCTAAAGACTAATCGATAGGCAAACGATTATTATCAGCTGCTGTTATTGATAAACGACAAGCTTTCTATGAATTGAAATTGGGAACACGCTTCGCTTACGACTAAATCGCTTTTGCAGGAGTGTGCCTGCCTAATAAGTGCACCACAGCAATTGCATTCGTTAATTTTTTTTTATTAATTTACAACTTTATATACACACACGCACACGCAAAAATGGACAGAACGAGGTGAAACAGGCTGCTGTCTCTGGCAATTTGGATGCACCCGAAGGCGGCTTCGATGCCATCATGCAGGCGATTGCCTGTCGCCAGCAGGTCGGCTGGCGGGAACAGGCCCGTCGCCTGCTTGTCTTCTCGACGGATGCGGGCTTCCATTATGCCGGCGATGGTAAATTGGGCGGTGTTATAACGCCCAACGATGGCGAATGCCATTTGAATGGACAGGGCATGTACACGCATTCGATCATACAGGATTATCCGAGCATATCGCAAATTAACCAGAAGGTCAAACAGAATGCGATCAACATTATCTTTGCCGTCACACAGAACCAGTATTCGGTCTATCAGAAGCTCTCGGGACACATTGAGGGCTCATCCAGCGCCATTTTGTCCAATGATTCGTCCAATGTGGTCGATCTGGTGCGCGAGGAATATAGCGTAAGTGCTTGAATATATATGTATATTCTTTATACAAATGAAAATCATTTTCAATTCTTGCAGAAAATCTCTTCGTCGGTGGAGATGAAGGACAATGCCATGGGCGATGTTAAGATCACGTATTTGTCCAGCTGCCTGACAAATGGACCACAGATTAAAACGAACAAGTGCAGCGGCCTCAAGGTCGGCGACAAGGTTACCTTCACCGCCCAAATAACGGTCACCAAATGCCCGGCCAATCCGCGTGACTGGAATCAGGTTTGTAAATCGCTTCAAATAACGCTTTGGTATCTTCCATTCATGAATTGAGATTAGCAAATGTGTTAAGTTGGGAACAGATAAAAGAGGGTGAAATTCATCATGTGCTCCTTTCACAAAGGAAACATTCCTGGGAATTCATGAGTCCTTCTGTTCATCTGTTCGTCCATCTTTCGAGCTTTAAAATAGTCTTGAAATTTAAAATTTAAATTGATATTATCTCCCATTTGCATAATATCGATAAATATCGTTTTAGGAGTATCGATACATTTAGATTTGAAGAGTATCGATAAATATCGATTTTTAGATACGAGTTTTAAGCATAACTCGAGAACCATTAAAGCCAGATACACCAAACTTGGTATGTAGGCTCGCGTAGAGTATAAACAGATGAAAAGTATTTCAATTTCATCGGGGCCCTTCTTCCATTTAACTTAAGATTGGAAAATACTTGCTTGCTAAGGTAGAGCCTTGCGCTCTGGTATATACACACTTGTGTATGTTATACTAAAGCCCTGAAAGTTTCACAGAGATCGGACTATAAGCACCGAAGTTAATGCAAACTGCATTTTCAATAGTGTGTGATTGGGGGAGGAAGAAGCAGCACAAGGTGTTTAGATTGCAGAAGATCTGAAAGCTTGTAATGGCAGCTCTACTCTACACTAGGTGCACTAGGGAATCTTCTAGTCGGAGCATTTATCTTTGATTCCGATCACGGTTAACCGTATTCTCATCGTTCGGCGTATTCCAGGTGATTCAAATCTACCCGGTGGGCATCAATGAGAGCATGATTATTGACCTGGAGATGCTGTGCTCGTGCCCCTGCGAGCATGCCGGCTCCACTGGCTACGAGATTCACTCGCAGAAATGCCACAACCACGGCACGTACATGTGCGGCATCTGTGAATGCGATGAACAGCATTTTGGCAACACATGCGAATGCTCCATTACGGACGTGCACTTAAACAAAGTCAACGATAATACGTGCCGTCCCGGCAATGATACAAGCGTTGCCGAATGCAATGGACGCGGCAGTTGTGTGTGCGGCGCCTGTGACTGCCATAAGCGTGCCAATCCCGAGGAGACCATCTCCGGCACATATTGCGAATGCGAGAACTTTAGCTGTGAGCGTAGAAAGAATTTGCTATGCTCGGGACCCGATCACGGCATCTGCGAGTGCAATCGCTGTATATGCAAACCCGGCTGGACGGGCAACAGCTGCGACTGCCAAACGTCGAAGGACACGTGCATGCCACCGAATGGCGGCGAGATCTGTTCGGGTCATGGCACCTGCGAGTGCGGCGTCTGCAAATGCAAGTCGACGGACGATGGCCGCTATTCGGGCAAATACTGTGACAAATGCCCCACATGCTCGGGCCGTTGTCACGAGCTCAAGGACTGCGTCCAGTGTCAAATGTATCACACGGGCGAGCTAAAGAATGGCGATGATTGTGCCAAAAACTGTACAACATTCACGCCCGTTGGCGTCGAGAAGGTCAAAATCGATGAGCACAAGGATGAGCAGCTATGTGTCTTCTTCGATGAGGACGATTGCAAATTTACGTTCAAATATAGCGAAGTGGGCGAACTGGTTGTGCATGCCCAGGAGGAAAAGGAATGCCCGCCCAAGGTCTTTATGCTGGGCATTGTGTTGGGCGTCATTGCGGCCATTGTCCTGATCGGCCTGGCCATATTGCTGCTCTGGAAGCTGCTCACCACCATACACGATCGTCGCGAGTTCGCGCGCTTCGAAAAGGAGCGCATGAACGCCAAGTGGGACACGGTAAGCCAATAGAAAATTGCAGCCCATTTCAACAATTATCAATATACTAATTATTATCTATCTATTATTTTACAGGGCGAGAATCCTATATACAAACAGGCCACATCCACCTTCAAGAATCCCATATATGCGGGCAAATAATTCGCAGCAACAGTTGCCCATTGTTTGCTTTAGTGAAATTTGCCATTCAACAACTGACTGTCCATTTATTAACTCCAGGCCCCCAACCCCAAACGCATCCCCCCCACTCGAGCCCTCCAGCCACACAAATGAAGCAGCTTCTACAAAACGGTGCGCGTGCAACATTTAACAAGAAACAAACAACAAAAACAAAATGCTTGGAAACAAAAGTCAAACTGCCATTGAAACGCGTTCATAACTAAGTCAAAGTTTTATATAAACTATATATATATATATACACACACACACACAGCAAACAAATTGTGCCTTGCAATATATATTTATTTATATATATATATATATACCATACATTTTAGATTTTATATATGTACTTGCATGTACGTGGTATACAACGACAACAGGAAAAGCTTCCATTGCTAAACAGCCAAAACAAATAACAAAATTTTTGAACGCACAAACAACAACAATTAATCCACGCATCAACTAAACAATGAACGCAGCAAACGATCTATAAACAACACTTAAAAGCCTTTTGGTACACCCAGCTGTGCCCCTGTTACTTATACATATATGTCAACTAAAATCAACGAACGATCCATTTCTAATATTGTTCATCTATGTGCGCCTCAACTGCAGACTTCCAAGAACGAAAGCAAATCAATAACAATTGTTAAAAAAAAAAAAAGTCACATGATTTGTTTTTTTGGAATGATGCCTTGCGTGCAGCACATTATGAAATTATAATACTTAATATTATTATTTCGTTTAACTTCGTAACTTAAGTATTTGGCAAAAGTTGCGCCTGCGGCAACGCCTTTTCGGATCGCCTAATTTATCAATGTCCATGCAATCTAGCAATATATATTTATTAGCTAAACGATCCAAAAAAAAAAAATTTAAAACAACAAAAAACTGAATTTATGCCAATTTCAAAAAAAAAAAACAAACTGATTTTGTTAACTTTTATGGACTTACGCCCAATTTTTGTTTGCCGTCAATTCTTTCGTGTTTCTTATATGAATGTTTATTATTTTTTTTTATATATTATTATTTTAAATCTAACTTTACAATTAATATTTAAGCGTATTAACATTTAAGCTTGTAATTGTTAATTTTATATGACAAACAAAAAGAAACAAACAAATTGTGCCCCGATTTTTATTTATGAATTGTCGAGAGGTTCGAGTTTCTTTTTAGGAATCGTGCCTTTTTCAAGTTTTTGATCATTAATAGTATATTAATGCTACGATAATTAATTATAAAACAAGAAGGAAAAGAACAACATATTTTTGCGATTTGTACTGATTACTGATTAACAACAACAACAAAATGAAATGTATTTGAGTGTATAAAAAAAAAAAGAAAGAAAGAAACGAGTAAATAATTGTTTATAAATACAAGGTGGAAACACTGGCAATTTTATTGAAATATAAAATAATAAACATATAATAAAAACTGTTTGATGCTAATTTTAATGAAATAAAAAAGAAACAGAAAAATAAATGTCGAGTTTCAATGCAATTTATAGACCTTTAATTGAATTATAAAATTCAAATATTTATGCACTTTTTGTCATTTGCAAATTAATAATGTGTAAAGTATGTATATAAATGTATGTATATTCATGATCAGGACTACGAATCCCTATACCAATCCCTATATGTGCAGTTGTGACTCTTATAAGCTGGGGACTTTAAGTTTGAGGTGTCAGTTATTGTAAGGTAAATAATTGCCGAAAACCTTGCCAGATATTTTAAAATAGTTTAGCGAGCATCGATACTTATCAGTTCCACGTAAATCGGCAGCTTACCAATTTCAAATTCTATTGGCCGAGCTGTGCTGCACGGTGTGACCAATGTGTGCAACAATGAAAATACCACAAAATGTGCTTATTGAGCGGCAAGCAACAGAGCTTAATACTATTTGCTTTACAGTTGCAGTTGCTTTTTAACATATCTCAAGATGTTGCAATATATGCCGCATAGCTTAACACGCGAGCTGATTAACTATCAAAATGAGGAGGAAGAAAAGATATTAAGCCTGGCAGTGGATCCAGATGACAAGCAACGCCTACAGGAAATGTATGCAGCACTCGTAAGTACGCAAAATTCAAAATAAATATCGCGATGGTTAAACCAGAAAGACAATTTCCATAGAAAATAAAAAACAGCGATTTGAGAAGGGTGCACAGTGCCGCAGAGGTGAACATGTTATGCCGCAGAACAAAGCTGCGTGTTAATATGACGCTCTTCAATTGTGTGTGGGACGCCAAGCGGCGACTGCGGCGCAAGGATCGGGATCGCCGGGCCAAACGTTCCGATTGCTACATCAATGCCATGTTGATCAAGGCTGTGCACAGCCGGGAGATAGTGCCCTATACGGACGACGAAATAGCCAAATGCAATCACATACGCAGCTGCCAGCTGAAAAAAGATAATAACTGCCGGCTCGATCGTTGGCGCTGCGATCAAAAGTACAGCGAATCGGCCGCTCTGCAGGAAACGTGGGCAAAAGAAGATGCTCAACTCAATGTCAGCGACAGGGAATCGCAATTGTGGCATTCGGAGACGTTGGAGCTTAATACGGAAGTCTGCGCACTGGATGCCATCCACATTAATACCCTGTCAATGTCCATCGATACACAGCTGAACCAGATGCTAATCCAAGAGCTGGAGAGCAATGATGAAGATTGGGCACTCGATGCCATGCTACTTAACGTCGAGTGCATGTCCATTGATGCACCGTCAACCCAAGAGCTGGAGAATGACATGCTTCTTAAAGCCGAGTCAATTACCAAAGATACACAGCTGACACAGACGCCAAACCAAGAGCTGGAAGACTGGGCAATAGATGCCATGCTCCCTAATACCGAGTCCATTGACATTGATACTCAGTTGACACAAGCCCAAATCCGAGAGCTGGAGAACAAAATTGATAACTGGGTGCTGGAAGCCCTGCTCCTCAATACCGGGTCAATTGCGATTGATAAACAGCTGATAAAGACGCCGAACCAAGAGCTGGAAAATAACAATAATGAAGATTGGGCAATGGATGCAATGCTCCACAACGCCAAGTCCATCGGCATTGACACACAGTTGACACAAAATCCATCCCAGGGCCTGGGGCATAAACTTGAAGACTGGGCCATGCTGCTCAATACCGAGTCCATGGCTATCAATGCACAGCTGCCGCAGACGCCAACCGCTGACGCTGCTGGACAAAAGTGATGCATATGCCATGGTTGTTCCTTGCAAGCAATCGATGAGACTGTTTGAAGCAAACTAATCAATAGTTATTAAGTACTCGAGATCAAATGTAGAAATAGGTTTCATAACAATTTCCTAAAAGACTTTTAAACAAAACTGCATTCCACACTCAAATCTACACTAAAATAATCTGAGATTAGATTTAAACCTATGTTTAATTAAGCATTTAGCAATTCGTTGTAAAATCTCTATGGCTAATTGAGTATTATTACGTTAAACCATAGAAACCTTGAGCTTACGTTGTTAATATCAAATGAATTCTATCTCCAAAGCATCTTGTTTCATAGCACTTAAGAACTGTTTAAGAAAGAGTAGATTAAATTAATCCAATTAGGTTTAAGTATTGGTTTAATGCTTGAGCATTATGAAAAACTATAAAACTATAGAAATAATTGCTTAGTTTGAACTACTATTTATCCAGATGGGCTGTTATTGAGCTTGATAATATTCGAGTACTGTTTGTGAAAGTCTTCTTCAGTAGAGAAATGCCAGAGAACTTACGAGTTTATTTTTGTTAAATGAGTTGTTCTTGTTAAGTCAAAAATTACTTATTACGACCGCTTGGTTATATTTAAGAGCTGTTTGTGAGTGCACTTCAAGAGAGAAATCTTGAAGAACTTACAAGTTCCTTTTTGTTGAGCAAACAGATCTCTCATAGTTCTATTTTGCGTTCTTGCCTGTTAAAATGAAATTATTTATATATTTTACTAGTCGCTCAAGTAAACAATCACAATGCCTGTTATTGTGATTAATAATATTTAAGAAGTGTTTATGAAAGTGATCTTCGAAAAAGATTTGACGAGTTCCGTTTTGTTAAATTCATTGCAAAAGTAAAAAATACTTTACGAGTCGTTCGTATTAACGAGAATAAAAGCTGTTTTTTTTTTTTTGAGAATATTTAAAAGTTATTTATGTGTTTTTCAACAGAGAAAACTTACAATTTCCTTTCATCTCATAGAGTTGAGTTTATGGTGCTAATTAAGAAGATGTTGCGTGAAAATTTTGATTTTTGGGTTTTGTTTATTGAATAAAAAAACAAAATATGTTTTCTTAACAAGTCTGGGCGCTGCTATTATCTACACAATTATAAAATCTTTATAAGTCTATGTACATAACCATAGAATTATGAATAACACATATTAGCCGTACATATATATATATATGTATATATAAATATATATATAGAGAGATACAGATATATATATACATATATATATATATATACATTTGTGTGTGTGTGTGTAAGTGTGTGAGCCTAGGCTCGCCATAGACGCCTTGGCGTGATTAGAACACTCCAACTTAAGTACGTTCCACAACAATATAAAGGAGCTAACAATGGGTACACAAACATAGTTGGGCATTGGCTAGTCCGTCTGCCCATATGCAATTGAAGGCATCTTGTGAACGCCAGTCTATGGCTCTGGACATACATACATAGAGATATCTTTGCATTGATTGCTCTTGGAGCGTCTGAGCAGACAGGCAGGCAGGCAGTCGGGCAGGCAGTCGGGCGGGCGGGAGGGCGGTCGGTCGATCGGTCGGTCGGGCAGACAGGCGCTGTTTGTTGGTCTGTTTGATAACGCTTTGGCAACCAGGCGACTGTAACAGGTGACACTTAGTGAAAGATCAAATCTGCGTCGGGTGCACCCTTTTGATGCTTGAACTTGTGCTTGTTGGGCTTCTGGTAATAGCTCTGTGTAAAGTTGCGCTGTTGCAGCGGCAGCAGCGACTCCTGATAATCCTCCTCCTCGATGCGTTCGGTTATGTTTAGCGTAAGGCGTTTCACTTTCTCTTTCTCCTCTCGCGTCTTCTGCTCCTGAAGCCTTAGATTGATGGCCAGCTGCGAGTCCGATGGGGCCACAAATGACTTGAACTGCTGCTTGCCGCCCTTATTGCCGCGCACCATCAGCACAAAGGATACAGCGCCGCTGCCCTTGCTACCGCTGCCGCCGCCCTCTGCAGCAGGCGGATCGCTGCATGCGGCTGCGTTTGCTGCTAAATTGTTGGCGCTATCCGAGGCATGGGCGTGGGCATTGGCGCTGGCGTTGGCGGCAGACGCGGCGGCAGCATTGGCGCAGGCCTTTGAGATCTGTGGCACGTTGTTGCCCATTATCTGGTCGTAGGATTTCTTTTGCAGGCGTGCCATCATGGGCACAGGTATATCTTTGTTGGTGGCTTTGAGTGGCGGCTCCTTGAGACGCTCCTGATACGAATCGCTGGTCATCTTTTCGTACATTTGCTCAAATTCAAGATCCTCTTTGGATTTCTCTGGCGGCGGTGGCGGCGGCGCTGGCTCCGCCTCATATTCAGTCCAATCGTTCGCCTGATCGGCCTCCGAGCCACCAGCTGCCTGACGTTCGCGCTGATCATTCGATGAGCCAGCTGAATCATCCGTAACCTAAACAAAATTGAGAAGCGATGAGTATCGATCGAATCACTGAAATGGGCATTAAAACTTTGTCCATGCAACTTACGCCCTCGTCCAATTCGTTGATTTCGCTAATGGTCGTCAGGCTGGCATCCTGGGCATTATTGCTGCTGGCCTTAAGCTGCGGATACAGTTGCTCCTGCAGCTGATCAATTGCCTCCTTGGCCTGCTCCAGATTCTTATACAGCTTGAGCTTCGGCCGCACACCGGCCAAACAGTCGCGATAGGTGTGATCGACGAGTATTGGAAACAGATCCGAGGTGTTCTCCGATTTGCTGAACACCGGATGCGATTTCTTGTGCCAATAATAGTGCTGCAAGAACACCAAAAAGTAGTCCAATCTGTGAAGAGTATTAAAAATAGTTTTAATTGGGTATCAATTATGGGCCAACAAATATTGAAAGGGGCTTACTTCTTGCGCGTGGCCTGGCTGGTAAAGTAGGGGCCGCAGGTGTCCAGCAGCATGCAGGCCAGCTTGAGGCGAAATAGACTCTCGGGCGGATCCAGCGGCGAGATCACAGACTGATCCAATGTCACCCCGAGCGATATTATCGAATACAGTGTATTAAGTATATGCGTTGACTCGACCAGCTTATAGTTGTACATTTCGCCCAGATATTTGGCCATGGCGATGCGACGCTGCGACATCTTGGGCGAGTGTATCTCCAGCCCGGCGCGTATATCCTCAAACACATTGTCAATGACAATGGTGACAGCGCGCGGCTGATAGGAGCTCAGCCCAGAGACAAGATCGGCCAGGCAGCGTATGAGCGGAAAGCGCAACAGATATGCCTTGCTGAGGCATTTGATGGCATAGCTGCTTATCTCCGGATCCTGCCAATTGATGCGTCGCAGCATTTTGATGCAACGCTCGACATTCTGCTTGCACAGCTCCTCAAAGATCAGATGGCGTATATACTCATGCATGGGCGGGCGTGGTGTTATCTCACGCTTAGCCGATTCTGGCGGCTTAACCAAATAATAGACGCTCTCGATTTGTGCCGCATGGCGTGAATCCATGGCCGTTGCCGTTTTCATGCGCAGCATCTGATCGAGAAAGACGTTCATCAAGAGACGCGAATCCCGGCAGTTGTATAGATAGACACCGCTGACCTCCACAAACGCGCACGCCATCTCGATGTGATGGTGTATAAAGTCGCGCAACAGCATCTTCAGGCAGCCCAAGGCATCGAATTTCTTGAACAGCCCAAACTTGACCAGCTCGCCAATGAAACGGACAATCTTCAGCTTGGACTCGATATTCAATTGGTTCTTCTTGCGTATATGCCATTTGAATTCCTTGCGCAGCAAATCAGACAGATCTGCGGCCACATCCGTGTTGCACATATGCACAATTGCCACAAATCGCGACAGATATGGCAATATATCGAGTCGCGTACGCTGCACACTAAAAATCGTCTTGGTTAGCTTCTTGCGCTGATGCTTTGTATTATAATTGAGCAGAAATTCGATTGCCGCCGAATCGATCAGCTCCTTGTTAACGCAATTGAACAGATTCAGTAGGAACACGTCGAATTGCTGGCGCAGCTGTTGGCTCTGCGATTGTGCCTGTTGTTGTTGCTGCTGCACGGGATCAGTCAGAGAGAGACAGCGAGAGAAAGAAAGAGACAGATGTGTTAGCATATAGAGATATATTATTTAAATTCAAACGTGTCCCTTCCTTTTTCACCCATTCTTCGGCTGTTCAAGTGGATTATGCATGGAAAAGCAGTCAAACGCATCCTAAATTAATTTTTAACTGTATCTAGCTAACAACAAGCATTCTACATTTCACATATTTTCCACGCATTGCGGTGAATTAGTTTAAATTGCTAGTAAAAAAAAAACCTTTTATATAGGATTTTTATACCAATTGGAGCGGGGCGTATTATCCCAGATGTTAAATGTTCTAGATCTGCGAATCTAACTAGCCTAACGACAGATCGTTCCTATTGCAGTTAAACGATGGCGTTAAGACTAAGATATATCGCTTCGGTTGTTGCTACGTTTCTAGACTAAATGTACTTAACGGGTTGGGAGATGTACATATCTATCTTAACCTTGATTAGCTCAATATAGGCGGACTACTCACCGTTTGCTGTTGTTGCTGCTGCTGCTGCTGGCGACCCAACTCCATGAGTGCGCTGCCCATTTTCTTGTCAATCGGCACAGCAGGTGCAGTAGCTGCAGCTCCGGCTGCTGCAGCTGCCGCCTCAGGCGTGGGTGTAGCAGCTGTTGGCTGCTCCTCCTGCTCCTTGTCGAGGGCCGTGTCGCTGGCCGTTGATGGCGGATCATCCATGTCGAGTTCCGCATCGATATTGGCATCGATGGCCTCCTCGGTCAGCTCGCTGGGCTCTTCTAATGTCTCCAGATCGACTTTGGGTGCCGAAAAGTTGGGCAGAAACTGACGCAAATCGGGCAAATCCGTGTAGAAAGCGCGCGTCTCCTCATCGCCCCAGGGATCGAGTGTGCCAAATGCGGCGCTGTCCAGCATATTGTCAATGACAGTGCCCGGATTGCAGCATTCCGATTCTTTGGTCAGCTCCGGCAGCGGTTCGCCCAGCAGCTCCGACAGCGATTGGGCCGAGGCGAGCAGCTTGTCAAAGCTCGCCTGCATCAGTTCACATTTCTCGCGTTTCTCCTGGCTTATTTCGCCCTTGCACTCCATGGTGCGTCGTATGTTTTTGGTCATGTTCATCAATGCGGCCTGCTCGGCCAGGACGTGCTTGCAGAGCGCCTTAAAATAGCCCTTGAGCATGGTGCGCAGATTTAGCTGCTTGTCGGCGCTCAGAAAATCCGATTTGGGCACCTCCACTTGATATTTGTTGGCCAACTGTTGCATCTTCTGTGGCACCAGGCCGGCATATTCCTCGCCGCAATGGCGGCAAAAGGATAATATTATGGAAAAGTTGCTATGATCATCCTTGTCCTGGGCTATCAGCTGCACCAGCACCATGCCCAGCAGCGCCAAGCCCGGCTTCATCTGGATGACGCCAGAGCTAACCAGCTCGGCGAACAGACGTAAATCCACGCGCAATTTACTCGGATTGCTTATCTTCTCGGACGCTTTGATATTAAGTGCCTTCTGCCATGCCTCGAGAAACTGCGTATTGAAATCCGCGTAGGTGCAGTGCAGCTTGGAGGCCAATGTCACCACAGCGGGCACATCTGTCATCTTGAGCTTGGCCTCGGCCAGTGCAGCACATATTTCGGAAATATATTTGCTCAGATTCAAGGCGGAGAGTTCGCGCAGCAGCGCCTCCAGCTGTGTGCTCGTAAAGACCTTCAGCTTCTTCACAAATGCCGTATTCTTCTTCAGGCTGGAGTCGAGGCGCGCAAAATACTCATCGCCGGGCAGCTCAAAGTTGGCATTCTGCTGGCGCAGCTGACGCTTTGCGTCGATCTTCTCCTGCAGCTCGCCGATAAACTGATTCAGTTCGGCCAACCCCTCTTCAGCCTCCAGTGTGGCAGAGTCGTCAGTCGCAATTGCAGCCGCTGTTCCTGTGGCGGCATCCGATGTTTCGGCATCCGCCTCGCTGGCGGCTGCACTTGACGGTGTTGTTGCTGTTGTTGATGTTGCCGCTGTGGGCGCCTCGCTTGGTTTGTTGGCGCTCATGGCATCGAATTTGGTTGTACTCCGCTATTTTAAATATTATTCGCGTGTTGTGCAAATCGCTCAATCAAACCCGTATTCGAACTGTGTAGACTGTCACATTCGTATGTGCTTTGATTATGTTGCCTTCGCCTGCTTTCTTTCAGCCAGCGTTTCGTTTCGATTTGCAAGTGTTGTCTACTGTTTTTTTTTTTTACGTTGACCGTGTTCGTCGTGGGGCACATCGCACATCTGTGTGTTAGTCATGTGTATACACTCACACTGCGGCATGCCGTGCGTGACACGCTCATGGATATGACTGCTCTATCGATTAATTGTGTTCACACATATATGGCAAATTAATTTTTTATCTCTTTTAAATATGGCTTTGGCGATTTTAGCGGCACATCTAATTTATATTCGTGTATTTTATGCTGAAATTTCAAGCGATTATTAGATATTATTAAATTAAGAGTAAAATTAAAGAAACACGATTAATATATCGATATTGATATATCGATATGTATTCACTCCATTGTGGCGCTGCATTTTAAACTGCAAATTAACAGCTCATTTGCTCTAATGAATATGTAAATAAAATAAATAGTCCGCCCCAATTTTGCTTGTCGTCAAGTTGGACATTGAACTTAAACCATAACACAATACACTCAATGCCATTGATTTTACAAAACGCACGCTATCAACAACCACAGCGGCTACTAAGTTACCAAGCCAAGTTAAATCAATATTAAAGTCAATATCCAATGCGTCGTCTTCAGTTGCGGAATTCCAGTGCTAAACTACAGTTACCAGTGCATCAGCCATTATTTGCAAATGCTCTGCTGGTTGACCGAGGATAATTTATCAAGGCAACGAAATCCAAATCCACAGAAGGCGCCCGAAACCCTCAAGAATCTGCTATTGCGCTCAAGTGTGCCGATTGTGAGTGAGCAAGTCCAAGACTTATTGGATGCAATGGCACCACTAAAAGGTCATGAGATCACCAAAAACCAAAAGCACTTATATCTTGAAAATCGTAAATTTGATCATCGTTTGGTCAAGGATAATCTGCTTGATAAATGGCCCACAGCGGATATGAACGAGTACAAAGAGCGCAAGGATCATCGCAATCTCATGGAATCATATGTATCATCTATCAACCTATCATATGTAACCAGCACCAGGCACAAAGCACATACAAAATAACATTGATTTATGCTAAATGTACAGCAGTAGGCGCTGCTTTACTATCTAATGCTAAGTACATTTTTATTATTTAGTTATCTCACAATCTCGCACAACTTCATATCGTGTAGGAATAATTTTTTCGCGCCGTATTTTTTTTTTTTTTTTTTAATTTTACCTTTATTGTAGTTGCACCAAATTCCAAGTAATTGAAATTTTCGGAGTATCAAGCACAGGAGCAATCATGTCGAACCAGCACGATGGAAACACTGCGTTGCCGACACAGAGCGTCATGTATTCTCAATTGCAGCCATGGAGCCATGCGGGTGCGCCGCCCTGCATGGAGCCCATCAGTGGTGCGACAGTGCCAACTCGATTGGCTGCCTCCTATGAGACAACGCAGCGGCATCCGTGGCGGCCCAAAATGGCCTTCGAGATGATCGAGGTGAAGCATATGCCGGAGCAGCCGGTTACCAATCAGATGACGCAGCCATGCTTTGTGCCCCAGGGCATGAAAACGGAGGGCATGATATTTCCAAATCTTGTTACCGGATTCGAGCGCAATCCACAGCATGCGGCACGTGCCGCACTCTATACGCGCTACACTAACAACGAGTGGCACAACAACAATATTGGCATCTACGGCGAGTCCAATACGAATCGGTGAGTTAAATTATTGGCCTATATGATATGCTGTCCACTGAATTGGCTGATTCATGCGCAGCAACATGTCGGAGCGCATGCGTAATGATGCAGTGCGTCTTATGCGCGAGACGGACGAGACGGCATCGATAGGCCAGCGGGATGCCGGTCGCCGTTTGGGTGAACGCATTACGGATTTGACATTTTGGCGCAACGAGCTAAATGCCGAGCTGGAGAAGTTGATTGGCGAGATGTCCGACATTAATGAGCTGCAGCGGCAGTGCGGCAAGGCGATGCTGGACCTGGAGATACCGCTGCATATCGCCCAGGAGTGTCTATTCCATCGCGAGGGACGCCAGGGCATGGAGAAGGTGCACGATAATGTGGAGAAGGCGCTGCTACTGGAGATCAATCATTTGCGCAATTCGCGCGATCGTCTAAAGGATCTGCACGAGAAGATTGCCAAGCAGGCGATCGACTGCCGTGGCGCCCAGCATTTGCTGGAAATCGATGTAACACAAAAGGAGTCCACCATGGGCATCGACTCCATGTGCCATCGCCTGAACAACTACAGTCGCGGCATCACCTACTTCGGTGGCATCGAGAAGTACGATCCGACTGTCAGCACACAGGACTCCTGGGCACTGGCCAGCAGTGAGCATGTCAAGCGGTAAGAGGCGGCTACTCAGTTATCCTCCATCCCATGCCAATCAAATTGTTTTCTGTATATTCCAATCCAGTTCGCAGGCGGAACGCGCCAAGTTGTCGCAGCTGCGCAGCGACTCACAGAACGTGGTCAATGCCGTGGCCTCCTCTGTCTGGGACTTCTGGAACAATACGAACAATGCGCTGGATAGGCGCGCCCAGGAAATGGCCGGCGCGAAGAGTCGCGTACAGATGCATCTACAGAAGGTGCAGCAGGAGCTGTTCGATATGGAGAAACATCTGTTTCTCCTGCAGAAGGCCATACAGGACAAATCGAATCCGCTTAAGGTGGCGCAAACGCGTCTCGAGGCGCGCTCACATCGTGAGGGCATGGAGCTGTGCAAGTAAGTCATGAATAAATCATATTTTATTATCTTTGAATCGTCTCTCACCCGCCGTATTCTCGTGCAGGGATACAGCCCACGATCGCCTTGTGCTGGAGGTGCAGGACCTGCAAGGCACTGTCGACGTGCTACATCATAAGCTGCAGCAGGCGGAGGCCACCCATCAATCTTTGCTCAAGACCCGCTGCATCCTGGAGGAGGATTTGCGCAACAAGGTCAACGCTCTGTTCATCGATCGTGAGAAATGCATGAGTTTGCGTCGCTCTTTTCCCATAACCAACTTGATTCGTTATTGATAAATGTTTCGGTATCTATGTCCTTTCGTTAGTTTCAAATTGTATCACGTGGTAATGTCTAGTGTAGTCCTTATTCACAAATATAATATATGTTTGCTAGTTTCTTCAGTGTTTGGCCCAGTATTTTCGTCGCCCGTTGCAACAGATTACCGCTATGTTGGCGAAACTCTATTTGGGTCCTTAGCATCGAACTATCGATGTAGCTGTAATTGGCAATACTTCGTTTAAGTTTCCCCACATAAGGAACATACAAGAGTCGGAGTCGTGTCTATTTCACTAAATTACTTTTATCAGAATTCCGTATTTTGTTAAATACTGCCAATTTAATGTTGCCGATAAAGGATGCAGCGCGATTATACGAATGTCGTGCAGCATCTTTACCGCTTATCGATGCATTTTTAAAGTTCAACTATCGCAGCACTTACAGCGCTAGCTTTAATTTATAACGATATACCGATGACTGAAGTCGATAGTTTGCAATTCGCCTTAACGCGCGCCTATCATCGACACCATTTTGTTTTTTTTTCAGTCTGACAGTGTCAACATAATATTGTTGCAGGAGTTGTGCGAAGTGAGTTCTTACTTGGTTTAACTTTTCTAAAATACGATAGTTTTGTGAGTTTTTTGGAAAGACTCACATCTGTGTAAGCTGTAATTTAAAGCAGCAAATGCGCATGCAAATATTTTCTTATTGAACTTTTTGCTAGGTGTTTGTCCCGGGTTGCGAGATTTCAGTTCTTCATTGAATAAATGGCAAGTTTCAGTACACCACTAGACTAATTCCAATTTGTTTGTCTCTTTTTTTTACCATAAAGTGACAGCTAACTTGGCTGCTTAGTGCATTTGAAGTTATGCAAAAGGTGTTGTCAGACCAAAGTCTTTTGAAGATTTTGGCTAAAGTTACGAAAGCTCTGCATGGCTTTTAAGAAATATAATAGTTTTACTCCGTGGGTGGAAAGAACTACTGCTTTTAAATTGCTTGCAAAATGATGTGGAAACCTTAAGAATTACACCCAAATAATTGAAACGATATCGTTCCAATTAATTATTTTTATTTGTGCATTTTGTTGCAGAAATAATACAAAGTTAGCAGATCTTAAACATCTCCATTTAAACGCTTGTGTTGTGGCTCTGTCTGTTGGTCCAGGGAAGGTATTTAAAACTGTGAATTGAACTTTCGCACCGTTTGTCATTTGAAGCGCAGCCAACTTCGCTGCAAGCCGTCAATCGATATCTGCAAATTGCAGTTCGCATCTTTCCGTGATAACGTTTAAATAAAAAACAAATGGATACACTGGACGATGTGAGTGTCAATGCATTGAAATGAAATTGAAATTTAATGAGTATTATTGAACGGAATCATTTATTAGGAGATAGATGCCATAGTAGAGGACTGCTGTCAGACGACCGATGACTTTGCGGATCTGTACTATACCTTTATTGACAGTCGGCGCGATGTACATACATACATACATACATACATACATACATAGATGAATCAACAATTGGCATTTTATTATTTTGTTTCTTGCAGAAAATGGGCTACTTCTATTTGGACAGTGCCAAATTGACCTGGAATCAGAACGAAATACTGGGCCGTCAGGCCATCCAAAAGGTATTCCTTGACTTGCCGCCGTCGCGTCATGAACTGCAAACGCTGGACTCCCAGCCGTTCCTCTACTCCTTGGCGGGTCAGCCCACGTACATCATTATGACCAGTGGAACGGTCTTGTACGTGGGGCAGCCGTTGCGCGCTTTTAATCAGTCCTTTGTTATAGCCTATGAGCATAACAAATGGAGTATCACCTCGGATTGTTATCGCCTGCTATAGATTCTTTGATTATCAATTGATGTACAAAAAACATATATTAAATAAAATGATGTTATCGAAGCTATTGTCAGTAGTGAGGCATAGCGACAACTAACTTGTTTAAGTGTGTTCAACAGGTTTTCTTTACTCTTCAGATACTGTCAGAAGGGCAAAAGTCAACCTAACTACATATATAATTTCGTTAAAAGTTGAAGGGGTGCAACAGCCGCATACGCATATATCGTTTTGTCCTGTTGCATCCGCATGTGCGACTTGCTTAAGGTTTTATCCCTACTTATTGAAAATTAAAAAATGATGTTTCATTGGTTGTTTAATCATTTAATTAGGAATTGATTAATATATTCGGAGAGCAACCAATTAATGCGATTTAATCTATAGTGATATATCGATTATTGCAAACTCGATAAATCGCAATTCGCCTCGACGCGCGCGCCTTTTATCGACTCCATTTTGTTTTTCTCAAACTGACAGTGACAGCTTTCGCATCTGATGTATTTTGTCGCTGGAGTTGTACGAAGTGAGTTCTCAGTGCGGGTTCAAAAATACTTTGTTGGAGCTGCATTGAGCTTGTTGTAAGTTGTGAACAGTTACAATTTAAAGCAGGACACAAGAGTGCAAATAACTTTAAACATTTGCTCAGAGGTCCTTTAGAGGTTTTTAATATTTCTAATGGAATATTTCATTTTACACACCACATGACTCGCCATTTTGTTTATGTTTTTTTACCCTGAAAATGGGTAAAAAGGGTAAAATATGTTATTCTCTATATACAAACACTAAACAGATCCTTAACGTCTCCAAGAGGGAATACAAAGCCCCATTTGCTGCCTGCAAAGGCATTCGAAACTGATAATTGCATTTATGTCAATCGAAGCGCAGCCAACTTCACTGCGAAACTCGCCGAAATCGGAAAACTGGAGCCCTACTCACTCAGTGAAATACAAACGCGATGAACAACGTGAGTTGAACGTTTTTGAATAAAATTTGAAATTGAAATATTATCAAAGGGAATCACTTTCAATAGGAGCTTAAGGCCAATCTGGAACTGTGCGGCCGTACGGCCGTAGACTTTACGGGCTTGTACTACGCCTTTCTGGACAATCGGCGCGATGTACGTACATACGTCTATCGGCAATTGCAAGCGTGGTTTGAAGCAATTCGTTCGTTTTGTTGATTATTGCAGGAAATGGGTTATTTCTATTTGGACAATGCAAAATTAACGTGGAATGGCATTTGCACATACGGCCGCAAGGCCATCGAACAAAAGTTCTTGGAATTGCCGTCGTCGCATCATGAGTTAAAAACGCTGGACGCCTTGCCCATGCCGGCCTCAATCGTTGGCAATCAGCTGACAACGACGATCCTGGTCGGCGGAATCGTCCAGTATCCTGGGCAGCCGATGTGCACCTTCAATCAAGTCTTTCTCGTTACCTCCGAGAATGATAAGTGGAAAATCTCCTCGGATTTGTATCGCGTTAAGCAGCCAATAAACTAATTATCTCTATATAGATACTGACTGACTGATCGGGTGTTCAAAGCACTGCCCAATCCCGAGCTATGACCCTGGAACGGGGTTTGTTTACTATTCGATCGGTCTTCAAGCTAATTACGACAGATCTTTGTTGAAATTCATTCGAGGGGTGTTTCATACTTTTTGCAATATCAATGGCGGTCAAGGAATTGCTGATTGATGTTTCGGGTTCAAATTCGTATCTAAGGATCTTTTATTTACAAGGATATATCGATGCTCTTTGTTCTAAAGTGTGAAATATCGCGATGTTGCCTGACTCCCGAATCGATTCCATACCAATATATCGATGACTACAAAGTCGATTAATCGCTATTCGCTTTAACGCACGCCCATGATCGACGCCATTTTGTTTTGCAATTTGACAGTTACAGCTTTCGCTGCTGATGCATTTCGTCGCAGGAGTTTTTACGAAGTGAGTTCTCAGTGCGGTATCAATAAATCATTAACATTTTTTTCTTAAATAACAAGAGGTTTTTTTTATGAATTTTGACAAGGACTACATCGGTTGGAACTGCATTGAGCTTCTCGTAAGGTATAAATAGCATCAATTGCAGATCACTTAAAACATATTTTAAGATATGTTTTTAAGGTTGTTGTCCCTTGTTCTACTTTATTAATGTTTTCATAAAAAAGTGTCAGTTAAAATGTCTGCTTAATGCTTAGAAATGGTCCATTTGAATTTCTTAGGAGACGCTAATAGGGGTTTGTTAAATGTTTTGAAGTTGTGCGATTTACGGTCTACTGTCGCTAAAAGTGCTGCCATTTTCGCTTAAAGTGCTGCCATTCTGTAACTCAATTACATCAGTCAGAGACAGCATGAACGCTTAGTGTCTATGGATGTACAAAGTATCGACACTTAATATTTGCATCAATAACCTCTGCACAGATCCTTGACGTCTCCAAAAAGGGAATACAAAGCCCCAAAGGTATTTAAAACTGTGAATTGCATCTATGCTCAGTCGAAGCGCAGCCAACTTCACCGATAATCGCATTTGCTAGCTCTTGAAACTCGAACGCAATGAACAACGTGAGTGTCAAATGAGAACAATTTAATCGAAGCGTTTTGTGTGAAATGGAATAACTTTAATTAGGATATTAAGGCCCATATGGAGGTCGTCTGTCGCACGGCCGAGGACTTCACGGGCTTATACTACGCCTTTTTGGACCATCGGCGCGATGTACAGTATGCCAACGGGTAGTTGAAAAATCACATTTGAGCAACTTTGTTTTTGTTTTTTTTTTAGCAAATGGGTTATTTCTATTTAGAAGGTGCAAAATTCACATTGAATTTCACTGAAATGCAGGGCCGTGAGGCAATTGAAGGTCTCTTCATGGCATTACCATCGTCGCGCCATCAGCTGACATCGCTGGACTCGCAGGCCTTCCATGACCCGTCCTTGGGTGGTCATACCACGTTTATCATCCTGGTCAACGGAACAGTTCTTTACGCTGGGCATCCGCTGCGTGCGTTCCAGCAATCCTTTGTCATAATCACAGAGAATGATACATGGAAAATCTCCTTGGATTGTTATCGCCTATATGATCCAATAAACCAATAATATTTACATATGGTTGCATTTAATATAAGCATTCTTAAATGTCGACAGTTCTTGTATATTGCAAAAGCTGTTGCCAACGAATTACGAATTTGTTGAATTGTATTTTCGTTTTACTTTTTAGATACCATCAAATCAGCAGATATAACCTATATTTAACAGTAAAATGTCAGTTTTATCAGTCTAGTGGACAGTCAAATAGGAATTTGTAATTTTAGTCTAAAAGCGCCATGTTTATCTAATTTGATTAACAGCGATATATATCGATAATTGCAAACTCGATAAACCGCTATTCGCCTTAACGCGCGCCTCGTAAAATATATCGAAACCTTTCTTCTCAGCCTGTCAGCGAAGGCACAAGCTGCTGGGCAACGTGTGCGCGACCAAAAATACCTTGACAGTTTTGTCTAAAGCAACAAAAACTGTTGTCAGATTTGAAAATAATTTCATAAACTTGAACTCAATCGAGTTACTCACAAGTTTCTCATAAAAAAATAACAATTGAATGCGGGGAACATTGTAGAGTTGTTGAAGAAGCTGTTTGAAAGGTCAATTGAATCAGCTCCAATTGAATGATTTTCGATACCTTGGAAAAGGGAATACCAAGCCCAGTTTGCTGCCTGCACAGGTATTTAGAATTGTGAAATTATTTCGTTTGCTAACCAGTTTTTGATCAAGCGCAGCAAATTTTCCTGTCGGTCATCAATTTCTTAAAGTCAAACTTAAAGCGAACGGAATGAACAGAGTAAGGTACTAAAATTGAATTAAGTACTATTATTACATGCATTTTTTTTTAGGATCTAAGGGCGAAAATCGAAGCATGCAATCGCACAGCCGAGGAATTTACGCGTTTGTACTACGCCTCTTTGGACAATCGGCGCCACGTACGTGTGCCAAACGGCAATTGTTATATTTGTTGCAATAATCAAATGGATAATTTTTCGTTTCGTTTTAGCAAATGGGTCGTTTGTATATAGAAAGTGCTAAATTAACCTGGAATGGCAACGGAGCACTGGGCCGTGAGCCCATTGAAAAACAGTTCTTAGACTTGCCGCCGTCGCGTCATCAGCTGACAACGCTGGACTCTCAGCCCATCCTTGACCCGGCTGTGGGCGATCAGATCACGTATATGGTCTTGGGCAGCGGCACGGTCAAATACGCTGAGCATCCGACGTGCATCTTTCAGCAATCGTTTGTGATAACCGTTGAGAATGATAAATGGAAAATCGCCTCGGATTGTTATCGCCTGCAGGAGCCAATTCTTTAACAATTAAATATACTAATCGAAAATGTTATCACTTGATGTGCAACAAATGAGAATTCTATTATAAAAGCTATTGCCAATAGTTGGGCATGGCAACAGCGAACTTGTAGTGATATTTTGTAAATTCTCATGACTTCTTTTTAGGAATTATATAATCTCAACAGATATTATAAAACAGAATTTCATATATGCTTATTTGTTGAGTGCATTTGCAATTTAAAATTGTGAATTGAATTAGCGCACCAATTGGAATTCAGAGCGCAGCCAACTTCAAGTATCAGCTGTTATTTTTCTCGATACGTGCGAATTGCAACCCTTCTCACTTGGTGGTTGGCTCATTTCGAATAGGCAAGAAATCAACGCGATGAACAACGTGAGTTTCAATTTTTTTAAATTATAATTTAAACAATGTGTACTTATTGTCTTTTATTAGGAGCTTAAGGCCAAAGTGGAAGCCTGCTGTCGCACGGCCGAAGACTTTACGCGTCTATACTACGCCTCTTTGGACAATCGGCGCCATGTACGTATGCCAGCCGGCAATTGCAACAATTGTTGCAACACAAAACAAAACAAATATATTTCTATGCCATTGTCGATTTTAGCAAATGGGTCGTTTGTATATTGACACGGCTAACTTTAGCTGGAACGGCAACGGAGCACAGGGTCGGGAGACAATCGAAAGGTATTTCTTGGAGTTGCCGTCGTCGCGTCATCAGCTGACAACGCTGGACTCACAGCCCATCCTTGACCCGGCTGTGGGTGGTCAGACGACGTATATAATCTTGGCCAGCGGGACAGTTAAATATGCCGAGCAGCAGATGCGCACCTTTCAGCAATCCTTTGTCATAACCGCCGAAAATGATAAATGGAAAATAGCCTCGGATTGTTATCGACTGCAGGAGCCCATAAATTAGTGTTTAATATATATAGCTATAATTAATATCAAGCAAAAGAGAAAAAGTTAATTGAATTATGTTCTTAAAGCTATTGCCCATAGTAGGGCATATCAACAACAAACATAATTAAGTGTATGTACGTAAATTTTTTTTTTTATGTTAAAGTAACAAAAACTCAAGCATAAGACTAAACGATATAAAAAAAAAAACTAAACTATAAATATGTTGCTATGTACTTATATATTATATGTGCCTATATACTATATGCATTTGGCATAAAGGTAAAGGAAACGCAACAGCCGGAGCCGGAGACGAAGATGTCGTTTAGCCGAGATGCGTTCGCGTTCGCGTTTGCCTTTCGCTTTGGCCTTTTCGGCCAGCCTCGGCTATTTCTGGCCACTCACTCGCGTCACAACAATCGTCCAGCCAGCACGTGCAGCAAGGAGCGCTGCTGCTGTCGACTTGGCCTCGGTTTGTGCATTTACATTTGCATTGGCTTAAACAATCAATTCAATTCAAAAAAAAAAAACAAACAAAAAAGTAAACAAGAAAAGAAAAATCGAATATACAAAAACAAATCGGTATAAAGTTAACTTGTGAATTGTGAGAGGCGTGCAATTGCAACAAGTTGGGTGCTGCACAGGACAGCCCAGACAGCACGCCCACCCACCCACAGCCGCTGGCCCAGCGACTGACCTTGGCCTAGTTGGCCCCACTGGCGCACAGCAACAGCCACTTAAGGGTTAATTGCATTTGGCTGCTTGCAGCTGCGGCACATGGTCGAGGAGGTTGGCTGTCTCAGACAAACTGGCGGTATCGGCATTCTCGCTGGCATGCCCACTCCTAGCACTTCGTCTGCAACTGGCAGCACTGCTGCCGTCGCTGCCGGTGTCTCCGGTCCGAATAGCGCAACTGGGACCACCCATCATCAGCAGCATCAGCAGCATCAGCAGCATCAGCAGCAGCAGCAGCAACATCAGCACCATCAGCAGCAGCAGTTCCATCATCATCATCAGCAGCATCAGTTGGCCAGCAATATGAGCATGTTGAATGTGAAGGGCGGTCGCTATCTCTGGACAGATCGGGAGCTGCTCATGCATCTACAGAACTATACGCCGCTCATACTGCTAATCGATTTTGTGGAGAAGACACGCACCAAGCGCTTCTATGAGAGCTCCGAACGCTACGAGATACTCATGCTGGTGTTCATCATGCGCAAGGGTGCGCCATTTTGTGAGAACAAACGCTTTCCGGCCGAATATTGGGTGAATCTGTCCGTTGGCCCCGTTGCCGAGGCCTTTGATCGTCTGCAGGCGGCCATCGATATACCCGATCCCCAGCTGCCCATACACATGAGCGTCACGGATTTGACCACATGGAAGGAGATGTTCGATGGCGCCATGATTGACATACGGCGCTTCGCTTACCACACCGATCCCATGCAGCTGGCCGATGTGGGTGTCTACAATCGCATCACGTTCGAGCAGCGCTTTGCCATGCAGTGGCAGGATTAAAGTTATCTACAGCTTGACCTTGGAGCTATTGGGCTGGTCCATGGGTCAGGCGCACGGTTGCCAAATTTTATGCTAATCTAACAAAAATAGTACATTATTAGTGCAATTTTTCACTATTTCCCTTCTTTTTTTTTTTTTTGATTGTATTTATTGCTTTTTTAAGTTGTTTTCTTTTTTTAAGGTAAGGTTAGGTTTTTAGCTTATTTATCAAATAATAAAAAAAATATGAAGCTTGCGCATTACTATTCAAACATATTGCACATTTAAACAAAATAATCGCATTTATGAATTTTTGTTGTTGTTGTTTTTTTTCATAATGCAACCGTGAATAGGTGTACTCCGATTTAAATTCAAATAATATATATATGTGTGTCTATGCATGAGTATTCGTATGTGTAAATGTATTAGTGAGTGTTTGTATGAAAAAACAAAACGCTCTTTTTTTTGCTGTAAATGTGAGTTTGAAGTTTAGATACATCTTGATGATGATGATATATATACATATATATATATATATATAGATACTACACGGTACCTGCACCTAGCACTCACACCATACACACACTGTCGCACACAACTGAGTTAGTTGTTGGGTTATGCATAGCGGAATTTATATACTGTGCCTTTCCTCACTCCCTTCTTCGCACAGAACCTTCACCATGATCAATGTCAAGCTCAACTGGAGCTCCTAATACCTAATGCTAACCTTCAACCTATTTCCATTTGTTTACATGTAGACTATACAGAAGTTATATATACAAATATGTATGCCATAATGATGCTTTATTGGAAATAAATGTTATTTATTGTTGACTAGCATAACAGCATAGCTCACGAACATAATTTTACAAATTGTGGTATCGGGCATTTAATTGATAGCCACACGCAAACATACATATATCTATGTGAATGTTATATATATATATAGGTATATATATAAATACAATCGAATATATAATAAATAATCAATGCGAAATCAGAAGTCGCAGCTGCTCCGCACAATTAATTGCGCATAGCTTTCGCCCGAGTTAAACGATCGCGATCAAAGATGCCCAACAACTTGCCGCGCGTCATTTCCTTGGATTCACGCAGGCCTAGTTTATATATTTGGTCATGCATCTCTTTAATTTTCTCAACCAGCTGTTCCGGCGGCAGGCGGGCAAACTCTGTAATGGTAACAACATTTCATTTAAGGTCTTTCAAACAGGCTGACAGGTATACTAACGATTAATGGAGGCCATATTATTGCTGGACAATATCTGTGCAGAGTCAGCGATTGGTGTGTGTATGGGCGTTTCGCTCATGGTCAGGAACTCCTCCATGCCGGGAACTAAATGGTGTAAGTCGTATATATAATGTGTATTTTGTGTGGATGTGTGGTACTCACAGCGTTCTGGCCACTGCACAGGCGATTCACGCAATGTTTCCAGCGAAATTAATTCTTCCAGTTTGGCGCTTTCTTTGGCGTCGCCGCTCTTCTTCGGGGTGATTTCAGCTTTAATATATTACATAAATCAGCCGTCTGTATAATATCAGAGTTATATAGCCCACCTGACGATAACATTTCGATATCGGCTTCCAGTGTACTCATTACTAAAATTCTCTGTCAGTATTTTCAAATATTTCCTACAATCAATTGCACAAATTGGTAAACAAAATTGGTCGACAATAACAAACAGCGTTGCCACTTTAACAAAAAATTATATCGATTCTGTTGCGATATATCGATAACTTTAAAACACATTACGGCACACTGTAGTTAGCTGCAGTGCTGCAAAATGAAATTATAAAAATTAATAATAAATTTTATTTACTAAAAACATTATTTTGCAGCTAAAGCTTTGAATTTTGCTTAACTAGTTTTTGCTATAAATATTATCTAGCCAATGATCCTTTGTTTTATTGTAGTTATACAAACTATATGTACATGTGCTCTTCTCCGCGAGTATTGCGTGCTCGCTCTGGCCCATTGGCGCGCGACCTGACCTCTCTCGCTGCTCAACGTACAGTGCCTGTGTAAAAGCTGTGTAACTCTAACAAATTCTTAATATTTAATTATAAAAAACAATATTAACAGCAAGAGTCCGAGATAATAAATAAAAAACAGCTACGCACTCAGAACGTTTGGTAAAATAAATATTGAAACCAGCTGTTGCGACTTAAACCTAAATTACCGTCCGTTTACTTACGCGCCTGACTATGGAATCGTGCGTGCGTGCACTTTCTTTCAGTCATTGCTTCGCTCTTACTTTGGTTACATTTACCTGTTCCCTTATTTAACTTTAGTACAAAGTTTGTTTTCAATTTAGTTGCTGTTTAACCAACATAACGTGTGCAACTACCTCGCAGAGACAATTTCTATTTACTAATAGTGGCGCCAAAATTTTAAATAGAATTTATAAATAATATACGCAATATTTTTGAATAACGCTCTTATGATATATGTGCTGCCACCCCCTGGTCCCATAGAATCCCCCCATAAGCGTCGAGAGCTCCAACAACAGTGCGTGGCAATAACTCATGGCCGCTAGCAAACTTTCAACAGCAACGTTAACAACGAGCCTTAAGCACACAACACCATTCGATGGCATTTGTGCGAAAATCTCAGCGTTCTACTTTGACTTAGATAACACGCTTATCCCAACGCGGGCCGGTGACTCCAAAGCAATACGCAAGGTAAGTTAACTTCGCGGGTGAAAGTTCGCGCGGTCTGTGTGTCATGCTTACTATGCAAACACTCCAAAAACACACACTCACACACACGCACACATGTTTACATACATAGATATTTACAAAAATTTTCCACTGCAGCCGCTCGTTACGTACATTTGTGTTGTGTGCATGTGTTAGTGAGCGCGTAGGCAAATAGCACGCGCGCGCTTCTGACTGTGTGTGTGTGTATATATATATATATATATAAATATGTTTGTGTGTGCGTGCGTGTGCATTCATGTTTGATCAATGCATGTCGTCTTTCTCTGACTAGAGGTCAAAGTCATAAGAGACCAAAAATAAATGCCCGCAAATCTATAATGCCCGAATGACACTTGTTAGTTGGACATTTACCGTTAAACGAAGATCAGTGAAATTGCCTGCAAATGGAAAATCAAATTTGTGTATTTTTTTTTAAATTTATTTGGTGCGCAGTTTTTGTTTTTTATTTTTCGTTTTTTTTTTTTAACAATTCTAAAGATGCGCGGCTTTCGAGCGGAAGCTTAAGTTCAGGAGTTATAAATATTTAAGCCTGTTTCGTCATGCAGGAAGCAGCTGTATTAATACATACCTAAATGATTAATGGCTGTATACGCCTTATTTGCGTTTTAAAGAAAAAGCAATGTGTTCTAGTGTGTGCATAAATTGTATTCGATGAATAATTCATTTCTTTATCGTCAGTTGTTGTCTGCGAAATTTTCGCTTTAAACAAGTCTGGAAAGTTGTTTACATACATATTGGTAATACCAGTTGATAACGGGAGTTACGTTAAGAAAAGAAATTATCTAAATTCAAATATAAAACTTGGGTGATTATATTAATTTATCTCAGTTTTAAGTAGTGAGCTACACTTTGCTAATTGCAATGATCTATTGATTTATTTCTACACATGTGTGCATATTTATATTTACATATTTACAATTCTAATCTTGGTTTAGAACAATTAGTCGCATAAGAACTTGCAAATTCACGTCTCCCAGCCCTTACACTACGTCCGTCTCGTTCTAGCTTATGCAATTGTCTTATAACGCAGGCAAAGTATTAGTTACGTATGCAGCTAACAGGTGTCATAAGCGCGTGACTGTGTCGTCTCTTTCGCAAGTCCCTTTCATGACTAATAACCGTTATATGTATGTATGTATGTATGTATGTGGTTTATTTCGCAACTTTTTATAGCCCTGCATTATGCACTTGCGTAATTGTATGTGACTGACAGGAGGAAACCTTTGCGACCCCCTCTTAATATGTATATAAATAGATATTTTTGATTAGGTCGACAAGCGGGGTCGATCTGTTTGTCCTTCTATATGAACGCGACTTAATATTTTCTCCTACAATATATTTTCAATATACTCTTCAAAAAAAAATCAATTTTGACACATGGCTTTTCGTAGATTATAAGAGCTGGATATGGACATACATCATAAAGGGTGTAAAAAACAGGTTATCAAAGTTTCACTTTTAGGATACCTGCCCCCACTCCATCAAAAACTGGGGAAAACTCATTTTCAAATATAAAACCTTGCAATTCGGTGTATACACAGGTTTTTTTTTTTATTATAATGTTGATAAAGATCGGACAATAAACACCGATGTAACGTAAGGAATGCATAGAATATGGATCAGGAGATGTATAGAAGGAAACGAGAATGTTTGTAACGGCAGCTTGTCGACGGGTTGTAGGGTAGCGTCTAGTCGGGCACTACCGGATTGTTTATATTAAGAACACTGTTCAGCCCTTATTTGATTTTGATGGAAAATGTATTTTTTTGACAGCTTGCCGACGTGCTGGAAACGCAGTATAGCTTTACCAAAGACGATGCCAATTTGGCCACACAGAACTTTTTAAAGTCGTTTCGTCGCTGTCCAGACAACTCGCAGACCTCGCTGGACTCGTGGCGGACGCATCTGTGGCGCGAATCTCTGCAGCAGAAGTACAAGCATCTCGCCGAGCAGATCTATCCGCAGTGGCTGAAGCTGCGCTACCGTTATTTGGCCGTGCCGCCGGACTATGTGCAGCTGTTGCAGCGTATGCGACGCGCCGGCTATGCCCTGGCGCTCATCACAAACGGCCCGTCGAAAGCACAGTGGGAGAAGGTCGCCAAGCTGCATGTGCGCGGCTATTTCGACTGTGTGCTCGTCTCCTCGGATCTGCCGTGGGAGAAGCCGCATCGGGAGATATTCTATGCGGCGTGCAATTTTCTACGCGTCAAACCGCAGGAGTGCGCCATGATTGGCGATAAACTCGAGACGGATATCAAGGTGAGTTTGCTGATAAGCTAAACAATCACACGGCCGATGCCCAATACCAACATTCCGGGCTCACATTCTTCGAGAAATGCGTACTTGAGGAACTTCGGTGCTTATAGTCCGATCCCTATGAGGAAATACCTAAGGCGGTAAATGAAATGTTGTGGATCGATGTCTCTAGCTCTTCAAAGCTTTGGGTTATGCTCAAAAACATTATTTCGATATCGAATCTTATCGATTTCAAGGATATTTATCGATTTATTAACAGAAATCTGATCTGCGCGTTCTATCGAGTCGGCTGTTGATATTGATCCCCGTGCAAGGATTATTTACATTCGATTTTGGTAGAGTCCTTCACTGATTGGATTTGCTTTGCTTACAGGGCGGCCACCTTGCCCAGCTGGGTCTGACGTTCTGGATGCCGCTGAACAGCAGCAGCAGCGCCTCGCAGTGCCTGGACGATGTGGAATACAAGCCGCATATAAAGCTCAACAATCTGCTGGAGCTGTACAAATATTTTCCGCGCCTGAATATCGCTGCGCCGGCTCCGCCCAGCACAACGAATCGCCGGAGCAGCCATATGCCCATCACCATAACCGGCGGCAGCAGCGGGAGCAGCGCCAGCAGCAGCAGCAGCAGCAACAGCTGTGAGACTGAGCGGGCGGCTGCGGTGCGTCAGCAGCAGAACTATGCGGAGGATGCCTATAAGCGCCAGTGGGCGTATAGGCGTGGCGGCTCACTGCCAGCCATGGATTGCTCCAATAGCGAGGCGGAGAACAGCTGCGATAGTTTTATTTAGACAATCAAGCTGCCGAGGTTTTGGATTTTGGATTTCTTCCAAATCGACTCCAAAGGGGCCACGCCCACCAAGGCGTGTGCCATTTGTTAAACAAGATGAAGCGCAAGAAGCGGAGGAAAGTGAATGGAATGTGCAAGAAGAGCAAACGAAATAATGATGTACCTTCAGTTTACAAAACCCCACACACAAACACACACACACACGCACACACATGAAAACAAACGCAACCCTGGAAACAATCGCCCACCCACTCACGCATACGCACACACACACACACACACACACATATATATATATATAGCACTAAGCTTAACATACGCAGGAATCTAAAGTTCAAAAAACAAATTGGAATTGAAGCAGCAGAAATATTTAAAGCCTGGCTGAATCTCGCAAATCTGCCATAAAAATATATATATATAAAATATAGTATATTTTTAAGCACAAATACAGCAAACACGCTATATATATTTATATTAATGTATAATATATATATATACATATGTATATAGCTGGTGTATTTTTCTAAATGAAAAACAAAAAGAAAATCAAAATGTTAACTGCAAACGTTATGCAAATACTATTATGTATATACATGTATGTATATGCCTAGGCTATGCTAATTATAGGGTATATATATGTATAGTTATATACTGCACAATCTGTAGCCTGATTAGAGAATAGCACCAACAAACACCAACAACAACAATAACAACAACAACAACAACAACAACAACAATGCAAAAATACAGCTAAAACTCAACAACAAACTCCATGTGAAGAAACAAAAATTGTTAACTATTGTTGTAGGAATGTAGAAAATATACCGATTACTGTATATGATTATATATGTACATACACATATACACGATCTATAAATAACTATATTATGTGTGCATTTTGCATGCTCGATATGTTGTTAATGCTTATGTTTTTGTTTATAATTTTCATATTTTTCTGTAATCATTTTTTTTTTAAATTATGCTTAAATATATGTGTGTGTGTGTGTGTGTGCGTGGGTGTGTGTGTGTGTATTGGAGTGCTTGGAAGAACTGAGAGATATAAATTAACTAAAAATGCCTACTTCCACTCCTTCCTTCGACTACTCCGAACCGAGTGCAATCCTAAGGACATGATCCTTGTGCGTGTGTGCGTGCGTGCGTGTGTGTCGAACTGCACTGTTATATATTATATACATACGTCAATAAATGAAAAAGTCCACATCATGTTTACTATAATGGGATGCCATCGGATGGAGATTGGGGGCTCGACCCACATTATGCACAAGCAAGAAAGAGCGCGCATCTACAGCCAACTCTTTCTAGCATGCACATGACATGGAATTAATGTTTTCTTTAGGAACTTGGCTCTGGATTTTGAAGTTTTTAATGATTTGCAAAGCTACTTTAATGTCTGGTAGATCACTTAGATCTTTTACGCTTTAAAGCATATACCCGTAAGAAGATCAAGAGAGCCTCTATTAGGTTTTATCTAGACAATCGAATTATCAGAAAACATGGAAAAACTAATTTCTGAAAGCAAGAGAATCAATCAACTATAATATGGCTATTCTACGAAATAGTTTTTTTAAGCTATACCAAAGATTGAAAAGAATTGAAAGATAGAATTGACTGAAATTTCGATATATGGCAGAGTTAAGACATATTTTTATACTTAGCTATATAAAGCAGCGCTTAATTTTTAGCTGATGGTGCAATATAATATATTTGTTAGATTTTCATAATGAAGCTTCAAATATAGAAGTTTTTCAAAATATTTTAAAGTGTCCTCTAAGATTATCTAGTATAGACAAATTCTTATTGGTGCTATATATTGAACAGACTTTGCTGAATACGAAAGAGAAAAGCAGAATTGAGTTTTTGACCGGGTTTATAACTAACACAGGTACTATTGGGCATAGGAAGGTTTAGCTAACTAATAAATGTACTTTTTCTAAAAATATATTTTCAATAAGAATATTAAGATAAAGTTGAAAACTAATTATGGCAGGCAATACATGAGTCAGCAACAGCTGGATTTGACAGTTTAAGATAGTTTCATTCGCGGTAGAACGTAAATAACTTTACGTTTGCCATGCCGTTGATAAGCCAATCTATAATATGTGTGCAATGTAGAAAATGTGATTTCCCCTAGATAAATATGCCATTTCATTCGTGTAGCACGTGATGGTACGGGAAATTCCAGTCGATTAATACATTTCCGGTTCAAAAGCCGCTAGTTCGACTCATTTGCCCAGCCATCATAAGTTAAAAACCAAACAGTTTTTGTTTCTCGATTTTATAAACTACAAATACTTTATTTATATGATAAATTGTATAGCTTGCATAGAGCTGTGATCAGCACAAGATGATAAACGTAGACGCGTTCGACATGTCAACTGGAGCGGGACTAATGCTTAAGTTAACTGACATCTGGTTGGGACATATATGCACATTTCTTTTATAATTAAAAATTAAATTATAAACATGTTTTTTGTCATTCATTTCGTATGCAATACAAAAATTCACAAGTACACAAGTCACAAAAATAATTAAATTATAAAACAAATATTAACTCAATAAAATTCAGGTTGTTATAGTCGGGGCTGTAGTTAGCGACAAGTTATATACATATATATATATAATAATATATGATTACATATAGATATATATATATGGTATAGTATGCATATGCGTAGGTTTTCTGTTATGTCGCTTCTATATAAGTTATATTTCAATTTGAAAGAGCACTTTTCTCACACTATAAAATACCCTTAAAACCTTTACTGGAAATGGATATACAATACATACATATACAGGATATGAATAATGCACATAAAGACGAACAAAAAATAATGTAACATAGTCAAAAAGTGCGCGTACAATGGGAAAGGGGCTGGTGAAGGAGGGGACTTCCATCCCTGTTTTATGTATATATAAGTTGTAAAACTTTTGTCGTGTTCTATAGCATTGTACAACTCTTAAGTATTAGGAGATAAAATATAATATAATAAGTTCAGCCCGATAATTGGGCACATCTTATTATATTGTATCTTTTCTTTTATATAGGGAGGAAGGTTTGGCGTTTGTCCTTTAATCCTTGGTTGTTGTTTTTGTGGCTTCGCTAGCGGCCGCAATCTATTTGCTATGATCCGCATAAATCTCCTCAATCTTTTTCCTGCGCTTCGTCAGCAGCGGATTGTTGGACTTGTCCAGTGCTTTAATTTGCATCTGCAACAGATTGGATAGGCGATTATAAATTGTATGCAAGAATTTTTTGAGTGCTTTGTATCTCAATTTACTTGATCGTAGTCGACACGCATGGTGGCCAGCGAGCGTGTCATTTCCTCCTGCACCTCCGGCCAGGTTTCTTCGCCCTCTTTTAGTATGCGACCGGTGCAGAGGGGCGTTTGGGGCACGGCATCATATTGTGCTATCCATTTGTTGCGCAACACATCCTCGATGCGCAAACGCTTGCTGGGATCCACATTGAGCATGCCCTTGATTAAATCCTTGGCCGCCTGACTGACGTGCGTCCATTCCGGATCGGGAAAATCATATTGACCGTTGCGTATGCGCTTCTTCATGCCCGGCGATATGGAAAGACCGTTGATGCTATAGAACGGCGGAAAGCCGCACATTATAATATACATGACCACGCCCAGCGACCAGATGTCACAGCTCTTGTCATACTTTTGGGGGCCAAGCACCTCCGGCGCTGAAATGCAATAACAATCAATCAATATATGCAATTCGTTGGCTATTTTTAGATTTGAGGCAACTGACCGACATAGTACGGCGTATAGCAGGGCGTCTGTAGAGTGTCATTGGTGAAGGTTTCCTTGGCGAAACCGAAATCGGTGAGCTTCAGTATCGCATTTGGCTGCGTTGTCGTATAGAGCAAGTTCTCCGGCTTGAGATCCCGATGGGCAATATCCCGACTATGCAGATAGTAAATGGCCTCACATATCTCGCGCATTATATGCGCCGCCTCGCGTTCCGTAAACGAGCTGTCCGCCTTGTCCTGTATGCGCTGGAACAGCTCACCACCCTCCATGCTGCAAATAGAAAAGGCATTGCGTGAATAATGACTGAAAGTTATCCCAGGCAGACCGAGTCATGGGTTGCATTTTATAAAAAATCTTATTTGTTGACTGCACTGCCTGGAAATAGTCTACGCATGCTGCGCAAAGCAGAAGGCGAGTAATAGAATGAGTGTACAACTTTTTAGAGACTTATTAAAGTCAATTTTTAGCTCTTACTAATTGGAATCTAATTGGGACTAGCTTTTGGTGCCTCAAAAGTAAAACGTTTACGAATGCTGCACAAAGCTGAAATGTAAATTCACGTTATCCAGAGAAAGCCTGAGAGGAAGAGTACAACTTTAAGCAACGCATTAAAGTACCTACAAGAAGTTTGGAAATAAGAGAAAAGTATGGCTTTATTATATACTTATTGGTAGCCCGTTAGATACCCGTACGGATCATCGAAAGCACGTTTAATTAGTATATTTGTCATAACTGTTTCACTTAGTACACTTTTATACCTAGCTCTGATCAGACATGTGCAATTGTTTCTTGTTTACCAGCGGCCCGTATAATGTATATTCCATATACTATATTCACTGTTTGTGATGAGTAAGTGATTGGTGATAAGCGCACAGCCCAAGCCGTGGAAGGTAGGAAGCTGCATTCCATTTGCACTAGTTACATTTTCTGGTAAATAGCTCATACAGATGGATCGATCATATACTTTATTTAGAGATCTACCTGAATATATTATAATTGTTTCACATTTTTCGGACTCGTTCTGGGTGGATAATGAACTCAGGTTCAAGCTCACTCGAATGCAAAAAAAAAAAAAGAAAACATGGCTCGAGCAAAGCCGGGTAATATGGGTTAGCTTAATGGGCGGCACTTATGAAATGATTGACTATAAAATGAAGATTAACTGCAACGAGCTAAAAACAGGGTGGCAACCCACTAATCACAATTGATTTGCGTGTGAAAGTCGCGTTAATGAATAACTGTTCGGGTTCGCCATTTTGAATCGGCTAAGTGAAATGAGTTAATGCGATTCTAATTGGACTCCACTTGGTGATAAGCAGGTAGCCTAGCAATTCGAATGGGTTAAAAGCATTTTGTGTTAAGACGCACCATTCCATTACCACCAGCAGGCATTTGCGACCGCTGTAGGTGTTCTCGTAGACATCGATGATGTTGACAATGTGCTTGCAGCCGCTGGCCCGCCAGTGCAGGTCGACCTCTCGTCGCGCCTTCTCATTGTCCAGGAGCACTTTCAATGCATAGTTCTGTTTGGTGCGCCGATTGGTGCACTGCACCACTTTGCCATTAATGCCCAGGCCCAGGACAGTGTCCGATATCTCATAGTCGTCCACCAAAGGTGTTGTCTTCGGTTGACGTTGATTCTGCAGCGAAAGCATTTTGTTTTTAACCTTGCCCAATCTGAAGCGGGAATGAGAAGGAAGAACAAATTCTGGTTAGAGTTGGTATGTTATGGTATGTTTATGCGGGTATGACATTTGCCACTTGCCCGGGGGCAAATTTCTATTGGGTAAATACTGTAAACGAGTGCTGCCATACAGTCCAAAAAGAATTGACAATGTCATCGTAGCATAATTAAACATTGCAAATATTTAGTTTTCGTAACCCGCTGCGAACTGTCAGCCAGTGCTGCCGTACCGCATATATAATTGTTTTTAAAACATTTACATAGCCAAATTCAAGCTCATTTTTTATTTGAGCAATGACGTCACGCGCGCCTTGTTCAATAACTGATGTATAACATACACACACACACACACACACACACATATATATACATATATATATATATATATATATATATATATACCCTTCACTGTGGTATTATTTACAATAAGCAATTTGCTGCTAAGCTTTATGGGGGCGCAACAACTGTTAACAATACCTACAAAAAAAAAAATTCTCAACGCGATCATCTTGATGGTAACGGGGAGGGGAAGTAGCGACATTCGTCGTAACCGAACTTCAAATAATTGAATATATTTTGCATATCGAGTGCTTTTTACAATGGCATATAAATAAACCATCTACTGGCCTGAATTTTGAATTTCTTTGAATATGTTGATTGGCTTACAGCGTTTTCCGTTTTGTTTATGAAATTTTATGCAGCCAGACGAGGCTGCTGTGGCTGCCGTTCGTTTACCTGTGTGAGTGTTTGAGTGTGCGTGTGCCGTATGGTCAGCTGGTTAAGCCATGCGACTTGTACAGTTAGTAACAATGATAAATCTTGCACTAATTGTCGGTAGAGGGAAAAGAGCAAACATTACACAATGTTTAACGGGGAGTGCTTAGACGAAAATGCATTTGCGGCCTGGCAACTCTGCAACGACTCTGATTGGACATTGAGCTGCGTTGGCATGCCCACTTTATCTCACGTCTCTCTCTCTTCCTCTATGTGTGTGTTTGCGTCTGTGTTTGTTTAAAACTAATGAAATAAAGGTGTTATTAAAAAAAAAACAAAAAACAAAAGTCGCACAACTAATTCGCCTGCGGTAAATTCATGTAATGCTGCTGCGGGCATACGAAATAAAAACAACATATTGCACGGCACTCGTTCACTTAAGTTGCCCCCGCACCAACCACACACACACACACACACACACACCTGGTGTGTGTCAATGCGGCAGCAACATGCGTCATGTTTCCCCACTTAATGCGGTACGCTATTTATTTAGTACCATTTTCACTTTGCGCTTATTTTTATCAGTTCGTGCGCGCACACACAATTTAATTTTTTCTCTTTTGATTAAAAGATGGTTTGGGTCAATGTCGTCGCTTAACACACCGTTTGCAGAGGCAGCTCCGTTAATGTTATATATATTTCATATTAGCACTTTGGTACTTGGGTTCTGTAAGTGGTCCCCTTTTCATTAACATACCTTTAAGTATTTGTTATTTTTTCTTTTCTTTGTAACAACAAAAAAAAAAAGAAAACAAGCCGCTTTGAACGTTACGCACGAACGCAGCACGCTGCGTGTTTCAACCCAAAAGCAAAAACAATAACTGAAAATACGTCTTACAGTGTGACCAGTTTTTGCAAGCGCATAATTCTAGATGGCTACTCTAACTGATTACAGCAACGCAGCTGTTGCAGTCAAAACCATCTGGCAACCCTCTCTGACGCGCTGATGCTTAAATTCTGACAGCATTTGCTCCTGGCCCATGCGTCACCATTGTGAATTTTTAGATCCTATATATTAAGATAGATAATTGTCAGCTTGAGGTAATTTCTTTTTTTTTAGTCTAAGTTGCAACATTAGTTATGCATACATATATTTGGGTTAGATCAAACAGAATACGCAACTCTATCATTGTCTTTAGCAGCACTTAGAAGAAGTGAGTTCAATAAATACTGTCATCCTCTATACAATTTTTAATTGGTCACTCCAAACGAAATATAGGGCTTTTAAAATCAATTTACATACGTAATATACATGCATTGCTTAGTCTATACTGTTCACAATTGTGCATCAGGACATCAGCGAATCGAAAAAAAATTCGAAACGCTCGGGCCGTGACCAAAGAGTCCTTCTGTTGAGTATTGCACTGATGTCTCACGTAGCTGTTCAACTTAAAGTTTATTTTATTTTTTTATGCTTAAACAAAATTGTGTTTTTCTTCTTCAGTTATTGTTATTCTTAAACATAAACTTGCTGAAGTTGAAAATGATAATAAACGTTGAATTGAAATTAAATGACATAGGTGTTATATAGGTATTAATAGCGATCGCATTGTTTTCGACTACAAATTAAAGATTTCAGGTTTTCAAATATCAATTGGACAATGTTTTGGTATTTTTTTGATAGCATCGAATTTTTTTCGTATTCTTTTTTTCGTTTTGTTTTAGTTCTTTTTATGTTGATCTCCTAAATTTTGAAAATGTACATACATACAAGAGCACTAACGCACCTACACACACACACGCACGCACGCACGCACGCACGCACACACAGACATACACACATACATGGGAGGAATTGTGGATTTGCATACAGTTTTTGTTTCGATTCCTTTCAAGATTGTGTTAAAGTATAGTAGGATTTGTGGGGCTCGTGGGGCTGCTCTTACACGAGTGACGGCTCTGATAATGTGATTCCGGGGTCTGTCCAGTCACTTCAGTCGAGGTTTTATGCTGACAAACCGAGTGTTTTGCGCACCAATCGTTGTGCGATGCGATTGAATTCGTCCCTCCTCTCCCGCCACATAATCGCTGCATCCACATTGGCGCCACTCTCATCATTGGGCTCTGCATAAATGTTAGAAATTGCATTAGATTAAGTGAACTGCCGAAGGTTATTGATTAGGCTCTGATTTAGCCACATTTACCCGCCAACATGCTGACAACACTCAATAGAATCTTTTCGACACTCTGCACTGGACTCCAGCGTTCGGCCGACAATTCATAGCCCATGGGATCGTCGCCGGGGGCGTGCAGTATTGATATGCAAACGCGGCCATCGGCAAAAATGTTTGGATGAAACATATCACAAGTGAATTTCATTTTTGGTGGACTTAATGGGTAGTCGGGTGGAAAAACTAGACGAGCTGGAAAAACGCCGCCCTCAAAGCAGGTGCCCTCGGGTCCGCTGTAAAGTTGATAGCATACACAAATATATTAATATCATATATGATGGAATCGTTATGACAATAACTCACGCAATCAGCGCCTCCCATTCAAAGAAATTGTCCTCACTGATGGGTCCAGCGGCAATGCCCTCTGGCGGATCCATTGTTAACTCTGGAATTTGAACAGAAAACCCGAATAATAACGGGGATCATTGGGTACAAGCACGTCCCCGTCCCTGTCCCCGCCCCCTTCTGAATTAACACCAACACTACCACCTCCCCCCTGCAAACTCGCCACTCTTCTTTTCCATGCCTTCAAGCAGCCACCCGCGCACTTACGTTTGTACTCCGCCATCAGGCGACGCAGCGCCGAGCCAGCCATTTGTCGTCCACTTTTGTTGCGACGCGAACAATTGCAGCTCGAGGTCAAGTTAAGCGAAAACACCACGTTGGTATTTGCGAGCGTGTGGCATAAAGTTGCAAAGTGTTTATTTATATATATATGTATATAAAGTGTGTATATGTGTATATATATATATATGTATATATATATACATATATATATATATATATAAATATATATATGTATATAAAAAATAAAACAAAACTGTCGAACTGCGTGTATATGTGTATTTATTTTGTCCGTATGCGTATGTCAATGTCGGCCAGCTTGAAAAAAAAAATGAAACTACGTTTTTCGTTGGGGGTTGCCAGATATTTTCACCTGCAATTCATTTAGCGCACACACAAAACATATGTAAATTGCTGTGCAGACAATGCGACGCCCAGATTGATTAAAATGTGCATTGTTCAAGCATTTTGTACGCACTATTTTATTTTACTTTGCTTCTAGTGATTTGGCAAATGTCATACTTTGTAAACAGCTGAAAGGGATTTTTTTCTTTAAATTTTCTTACGTTTCTATGTATGTTGTGCTTATGTTTAGGTGGCAACGCTGCTGTTTCTAATATTTGGCGAGATCTGGCAACTTGCTGTGTTTATTTTTGTTTTTGTTTCTTTTTTATCTAACAAAATGTTGAAAGTTATGTAAATACATTGTAAAACCTAAAAAAGAAGAAAAAAAAAACAACAACAACAATTAAAGCTCATTGTGCTGTTGTACGCGCCGACTGACCGGCAAATGTGCTTTAAGCTCGCGCCAGAAGTCAACACGATGCTGCAGCAGCGCTTTCTCCATGCGCAGCAGCGGCGGCAGCGTCCCATCATCCATCGCATCCAGCTTGGAGCCAAGGCGCGCGTACTCTACCGGATATGAAGATGTGGGCAGCCATGTGGGTAAGTTGCTCGTGCCAATGACAGGATTCGGATCACTAACAGAAATGTACTTGTTTTTTTTTTTAGTCTCAAGCTAATTTCAACATCAATTCTTACCCGGTACGCGCAAAGTTAACCCAAAGCCGCAGCATAAGATCGCGTAGCTCCAGATCCTGGCGTGTTGGCACGGCGCTTACGAACAGTTGCTGGCCAATGGGAAACAGATATTGCAGCTCCTCCGCATGGCAAGCGCCATAGAACTCATTGTGGGCACCCTTGAATATCTCTGAGAAACTGGCGGCGCCCTTATGATCAAATAGATAGACATAGGTGGGCGCCAATGCTGGCTGCTGCTCGTCCAGGCGCAGCTGTAGATACTCATCGACTCCAGCCACAAACCAGCCATCGGAGATCAGCTGCAAGCATAGCATAAACATACATATATGTTGATCATTTACTCATAAAATGCGTTTGCAGGATTCGCATACATCGGTCAGGTTCTGATGATTGGACTTGTTGTAGTTGTGACCCGACTTAAAGTAGAAACTCTCGATGTGCCGAGTTATCTGCTGCTGTGTCTCAGCGTCATGATGGTCATAATTGAGCACAACGGGCAGCAGGTGCTCAAAATACGATTTGAACTCGTCCATCAGATGTGGCAAATTCAGCAGCGCCGCTGTCTTCAGCAGCCCCTCCTCAGCGGTCACGCCTATCATTAGGGGCAGCGCCTGGCCGTGAGGAGCCTGCGCCTCACGCGGTCGCAGCGTTAGAAAAGCGCCTTCATGCTCCGGTTCAATGACGGGCGGAAAGGGTATCATGGGATCGAAATCCCACACCTGCCAAGAGCATAAAAGAATCTTTTTACACGCCGACTCGCACACACACACACACACACACTTACAAACATATCGTATAGCTTGGCCACAATGTCCTCAGCTGGCTTGCCGCGCAAACACTTCAACTTGACCGACCAATCGTTGCCCGGATCGCTGCAATTCAGCATCTCGCTCAGCTTGAGCGCACGCTGTGCGGCCACGCCGTCGTGTGCCGGCTGCGCCCAGGGATTAAAATAGGTGCCCGACTGTGCAATGGCGCGATGCAGCAGACCGCGCGATTTCTCGGCGAGCATATGATAGGTGACACTAGCGCCTCCGGCGCTCTCACCAAACACCGTCACGCTGTTCGGATCACCGCCAAAGGCGTCTATATTGGCGTGCACCCAGCGCAGCACTTGTAGCTGATCCTTTAGCCCGTTGTTGCCAGGACAATCGAGCGTTTCGGTGCTAAGAAAACCGAGCGGACCGAGACGGAAGTTGGCGGAGACCAGCACAATGTCATGCTCGAGCAGAAAGTCGGGACCGTAGAAGCTGCTGATGCCCGAGCCGCATTGCCAGCCACCACCATGGAACCAGACCATCACGGGCAACGGCTCAGCCGCCACCGGATCCGGTGTATAGACGTTCAGATACAGGCAATCCTCGGAGCCCTCGATGGTCATGTCACGCCGAAACGGATCACGCTGCATGCACACGGGCGCATCCTTCACAGCCAATCGCTCGCCCTGCCATGCCGGCTGCTCCACTGGCGGACGAAAGCGCAGATCGCCCAGCGGCGGCAGCGCATAAGGTATGCCCATAAACGCGCGCATATGTCGACCACTGTGCGTGGTCCTATGGCGTCCAACCAGCCAGCCGCCATGCGGCAGCTGCACATGCATGCCCTGCGATGCACGCGCCTCCGCACCGCCCATTAATGTTGTGCCCAGCGGCATCAGCAGCAGCAGCAGCCGCAGCCAATTGATTGCCATTTTGTCAGGTCGCGAAGTCAAACTGATTTGGCCAACGCGCTGCGCTGCCAGTTTTAAGATTAAGATTACAACATCATCAGCCCAAGCATAACATGCGTCGCCATTTGCGATCCACCACAGCACACTGGTTCCGGCCGTCAAAACAAACAAAAAATTAAATTAAAAACTAACCCACCATTATTCAAATCCAATTAATTTGAATAACTTGGAAGCGTACAAAAAAAAACAAAAAGTCCCGAAAACAAAACATGAATTATTGACAGTTGGCCAATTAAATGACTATTCTAGAAAAGTACTTTAAGTTTTAGTTAAAGCTAAACAGGTTAGCACTGGAGCGAAAGAGAGAGCAATGGGGAGTGTGTGTGCGAAAGAGAAGAGGAACTAATTGGTGGAGCAAGCGCTTTCAGTTGCCGAGTGCTTTGAATTTGGCTATAAGCTTTAATCTTATTTGCAAATGTTTTGACATGCTTTTGATTTAATTTTTGTTCTTCCATTTGATTGAATTTAATTGGGGGAATATTTTAAACTTAATATTCAATCCTGCTGCAAGCTTTAATGTGCTTGCGAAGCTTTGCTTCGTAAAGCTCAACGCTACTGAGCTTTCAGCTGAAAGTTTCCTAAAAGCGTGCAAGTTTTAATGAGCTTTTGATATTACCTATTTTTGATACTATTCATAATTGTGCAAAAAGTGTACAAAATATGACATGCATTGTCAATTGTACGTTGCAATTTATGAAGCTTAAACACAATATATAATAAAATAAAAAATAAAATAAAATATTAAAAAAAAAAAAAATTGAATCAAAGTAAACACGTAAAATCGATAAAATTTCAAAATAAGTAGCAAAATATGTAAAGAATTTGGTTTTGCAATATTTTATATTCAAAAATATTTAAAAACAAATATTAAACTGCTTTAAAAACTTAGATCAAAACAAAATTTATATAACTAAATGTTTGTTTAAATATATATAATATATTTATTAAATATATTATATATATTTATGTTTGTTTTTCTGCACGCCTCGCACCACTGTGCACTGCGTTCAACTCGTTTACATACATACGTTAAAAAGAAAAAAACGTTGGTCATTAATTTAAAATTCGTATTTGTTTTCTTTGAATTTGTAGTTCTTGTTGTTGTTTGCCACTCAGACACCAGATTACCATATGGATTTCTTTTTGGCTCTGTTGAGACTTGGAGCGGCGCACAGTGGGTCAAACACCTGGCCGACTCCGGCGCATTTGATTAGTATCGTCGAGAAAGTCGCCAGTTTGTTTTTGTTTTTTATAACCTATTAAAGCCACTATTAAGGATTATGACTTACTTTCAGTTTAATCTGAATGACATTGTTGTTGTCGTTCCACTGTGCGATGGCTCTGAATGGCTCTAAAAGTGTGCCGCATGACTGGCAAAAAAAAACAAGTAAGATGTTCTAGTCGGGAGCTCCCGACTAGGGGATACCCTGAGCCTCTTCTTCCAACAGGCGATAGCTATAAAATGGAAGATACTTGATATATATATACTATTCTCGAAACTACATTTTAAGTTTGGTGACTCTAGCTCTATATCGATTTGTATCGATTACTTGGAAACGGGGCAAGTTATCGAATATCGGAAACAAACTCGATCTGCGCGGGCACTAGGAGAACCTACAGCCAAAATTTCAAGTCTCTAGCTCTTATAGGTTCTGAGATCCTTGCGTTCATACATACGGACGGACGGACAGACGGACAGACAGACGGACACACAGACGGACAAGGCTTAATCGACTCGGCTGTTGATGCTGATCAAGAATATATATACTTTGTGTGGTCGGAGATGCTTCCTTCTGCCTGTTACATACATTTGCACAAATACATTATACCCTCTTTGCCCATTTTCAATGGGTTCAGGGTATAAAAAAAAAAAACAGAAAGAAGCTGAAGCCAAATGATTTTGGACATTCGCTCGCTGTGTTCTCCTTTCCATTTTCATTAATTGGCGCCAAATGAGCCACGAGATACTTCAGATGGTGTTGCCAATGCTGTTCACTAATCGAGCACAGATCAAGAACAACTCATGAGCCCCAGCACGGCCTTGGGGCCTCACGGGGATTGGGCTAAGCTGCCGACACTTCAAGAGTTAAGACGTGAATTGATATGTTTTTCATGAATTTTATTCATTGACGCCAAAAATATGTTCACATCAAATGTTGCATGCACCAAATACTTCGGTAAGGCAAAAAAAAAAAAAAAAAAACAACAGCAAAAAATTTTAAACAAGAAAAAAAAACAGGTTGAGCAATAAAATTAAAAAAAAAACTGTGACTAAGTAAAAAGAAGTTTACAAAATAAAGAAGCATAAAGTAGGACGCTATGAATGAGCATGCCTGACGGGCGTATACCCTGTTTAAGGCAGTTTAAAAACAAGTTCAAAGTACACAATAATTTAATATTTTTTGGCCAAATAATGTGACATAAATTAATATATTGATGAAAAACCTCTGCAACAATTCAGTCGAATGTGCCTTGCAAACGTTAAGCATGCGTCTCTGCGCGTCAACCTAACAAGCGTGTGGTCGCTGGTTCTAATCAGGCTGCAATTTAAGACATTCAAATTTCATTAATCAGATGCCACATTAAATGATAATAATATCTCTTCGCTTCTTTATCAATGAACCATATGAATATCAGGGCCTCGTATTGACTTCGACTGCGACTTAGGTAAGAACTCTATTAAACTGGCTCAAGGTTCGGCGTTTTGTTTAAAAATTGAAAACAACTTGTTTCAATCTGCTAACAAGCTATTTTATCAAGCTAAATAAAGATTTAAAAAGTCGCTAATATATAAACAAAAAAATAATTAACAGGAAATTGGAAAATGACAGGTCTGAACACAGTGTTTTTTTTTTTTAGTAAAAGTATATGTATATTATCCAAATTGAATATATCTGAGAATATCTTATATATATCTGAAATTCAAGTTGATCTATATACATATACGTTTACAAGGTAAAACTTTTTAAAATTGTCGAAATAAAGTTCCATTCCTTTAAAACTTGGTCGAAGTTAAGTAGGATAAGCCCGTACGCTCTATGGTATCCATATACGAGGTATATCTAATGTTGATACTTGTTTTATGTGTATACGTAATATATAATAAATACAATATCTAAATATCCTTTACAGCTATAGAAGATATATGCTAAGTTCCATTTAGTTAAGTTTGGTTAGTTTTAGTTAATAAGAAATTTTTGATTCCAGCAACAATTTGCCGTAGTAAAATGCAGCTCGAACATAGCTCCAACATGAAATCACACGAAACGACCTCATAAGCATGAAAAGTACAGGGTATTTCATATTGAAAGCGCACTTAAAAAAATGCCTTTGCATGCCGAAAAATGCCGTCGAGCTAATAAGCGCAGCGTCCGCGGCCTTTGATGTTGACTTGGCTGAGCGAGATGGAGCAAGAGAGAGAGAGAGAGAGGGAGAGAGGGGAGAGGGAGAGAGACAAAGAGGCATTTAAGCTTTGCTTTTGGCTGTATTCCTGTCAAAACTTAACTACACAGAAAAATTGACCTTTTTTGCAGGCTTAACTAATATGCGACAAATACTTCGACATGCCGCCACCGCCCACCGCCCCCCGCCCACTTTATCAGCCAGTTTTGGGGCGCTCCTGAGCGGCGACTTTTGACAAATGTGCATGTCTAGGCCGCAGATTTATTTAGTTATTTAGTTACAACCATTTTTAATCCACTTGAGTGGCCATTTGTCAACAAACAAAAAGCAATGAAAACAATGGACATTGGGCAATTGTTCAGCCGGGGAATGACGCGCAATTTTACCAACTAATATTCATACGTGTAGCTTATATGTACATATATACATATAAAGAGAGACAGGGAAAGAGAGAGAGAGATTGGATTTCAGGATTAGCACTTAAGACGAGCTCTAAATATAGTACAAGTTCAGAACTTAATAGCTGGAATAAAACGTAGCAACAGCCTAAATGTAGTACCTGGCTAAGTTAAGCAACAGGGGAAATTGATGCCGACGAATTTGCTGCCGAAATACCCATAATTCACTGAATTCGCCTGAAATGATTGCAAAACCCCAATCAGATGTTCCCTCTGGAGATCAGTTAATTCGCTCCCTGCATTAAAGTGAATTCGCCGTCAATAGCGCAGCTTATGGGAGAGATTATCTATCGTCGCTGCATTGTCGCCGAATCAGTTCTGCTCCGCGCCTTAGCGGCAAACGTCGGCGGTGCAGCTGCATATTTCTCGGGAATTTTCTTATTGTGTTAATTTCCCACACAAATAATGTGGGCATAATTAGTGGCACCGTGTAACGAAAGAAAACAAATATTTATATTTTAGTTCAAATCAATTTTTATTAAGGTCGTATAACGCCAAAAACTTTTAATGCTGTCTCATGAAAACCTCATGAAATTTTTTAATTGGTCAATTCTTTTTCAAATTTGTTTTTTGTTCATTCCATGTTATGTTTTTCTCTCTTCTTCTTCGTTGCGATGATCGGTCAAGAGAGCAAATTGTTGAAGAGTGCATATAAAAAAAAGAGAGCATCTAGAGCGAAAGAAAAGATAGCATAGGCACATATGACCAGTGCTTTTTTCTTCTTCTTCTTCTTCTTGTGACCTTTTGTGCAAATTTGTTCATTACATTTATCATAACGATAGCGCTTTGGATATGGATGATATGTACGTAACATTATTTAACATAAGCCTCAAACTTGTGAGTAAAAACAATCTAAATTGAAGTCAAAAACCAAAAGAACTTTAATTAAAATTTAAAATGAAAACATGCGTAAGGCTGTGTAAAGGCAGGTTCATATTAAAGATAATGTATTTTTATTGATATTATTATTTGATTTCCATTTTTGTTGCCCAATTTGAAGCGGCCGTGCAATGATGATATCTTAAAGTATTTGTCTTGTGCTGTTATTTATTTACGTATATATTTTGCTCAGCTTATGCAGGCATTTGCACTTTAAATAAGGGAATCCTTCTCGGGCAACTGCTGCGCGAACCGAAACCCGAACCCAAATCCAGACCCAAAACAAACCTCCCATCCAATTGACAATACCCTTTGGCCCCCTTCCCCCGAAAATCGCCACGCAAAAGCCTAGGCAAATGAAAATGGAAAAATGAAAATGATTTATTGAAGGTGAAATATTTATTGTTTTTTACACAAAATTCCTCTTGTTGAACAATCTTTTTTTTTCTTTCGCGTTTTTATTTATTGTTTTGACTTTTTGTGTGTGTGTGTGTGTGTGTTTTTTTTTTTGGAAAATCAACAAAAGGCCACGCGGCATCTTTTGAATTCTTGTTTCTTACGCCTTTGAGCCCCCGCCAAGGTCCAGCTGCCCCTCGCCTCCGCCCACGCAATGAAAAAAGTGAAATAATTATTAACAAAACAACAACAGCCGCCAGCTGCTTAGAAATATGCGGGCCACGCCCCCCCCCCCACCCCCACCCCACCCGCCTCTCAATACCCCGCTTCTGCTGCCCGCCAAGTATTTATTTATTCTGCGTTTTGGGTCAATTCCTCTGGTTTCATTTAATTAAAAAGAAAAGCGCGCGCGCGCTCGCAACGCATAATAAAAAATATTCACATGCATGTCTGCCCCCCCCCCCCTCCCACTCCCCTCCCACTCCCCTCCTGGCTGACTGCGTGGGCTTGCCTTGTTGGCATCCTTGTATTTACTTAGGATCAGGTGGTGAGCCGTCCGTTTACACAAAAAAGCAAAAGGAAAAAAAACACACACACACACACACAGAAGCAGCGCAAACAATGCAAAGAAGCCGCCCGCCGCCTGCCGCCCATCGCCGCAGCCGAAGCCAAATTTCAATTTCGCGGTTACTGCATATTTTCCCAGCCTTTATGCCTAAATAATACCCTGTAGCGCCAGGCAAGAAGGCATGCTGTGCGCTTGACTCAAGGTTAAATTGCATTCACATGCATGTTTCTCGCCTTTTCTTATTGTATTTCTTCTTCATTTACAATATGCTGGACTTATTTATATTCTTCTCGCTTCGCTTTTAGATAAGATTGCCGCGTTTTAATACCTATTTGCTTCTTGCTCTGCTTCTCGCTTTTCTCTAGCTTTGCTTCTTACCCTATTTTCATATTTTGCTTTCTACTAAACTTCATAGTTTATTAGTCTTCCTTTTTTTCTCTTTCACTCACAGCTCACTTATCGCTTAATTTCTTGATTTGCTTCTCGCTCCTCTTCTGAACGGCTTCTTCTTCTTCTTCTCACTTACCATCTTGCTTGGCTTTTTGATTTGTTTCTCTTCCTGTTTCCTGCTCTGCTTCTCGCTTCACATTTCGATTGGCTTCAAGTGTGCTTATTGTTTAGCTTCTCGCTCTACTTTTTTGCTTTTTGCTTTTCGATATTTCGTTCGCTTCTGGCTTTGCTTATCACCTGCTTCTTGCTTTTCTTTTTACTTACCTTCTTGCCTTACTTCTCAGTTTGTTTTCAACTCTACCTTTGAGTTTACTTCTTGATTTGCTTCTCGCTTTGCTTCTTGTTTTGGATCTCGCTTCGCTTCTTGCCTCGTTTCTCCATTAACTTCTCGCTTGTCTTCTCCTTTTTTTTTTGTCGAGCGCAGATTACAGGGCATTTTCGAGTTGAGCTAGCTAATTTTGTGGCTTTATGACTTGTTTGGCTTTGACGTTTTAAGGGCTGTTGAAGGGGGCGGGGGGCGAGGCAATCGAAATGGCAATGGCAATGGAATTTAAACGAAATTTTTGAAACGGCTAAAATGGAACTTTAAAAAGCCAAAACGCAGCGGCTTAAGCGATAATTGGCCACTAGAAAATGTCGCTGCGGATGCGACTCGAGATGAGGACACGGATGCGGATGTGGATGCGGATGCGGATGCGGATGAGGAAGCGGCTAAGGACACGGTTGAGGCTGTCGATGTCAACGTCGTTATGATCCGATCCGATGTTGCAACATGCGGACATGTCCAATACCGAATGTAAATTGCCAATGTCCGGGCCGGGCTTAGAGTCTAAGCTGAAAAAGTTGAAGGTGGTGGAAATGTTCCAATGACAAGCACATGCTCCTGCTGGTGAGGGCGGGAGCGAGGGAGGGGTTTGGGGGGGCTACAAATTGATATGCAGCAGCTGTTGCGTGTTTGCCGGAGGAGTGGGCTGGGAGGGGGGGGGGGGTTGGGTGGTGAGCGGGGCAGCTGCGTGCATTTTAAGCGCCATCTTAGTAATAATAATAAAAATATGTATATAGATGGATTTACTCAGTTATGCTTTTCTAACTAGGCGCGGTCAGAGGGAGGGCATGACATGGTTGGTGGGGAAGGGGAAGGGGAAGGGGGGGTTTGGGAGGTTGGACAGTGCTGGGGATTAGCTCGCCTGATTGGACACGATGTGATTAACTTGTCGTCAGCGGCGTTGGCGTCTGATGTGATGCGGGCACGTCGCGACACGCCGCACAGCGACACGTTCACTTAGGCCTGACACGCCCATGCCACCCTCCCCGGCCCTCCCTCACACACACACCGGCACACACAGAGCTCTGCTGCTGCTGCTCGACAAAAAGCGGCAACGTGCTGTATGCCCCAAAATTAACCCATTACGCACTCCATTAACGCCTGCTGGCAATGCATATGGGCCACAGCTAATTAGTTGTGGCAGCTGATGCTACACACACTCGCACACACTCGCACACACACACAGACACACACACAGTCGCGCCCTCACATTCAGCTACATAGTTGGGAGCTGCTGTCAAACTTAGTTATTCAGCACGATTTAATATAAATTCGAATGCAGCGTACACCCCACACACCTGCACACACACACACACGCCCTCACACACACATACACACACATACACACACATGCATTGTCTGCCATTTCGGCAATTTAGAGCACTCTAGAACAAATATGCTTTAATTTTTTGTAATTAAGCTTGATATATATTTAAAAGAGATTGGATTATGTTGGAAGATTGTGCGGAATCCACGTAGATGCTAAAGCCATCGCCAAGACATGGTCCAGACGTTGGAGGATCATAAGTACTCCACCTGTGGATGTCCTTTTTGTACTTATGGGCGATTTAGCTTGACGATGGAATATCCTGTCATTTGGTTACACCAAAAGAAATTTACTCCAACATCTTTAGATAGCTAAGAAGTATATATAAAAAAGAAAAATATGCAGGGACTATGCAAGAGGAGCTAAGTAAATCGATTGCGGCCGCCGTACAATGATTAGGGAATAACTTAATTATATATTCCTAAACTCTGATATTCGAAACTCAGATATTCCGATAGACTTCTAGAGTTGCAAACTTCATATTCCTTCGTTAATCATTGCACAGCGATTGCAGTCGGTTTTCCTAACTTCTTCTATATATGAGTCCTTGCACTCAATCCGTATTGTTCTCGAACTTTGATCTAGCTGTAGCTAAAGAGTTTTAAAATAATATAATAATCGTTATATCTCCGTAAAAAAAATATCTCTGACCACATATCTTTCGAATTTCGTTATTGATTATCGGAAACAAACTCGTACTGCGCGAAAACTAGAAGAAACTACACTCAAAATTTCTAGTCTCTAGATCTTATAGGTTCTGAGCTCCTTTCGTTCATAAAAACGGACAGACGGACGGACGGGCGGACAGACGGTCGGGCAACTTTTTTTGACCCATAGATTTTTAATTTGTTTGAATGCCAATTGCAAGTAGGGATCCGTACGAATTTAAAAAGGTATAACATTTAAATCAGACGTTATTTGCCCGAGATATTCAAAATAAATCATCAAAAAAAAAGGTTGACTTCACAAACGAATCGTTTTTTGATCCATAACTTTTTTAAACCCATCGATTTTTGAAATGTTTGAATGCCTATTGATAGTAGGCATCTGTACCAATCTAAAAAGGTATAACATTTTAAAATCAGACGTTATTTACCCGAGATATTCAAAAAAAATCAAATCAAAAAAGTTTTGATTTTCGAACCGACCCCAGTTTTAGGAAAAAACGTGATGTAACCCCTTGCCATTTTGACGATTTGGGTCCAAATTTAAATTTTCAGTTTTTTGATGCCAATCGATAGTACCGATCCTTACGAGTCCAAAATGGTATAAAATTCCAAAATCGGACATTATTTGGCCGAAATATTCCTAAAAACCATCACGAAAGGTTGACTTTACAAACGAATCGTTTTTTGGTCCATAACTTCTTTTAACCCATCGATTTTTGAAATGTTTGAATGCCACTTGATAGCAGGGATTCGTACGAATCTTAAAAGGTATAACATTTAAAAATCAGACGTTATTTGCCCGAGATATTAAAATAAATCATCAAAAAAGGATGGTTGACCTTACAAACGATTCGGTTTTTGGTCCATAACTTTTTTTAACCCCTCGATTCGTAAAATGTTTGAATACCAATTGATAGTGGGGATCCGTACTAATCTAAAAGGTATAAAATTTAAAAATCAGACGTTAGTTGCCCGAGATATTAAAAAAAATCATCAAAAAATAAAGGTTGACTTTACAAAGGAATCGTTTTTTGGTCTATAACTTTTTCTAACCCATCGATCTTTAAAATGTTTGAATGCCAATTGATAGTAGGGATCCGTACGAATCTAAAAAGGCATAACATTCCTAAATTAGTTTTCTGAGCTAATATTTCTGTTTTCTGTAAAAATATTATAATTGGAAATTCTCAAGAAAATGCCGTCTGTATCTTTAAAGATATATGTTTTCGGACTGTAACTTTAATTCTCGTTTTGTTTTTCGCCTTTTAGTTGTGAAAATAAAAAACCAGTTTGTGCGTCTGATAATTGGGAGTAAAGTTCTCCTTTTTTGTTTAATCCAATACTTAAGAAAGCAGCTATTAAATGAGCTAAATAAAATATGCATAATAATACTCTTTCAGAGTCCCCCTTATTAATAAAAACATGTTCATATTGAACACTGAGCTCAAGCTAACAGAGTGTTAAATCCTGAGTGACTTAAGCGGACGAAAAAGCCGGCGCCCAGAAAATAAGCAAGCGATCTAAATTCGAGTGAGAACGATGCGCCGCATTGCTTAGCAAGCACACACACACACACACCCACACAAACACGTCTATGCGCAGAGATGAGCCAAAGCCAGAGATAAGCAGTCAACTGTTCGTGTGTGTGTTCGCTGTCATTTTGCTACTTGCGCTCACGCGCTCACGATTCTTTTTGGTGCTGATCGCTGATTGGCCCAATCAATAACTGCTGGCAGTGAAGCTCTCGTCTGGTCGCTCGAGTGCTCTTCTTTCTGAGCGCCGTTTTCATGGATCTGCGCAACTTGATGCTGTGTCAGTGTGGCCCTATTTGTCAATATGGCATGTTGTCGTGCTGCGAGCGATTGTCTATTTAGCCAGTTATTATATTGTTATACCTTTTCGTAGATGTGATGCATAAGTAGATAAGGCACACAAATACACATACGTCCGTGCATATTTGCCGATTCTCTCGGCATACATTTTGTCCACTTTGCGCGTCCGCGCAACAGAGTGAAGCTGTTTTAAAAAAAATTATAATTAAAAATGGCATGCGTTTACGGATTTGTACGGGTCGGAAATATTGATAGCCTTAAACAAAATTTGAAGAAGTCCATCGATTTTATAGACCTTCACGAATGTTAAAGTGTTTATTTAATTGCAATTTTGTTCTGGCTGCGCAAAAAATTCGTGAGAGCGCGACGAATGAGAAGATAATGCACAGGCAATCATATACACATACATATGTATGTACATATTTAGCTATTCTCTCTGCATACATATGTACATATGTTTCGATGTGTGTTTTCACAATGTCTACTTATGCTCGCTTCTGCGTTATCTACCTGTGAAAGGCGATTACTCCAGTTTGTCGATTGCTTGCTCAGTTTGCTGTGCGCCGACTTTTTTTCAGCAGTCGAGTAAAGCTCTTTGAAATTGACATTTATAAACATCGCCTTCTGAAGTTTGACCAGATAGGCCAATGGTTACATCAAAGTGGTTGCTAAATTCTTGTCGATTCTGAAATGCTCTGACGATGTTGAAGACTTTCATGAAAACCCCAAAAGGTATATGCCTCCAAAGTCGGTCTTAATTAAATTAAACCGATATTAAAAGCTTACAAAATACTAATTCTTTTTTTTTTATATTTTGCAGCTAAATCTGCCAGGGAAAAGAAACCATTCAATAACGTTGATACCCGAATGACGTATTTTAATTTTGACCAAAATGGCAATGGTTACATGAACGTTGTTGGCAATCTGTGTCGGTTCTCAAATCAACATTTTGTAGAATTCTGTCGATTTTAAAGACACACGAATCCTTAATTTCCTTTCCAAAGTCGAACGTAATTGAACCGATTTATTTAAGTTTACAAAAACTAATATATTTTTCATTTTGTTTCTTTTTTCAGCCTAATCTGCCAACGTTCAAAGACAACATATAATCAACAAATAATAAACAAAAACAATATTTACGAGCGGATATATTTCGTCTTTGGAGCGGCGGACCTGTGCGAGATTGTGACATAATTCATTTTATGTTATTCAGCCAACTCTGCCAGGCCCATGGACAACATTTGATCAGCAAATGATCGCTATTCATGGTACCTAGTTGACCTATATATCCTTGGTTATTCCATATCAGGGATATAGTCCTAGCGAACCTATAGGACAAAGTTCTTGCAAAATGCGTAGGAACAGGGTCCAAAATATGTATGCTTTTCTTTTACAGCCGCCCCCTGCAACAGTCCCGCCCCCTAGATGGTTACTAGTTGACTAGCATATCCTTGGTTATACCATACCATCGATATAGTCCTTGGGAACCTAAAGGATCAGATCCCTGCAAAATGTGCATTGAAATGGTCCAAAAACATGTATGCTTTTTCTTTCAGGAGCCCTTTTTTACATTAGCTGCAGCTGCAGCTGTTGTTTAACAGTCGCCGTACAGCACTCATTTTACATGATCTGTTACTTAAAAGTACTCATTTTAATTGAGTCATGTTGAATGAAAATTTTTATTCGAAGAACTCGTCGACCTCCTGGGCATTTCTGTTCGCCTGGTACTTGAGCGGAATTTTGGGCAAATTTGGGGCCAGCGACGAGGGTGCCGCTTTTTACTACGTCACTTTTCGGCCGCAAAAATATTATTTGTCGACCTTCTGGGCGTTTCTGTTAGCCTGGTATTTTTGGGAAATTTTAGTTAAAATTTGGGACCCAGCCGGCGGCGAGGGCGCCCCTTTTGGGTATGCAATGAAATTTTTCGGCAACTAAAAAATATTTTTTGTCGACCTTCTGGGCGTTTCTGTTCGCCTGGTATTTTGGCTGATTTTAAGAAAAATCTCGGCAGCCAGCGGCTGCCAACATTCGCCCCTGGCGGGTATGCAATTGATTTATAAAAACCGTTAATTTTTGAATTTATAAATAAAAACTCAGGATTTCCACTTTAAATTATTCGTTTATTTTTGTTTAAATTTATAAAATTGTTTTTTATGCTTATTTTCTTAATTATTTCTCTTAAAAGTGTACAAAACGAGCATAAATTAGAATTTTTGCTTATTTGTACTTAAAATAGCAATATCTGGCTCAATTAAAGTCCGATCCTGGAAAAATTTGCATTGTCCCTCGTGGAGGTCCTTAGAATTCATTGTAGTCCTTAATTTGTCAATCTGAAAAGATAAAAACACATTTAAATTAAAAAAGGCAAAAAATGTATAAATCATTTTATGTAATGAAAAAAGGACATAACTCGGTCATATCCTTGCAGATTTTCAAAGGACATGGTGCGTTAGGATCGTATAGCTCCACTGTATCGATCTGCATCAAAAAAATATGGGGTCATCTAAGGATGATATGACTCGTAATTTGACTTGTGAAATTTCAGTCGCGGAGCGCACGGAAATGGGCCGAAAACGCAAATCCTTGAATATTTCCTAAACTACAAGGACGATCTCAATGAAATTTGGCCAGTTGGTAGTCCTGGGTAATACATTTTTTTTGACACATGTATCGCAAGGATACGCAAGGATACAGCAGAGTTATGGGCTATTTTTAGTATACAAAATTGTCCTAAAAAATTTTTTGTCTGAAGGACTTTCATCCTTTGAGTTGTCAACTTTGAAATGGGAGGGTGAGAGCTATCTGCTGGCCAAAGGACATCCCGATAGTCCTTCAAATGGCAAAGATAGCCCCGAATTTTTCGATTTTGGCCAATTTTGCGACTAACCCCCTAGGAAAAATTTCGATGAAATTCAGGGAAAAAATCAGGGAAATCCTTGAATGCCAGTCGATAGTCCTGCTCATAGCGAGTTTAAAAATGTATATCCTTCCGATATCCTTATGGATTTGGCCGAGTTATGGCTAGTTAAAAAATGTCCTTTTTAGAAAATTTGCCTTATTTTGGAAACGGCAAGGACGATTTTGTTGTCCTTTGGACAGTTTATGGTCCTTGTTTATACAATTTGTTTGACACAGGACTTGTCAGGATCCCCAAGGATACGGCCGACTTAGGGCTTTGTTAATTTACGAAAGAATTGTACTCATATCTCTGCTGTTCAAAGGACTTTCGTCCTTTTCATTATGTATACTGAGTGGGGAGGATGAGGACTAGCGGTTGGCTTATTGACATCATGATCGGAAAGGATTCGGCTGATCTACAGCCTTATATCTCTTCAGACAAAAATATTTTTTCCTCAGCTCCGTGAAGGATTTTCGTCCTTTTTATTGCATATTCTAAGTGGGCAGGACAAGGACTACATGTTGTCCAAAGGACATTAGAATGGTCCTTAAGGTGGTCAATTTAATGCCCTTTAAAATGACAATAGCAACATCTCGGAAACCATAATTGGGTATTTGATGTCCTTTGGGCAGATTATAGTCCCTGTCATACAAGTTGTTTGACACAGGACTCGTCACTCATATTTACCCGAGATTTTCAAAAAAATATCATCAATAAAGTTTTGATTATCGAACCGATTCCGATTTTGAGAAAAAACGTGATGTAACCCCTTGCCATTTTGACGATTTGGGTCGAAATTTAGATTTTCAGTTTTTTGATGCCAATCGATAGTACTGATCCTTACGAGTCCATAATGGTACAAAATTCCAAAATCGGACATTATTTGGCCGAAATATTAAAAAAAACAATCAAGATAGGTTGACTTTACAGACGAATCGTTTTTTGATCCATAACTTTTTTTAACCCATCGATTTTTAATTTGTTTGAATGTAAATCGAAAGTAGGGATTCGTACGAATCCAAAAAGGTATAACATTTTAAAAATCAGACGTTATTTACCCGAGATATTCAAACAAGTTTTGATTTGTCGAACGGACCCCGAGAACGTGATGTAACTAACCCCTTACTTTTTTGTTGAATTTGGTCAAAAATGTAGAATTTGCTTTGAGTCTAAAACAACTTCTAATTAGTTCCAAAGAGACATAGCTCTGATCGTATTAATATAAAATGTATCTATGAAAAAGTTATTCCACGCTTTACCCCCAACAAATACACACACACACACGCGTGCGTGGAGCACATGAAAACAGACTTGAAAAAATATTTGCAAAATATTTTGTTGCCCAAGATCTTGGCCAAACAATGAGTGAAAAGTTAGCTTTTGTTGCGTTGTGCGGATTGCTCGGAGCGCGGAGCGGGATGCCATTGTGTGAGCAGCATATATATATATATATGCACATACACATAAGTATATATATATAAATATATGTGTGTGTGTATATATTCATTATATTTGTTTGCATTTGGCTTTTCAAGTCAAGTGCATTTGCCAGAGAGGGGCTGGTTGTGCTCACGCGCGAGTGCATTCGAATGCCTGGCATTTGCATTAACAACAATAACAACAATACGCAGCAGCAACAACAACAGCTTTTGGGCCACGCCCTGTTGGCTGCCCAACAAGGCGCTAAGCATCAAGTGCCCACAATTGCCCCAAGGAGCAGCCACAAAGAAGACAGAGCCACAGGGCTGCCCCGCAAGGGCAAGGGCAATTGAGTGGGGGCTGGGGCTGGGGGTGGGGGTAGGGTGGTGGCTTGTTGCCACCCTTTCCACGCAGACCCCCTCCCCCTCCCTTCCGGCAAGCAGCTATTGAGCACACATATTCCGGCATCCAAGTGTGCCCCCATCCCCCCATCCTCCCATCCCCCATCCACCTGGCTCAGTACAGAAATATCAGTTTTTCGTACGTTCGGATTTGAAATTATTTGTCATGACATTTTCTTCTTTTTTTTTTTTTTCTATCTTGTATTTTAGATTCTATTTCTTCTTCAGAATTTGCCCTTTCGCGTATACCAAATTTGTTGGTATAGCTTGAGTTCAGGATGAGTGTGCCGCACTAGGCTCCGAGCGGAGAGCTGAAGAAGAGCAAGGGCAGTCTGGACCTGAACGGGGTATGCAGCAAGTCGCCACCAGAGCCAGAGCCTAGTCGAGACCCATTTAAACCCTATACCAATACCCATATGTACCCATATGTACCCATCGTTAGCCATGGTCCGGCTCTGGCAATGGTTGCCAAGCAGAAATCCGTTCTAAATATCGAGCCCAAGCTGGCTGAGAAGCCATCCTTGAGGTTGTGCTGCGAGCCGCCAAGCGACATGGAACACTTCAGCATGGAGCACAATTTCGATGCCAAGGATTTCTTGGAAATGTCCGAGTCAAGCCTGGAGCAGGCCTCAAAGTTGACTAAGGTACATTCGTAAATGATTCCTAAATTTGGTCCACATTCTCATTCTAATTCTCTGCCGCAAAGGCCTAGCCGTATAGCCGCACCCAATTGCCCGGATTGACTACACAATGCCAACTAGTCCCATTATAATGTTGTCCCCGAAAATGTTTTGTTAAACGTGGGCGGAGTGCCGCTCTAGAGCTCAAGGATTCCTGAAGGTAAACCCAATTCAAGACATGCTCCTCCGAGCTGTGTATTATACATACATTTTATAAATTTAAAATGTGCTCAATTATTTTCAAACAAGGCGGATAAAGGGAAACTTAAGTATTTCGGGAAAATATTTCTAGTTTGGATTTTCTTGAGATATATTTTTCTACGTTCTCTAATATATTTTGAGTCTAAACAGCAAGTCTTAAGATCCAAATAAAATATCAATGTTATTAGTCCAAAACTGTGTTCAATTATTTTCAAACAAGGCAAGTAAAGAGAAACTTTGGTATTTCGCGGAAATATTTCTATGTAAGATATTCTTGAGCTTAGAATACGTTTTTTGGGATATTTAATTCAATAATTTCAATATAATTTGAAATTTTTGATTTTATTAGCCCAAAGTTTTTTCGAGCAAATATTTCTAGTTAAGATTAGAGATTAGTAGAGCTTTTGTCTATTTCAGTACGATTTTTGGATCCAGCTCCTGGATATTATTCTCTTCAATATATTTTGATTCTCCTGAGGAAACAATTCGGAACTCCTTAAAGCCTTTCTCCAGTTCGAGTTGCCAAACAAAACTTGAACTCAATAACTGCAAAAGTTGTTCTTGGCAACAAATCCAAGTGGTTAGACAAGTGTCTTAAATGTCCTTGTACCCCCAACCCCCCAATCCCCCCACCCCGCGAACCTCCTGCCCACCCTAGTGTGAAGAGTGTTTAGAATTATGAACTGGCATTCAAAATATCTCCTTCATGCTGTCCAAATGTCGCGCGCGTTAAGCACGCCGAATGTCTTAAGTGCACAATGCTGCCAACCAGCCCGCGTCCAACGGGAGGATTCACACCCAAACACACGCACACACGCACACACGCACACACACACGCACGCACACACAGACGCAGCAACAATGTGGTAACGAGTCGTGCGAATATTTCAACGTGCCTGTGTGTGATTTTAATGCCCTTACCCAGGGCATAACCAATTCATTAGACGTTTGGAACTGCAAGCTAATAAGCTACACTCAAAAAAAAAAACAAGTATATAAACTACACTCAAATAAGTTTTACCTTATTCTTAGAAAATATAAATTATTAGAAAATATTTTCTGAAACTTAACTAAATATATTCGATTTATATAGGACCCAATTTATGTTGAGTGCATTAAAAACAAAGATATATAGGCTCGTAATTAGTTTATGGATAAATTTCCTTGTGTAGTCACTCGTTAAGGTAACTGAACATGGATCTGATTTCGCACTCTAGAGAATAAGCGCATGGATATGGTATCGACCTAAGCGCCTGACTTAGCAAGGTGGCAACACTGTTCTGCTGCACAATCAAATATGTAACAGTTGGGTAGGAAATATTTTAAAAGGTACTTTTAGACAAAATGTTTGTGGCAACGCTAGTTTCTTTTTACATACGTGTCGCACAGCAAGGTGGCAACGCCGTTAGGAATTATTTTAAAAGGTACTTTAATTAACCAGATAGGCGAGATATGTGTGGCAACGCTAGATCTACAAGCTAGTTTCTCTTTACATACGTGTCGCATAGCAGGGTGGCAACGCTGTTAGGAATTATTTTAAAAGGTACTTTAAGCAATCAGATAGGCGAGATATGTGTGGCAACGCTAGATCTACAAGCTAGTTCCTCTTTACATTAGTGTCGCACAGCAAGGTGGCAACGCTGTTAGGAATTATTTTAAAAGGTACTTTAGTTAACCAGATAGGCGAGATATGTGTGGCAACGCTAGATCTACAAGCTAGTTTCTCTTTACATACGTGTCGCATAGCAGGGTGGCAACGCTGTTAGGAATTATTTTAAAGATACATAAGTTAACCAGATAGGCGAGATATGTGTGGCAACGTTAGATCTACAAGCTAGTTTCTCTTTACATACGTGTCGCATAGCAGGGTGGCAACGCTGTTAGGAATTATTTTAAAAGGCACTTTGGCTAACCAGATAGGCGAGATATGTGTGGCAACGCTAGATCTACAAGCTAGTTCCTCTTTACATTAGTGTCGCACAGCAAGGTGGCAACGCTGTTAGGAATTATTTTAAAAGGTACTTTAGCTAACCAGATAGGCGAGATATGTGTGGCAACGCTAGATCTACAAGCTAGTTTCTCTTTGCATTCGTGTCGCACAGCAAGGTGGCAACGCTGTTAGGAATTATTTTAAAAGGTACTTTAGTTAACCAGATAGGCGAGATATGTGTGGCAAAGCTAGATCTACAAGCTAGTTTCTCTTTACATACGTGTCGCATAGCAGGGTGGCAACGCTGTTAGGAATTATTTTAAAAGGTACTTTAAGTAATCAGATAGGCGAGATATGTGTGGCAACACTAGATCTACAAGCTAGTTTCTCTTTACATACGTGTCGCATAGCAAGGTGGCAACGCTGTTCTACTACACAATCAAATATGTCACAGTGTTGACTTAACTGCAAGCTTTGCTTTAACAGGTCTTTTGGCAGCAGGTTAGACAAGATATTTAAGCGGCTGTTAACTTTAACGGCAGCTTGAAAAAACATACCTAAGGGCATTTAAGCTTCGGCCTAGTTGCCGTTATTTGCATTCCTTTTTTTTTAATACATTTTTTTCTTCTAGGTTTTTGCCATTTACACTTGAACGAAGGGTGCGAATTTTGTCACTCCGTTAACGTCAAGGCCATGAATAAATACATCAGCTGAAGATGCCGCGGATGCGGCTGAGCGCAGTCTGTGTATGTGTGCGTGTGCGTGTGTGGGCGTGGCTAAGTGGCCGGGGGCAGGGGCGGATTGGGGTCTGTCGGCAAAAGGGCACACAAATGAACAGTTGAATGCCTGCGCTGGCTGCCCGCCGAATTGTTCTGGTTGTTGTTGCTGCAGCATTTGAGCCCAAAAATATTTCACACCTATCTGGGTGTAGTTTCGTGTGTGTGTTCGTGTGTGTGGCAAGTGGCAGTTGCTGCTGCTGCTGCTCGTTTGGCTGTCACTTTGGCTCGTCGCGTTTGCTGCTCGTTGAAATTCATTACGCAAAGCGGTGGGCAGGAGCGCAGGCAGCGTAGGCGGGGCTGGGTGGGGCGCATGCAACATGGCAGACACGGCAGACACGGCAGAGACAATGGCAGCCGTGACAAACGTAACGGAAGACGTCACAGACAGCGCGAGAGCCAGAGAGGCTGGCAGGAAGGGGGGCTGGGGCTGGGGCGGGGGCGGGAGTAGCTACTCCAATGACAGTGGCATGTCTAAATGTCGACGACAGGCCATTTTCTATAACTTATCTGATTTTAATTGCTTCAAGCATGTGCGTGCACAATGCACACACACACACACACACACACACTCATTGTCTGCCGTGTGTGTGAGCGCCTGTCTCCTGTATGCCGGCGCATCCTTTTTGTGTGTGTGTGTGTGTGTGTGTGTTTTTTTTTGGCGCTGTCAACATTATTTCACGTTGAGCGTTTCGTCGCCTCCGCTCACGTTGCCAGCACGCAGACAAGTTGATGACCCCCGCCCAGCCGCCGCTTGCCGCAACTACCGTTTCTTTCATTATGCACGTCCACCACGTACCATGTCCCATGTGTGACTCTCTCTCTCTCCCTCTCTCTCCCTCTCTCTCTCTCTCTGTCTCTGCCAACCTCCAACCTCTTTGTGCGTATGTTTATCTCGCCGTCTTTTTATGAGCTTTGTCGGGCTTTGATGTTAATTACCCTGTAACAACGACGACGTCCTTAGCGCTATAGCCCCATTCACACACCCCGCCCCCGCCCCCGCCCCACAGACAACTACATCCGCGCACCAAATTTCGTCCAAGCTTTGGTAAACAAAATAGCAGCAGTCGCAGCAGCAGCAGCCGCCGGCAGAGCTGTTGCTGCTGTTGCTGTGTGTGCGTGTGTGTGTGTTTGTGTGTGTGTGCGTCTATCTCGCTGGCCGAGATTATCTCCAAGGACCTATAAATCCAGTCATTAAAGTCAAAGTCACAAGACGTTGCCGGCTTATCAGCGTCGGGAGCAGCGCTGCCACTGCGCGCCTCTCGGGCATCGCCCCCCCCCCGCCCATCTCTCACTCGCTGCGCTTTATAATAAAATTAAGCTAAAAATACACACACACATACGCATGCAAATATATATATGTATGTATGTATGTATGTACTTGGAGCAGGCAGCGCTGCTTGTCTAGTTTTTGTTTTTGTTTTTGTTTCTGTTTGCGTTGGCGTTGCTTTTGGCTTCGTTTTTATTGCACGCATGTAGTTGGCACTCTGCGGTCTGTTGTCTGTTGTCTGCTTAAGCAGAGTTGCCAGATGTTTCTGCATATACACACACACACACACACATATGAATGCAAATGTGGCTGTCGTCGCCACCCGCCATGCAGACAAATGTTGTGTGGAGTTGCCGCCGTTTAAAGCTGTTAAATTAAGCTATTAAACTTTCGCTCGCTCTATAAATAGCTTTCGCAGCCATTTGCAACATTTTGAAATAAAATGTATTTAAGTTTTCAACAAATAATGCCTATCAAGATCTAAGTCATATTGATGGGCTAATATAAGAGCTATTAAAAAATCTTCTTAGTTAGCCACAAAATGCTAACTTTAACTCAAAGTTTTACCTAAAAAGTTTTAAATTGAACTTTTCCACTATTGAGAACACAATTAATGCCAATTTCCTTTTGGCTTAAACTAACATTTGCGCCTCTTCAATTTCCTGTCAAATAAATCAGACTCGGATAAGGTTGCCAGCTTGAAATATATATGTACATATATTTGTATGTATTTCTGCTGATATTTGGCTACTTATTGTTCTTCTTCTTCTAATTCGATTGCTGATCTCTGGCACTTCGATTATGTCAGCTACAAGCGCTGTCTTAAATCACAATCAGCCAAATTTGTTGAAGGGCAAACGAGGGCAATTGGCAGCTAGATATGCGTAGTGTTGCGAGAGTGGATTCACACACACACACACACGCACACACACACGCACGCACACACACACGCATGAAGGCAGCACTTAACCCACCGATGACCCGCCAATAACAACGGACTCTATTAAAAATGCTTACAAATGCGCTTAACAGTCGAATGTGCTGCAAATAAATCTCCATATGTGAGTTGACAGGCCCCTCGCCCCGCGCCCCTCGCCACAGCCCTGCCCTGCCCAGCCTAGCTCAGACCCCTGCCCATTGAGCTTTCTACACCCTGCGGGCCTGCTAAACTTGTGCCGTTGCCCCCCACAGCGTTCGCTGCCAGTTCTGCCAGTGTTGCCATATCGTTGTTAGCTAGAAAACGGCTATGGAAAACGGTTAGCTTTTGAAAACTCTTGTTTTTTGTTGTTTGGCAAGGCTGCAAGCTGGGTTTGAATATGTATATTTTTCATTTTTGTTATTCTTTTATATGTATATTTGCTAACTATAAGTCGAAGAGTCTACGAAAAACTCCCAATTTGAAACTCGCGTTGTGCAATATTTTGTTCAAAAATTGTTGTCCCTAAATAATAATATAAATTTTTTAAGGCTGCATCATAAGCAAAGATGAAAGGGTTTTAGTTGTAAAGGGCAGTTGGGATGAAGCTAACAAAATGAAGTTCACAATTATGTGTATATAGTATTATGATAAATATAAAAAAAATATATATATTAAGTGAAAAATGTATGCAAATTTCTGATTTTAAAGTTGAATAAACGAGCTCTCATAGGCAGCTGCTTTGGCTTAAAGTTGCTTAGCGTTTTATTTGGCTAAAATCTCTAAGGTAAAAAAGGCCAAATTGACGGCACTGGACTGTTGTTGTGTTACTTTTCAGATTTTTCTTGCTGTCTTGTTATTTTTTTTTTTTTTTTGGGTAAGTAGTAGTAAGATTTTAGCTGTAGCTGTCGCTTAAAAGCCATAAATAACTCATGCCTTGTTGCCTGTTTCGGCTGCTGTCGATAGTTATCGGCGCATGGATGGCACCCAACCACCCGTATACACCCCCCCCCTCCCCTCCCCCCTCCTCTGTCGCTCTCTAGCCGCTTGGTCAGCAGCTGCCACAAGTCACAGAGCGAGCAAGTTGTGTGATTTTTTGTATTTGTGCAAAATAAAAAGAAACAAAATAAAAGTAAAAAATGCCGCATGACTTTAAGCGAGAGAGAGGGAGAGAGAGAGAGAAAGATGGGGATCGAGTGAGTGCGGGGTGGAGGGAAGGAGCGAGTTGTGATTGTGATTTCCACTAATTTGGGCCATGTTGCCTGTCAAATTGGATGCCATGTGTGGGTGTCATTAATGTCAGCCAAGGCCCAGCCCTCGACTCCCCAATTGTTACAGACAAAAGCGACGCAGGAAGACACTAAGGATGCGATACATATACATATACACATATATATATGTATATATATATGTGTGTGTGTATGTGGAGCGAAGGCTGTTAGACAGTTGCAGACACAGAGACGACTCATTAATGCCACTCATCAAAACTATAACTAATGTTGAGAGGAGGCGGGCTGCGACAGCAGGCAGTGCATGGCAAGAGACATATATGAATATATCCTGACACAACTATAAATTGCCAGCCCAGCTCTGGGGTAGGTTGGAGAGGGGGGGGGGAGGGGGGGGGGTGATGGTGGTGTCAGTTAGACGCTGATGGCATTTGTCGCCGCTGTCGCCAGTCGATGTCCTTTTGTCGCAGGCATTTAGCTATTTTCGCGTAAATTGCTGCTAATTTTGTTTATCGCAGGACAATTATCCAAGCGAACGAGCTGCCAAATGAGCCGCACAACATATGCGTGTGTGTGTGTGTGCGTGTGTGTGCGAGAGAGAGAGAGAGAGAGAGTGTGTGTGTGTGCGTGCCAGCTTGTGTTGTGCCCGCAGCTTTAAAGCGCTTCGATTTCGGCTAGCTTTATGGCTAATTTTAATAGCTAAACAAACACACACACAATACACACACACACACACACACACACACAGCGCACGCCGCACACGTTCGCATCTTTATCCAATTATGAATTTTTGTCATTACGCCGAGTCCATGGCAATGGACCAACTGAGAGTCCCAGCGCCCATCTATATATATATATATATATAAATATGCTGCTGCTGCCCCGCCTCTCTCTCTTAGTAAAAAAATCCCCCCCACCCGCCCCCTCGCCGGTGCTGGCTGCGACAAAAAAAAAACGAACGAGCAAAAATCTCATTATGATTTCATTTCGTTCAAATGAAGCGCTCGTGTGCTGGGGGCACAGCTACCGCTGGTCCTGTTGGTGCTGCTGTTTAGGGGCGTACGCCAGGGGAGGGGCTGGCCAGTGGGTGTGGCAGCGACGCGTCGCATGTGTTGTGCCCGGCCTGGCATGGCCGCTGGCTGCTTTGTTGTCCCTGCAATTGGCGCTGTGGGGCAGTCGCTGCAACCAAAATCAGCAAACAAACACAACAAAAAAAAAAATACAGAAAAAAAAACCCGAGCAAGACGAATATTAAATACTCTAATGGCGCGATTTGAAATGATTTCGGCTGATATGAAAATATATATATATATAAAATATATATCGTAATTGTCGAGTTCGGTTTTGAAAACAGGGCAAGGTTGTCCAATAAGAAAACATTTTTCTGGTTAAGAAAACTTTCAAAGTGATAAAGTTGGACATACAAGAGCATAATTATCCACCGATTCTTGCCAGCTATATGTTGAGCTATATGTTTGGGAAAGTAACAATATCTACATCCATAAGATCTACATACGTATATAGTATATTAGGAGCAAGGTCAGACTCGCAAATGCTTAGTTTGGCAAAGATATTCACAAGACAAAACAAAATCTGAGACAAGTACTTAATTTACGCTCGATTATTTATATGGCAGCTATATGATATAGTAGTACGATCCGACTAATTCTGGCTACAATGGAAAGACGAACCTTTGCAGACTCTCTTGAGTCTAGTCAGAAACAGATCTGGCTATATACTTACCCGACTTTACTTATTGTTCGACAATATACTATATGTGCCTTATGGCCTTATGGATGTCGGCACGTGTCCTAACAATGTCAACATAACCGCGGTCAGGGTATATAAAGCAAGACTTGACTTTGCCTCCTGTGCGCTGTGTCCTGTATCCTGTGTCCCGTGTCCTGCGACTGGGGCAGAGCGCGTCCCGTCGCTGCCGTGGACAACGGATAAGGCGATAAATTTATTTTAAAATAAAATTTACTTTCCCACTGCTGCGGCGGCGGCGGCGGCGGCGGCGGCGTCTATCGCTTGCTGCTGATACCCTAGCACCAAGGCTTCAGTTTGGGGTATGCGCGGCCGACATGAGAATGAAACTAGAAAGCGAGCTGATCTCGAATGTTTTGTGCCATTTTGATGCTTGTTGGGTTGCAAGCAAAATAATCGATAACATTGTTTAAGACGAAGAAAACCCTTCAAACCTTCGAAAGGCAAAACCCCGTAAAAATGTGAAAATGTTGCCAAGCTCAGTTAACCTTGGAATTGCTTTCACATCACAAACATCTAGCTGGGAAAATAGAAAAAAGCCAAAACTCTGAAAACAGAACATTTGAGAACATTTTTAGCTAGCACAAAACAAAACAAAAAAAAAAAGGTACTTTCACATATATATATATTTGATATAAAAGAAATTGTAAATTTAGATAGACGCAAGTTGGAAACGTTTATGCTCATTCACACAAGACGCGCAGCTGGAGCCAGGATGAGCGCCATCGAGGAGCAGGAACACGGACTGGCTGGCGTGCCGCAGGCGAAGGATGCACTGGACGCCGGCAGCCGTACCGAGGAGCTGGAGAAGATTGAGGAGAAGAAGCTGATGCCCAAATATCCGAGCGGCCTGCCCAGCGGCCATTCCGTCTTCCTGCAGAAGCGCCTGCACAAGGGCCACAAGTTCTTCGATTCCGGCGACTATCAGATGGCCAAGCAGATTGGGGCCAAGCAGATTCTGGCCAACAAGGCGATCACCGGCGACATTATACCCACCCCCGAAACGGTTCCAGTGCGCAAATACTCCATAATACAGCCGTACAAGTATGCGGCCAAGAAATAAGCCCACAACGTTCATTGGGGATCAATATTTGATCGTTATCAATATTTGTCTATTGCTCCGATTTTCGATCACTTTGTCCGCTGTCCGCTGTTCGCGGCGGCACTTTTATTTCATATCATTTCATACACAATATAATTGCCTGTCCTCCCACACAGCTATGCATATTCTATACCTGTGCGTCTGTGTGTGGTTGTGTGTGTGTGTGTGTGGGCGTGGGCGTGGGTGTGGGTGTGTATGTGAGGAGCTTAAATACACATGCAACATACTGACTATGTTTAGTTTCTTCGTTATTCAATCAAATGTCTGCACTGCAAGCTTAGCTGTGTGTTAAGTCGCCGCGTTGTAATTCGCAACGTGTTTTAGCTTCAATCGCATGATAAGGCGTGCGCAAGCCTTGCTTTACAGAGACTCCTTTTCTTTATTCTCTTATCGAAAGCCTGCTTAAAGCTTGTGCTTTGTCAACACGACAGGCAGGCTCATGACTGCATTGCGTTGAACCAGCAAGCGTGAAGTCGCCGGTTCGAATTTAGTGCATTTGCGACAAAAATAACAAAAATATATAATAAAAACTAGAAGATGAAAAGTGAATAGTGAAAGCTTTAATAATTTTCTCATTCCGTGGCAGTCTTTCGCTTGAGTGCGATCAGCGAACACTCTGAGCGGAAAGTTTTCGTAGAGAGCTGGTTTTCAATTTGGATATGCCTTGTTGGAGGCTTATGTTATGCAAAAGTTGTTTGAAGCATTTTAAATTTGCAGCTAGTGTGGCTTGCAGATTACATTCATGAATTGATTTGAGTATTTTTTAAAAATATTTCTAGCTATTCATGTGTGAACCATTTATAATACTTGTTAATTCCTTTAAAAGAAATGAATATCTTGTATTTTGCATTTAGTCAAAATGCTCTCATGCAATCGCTTACAGGGTAGCGCTTCGGCGACTCTCGTGCTTTAACATTTGTGTGCAAAGCCACAGCCGCTCTTGCTCTTTTTACGGGGTAACTCTGGGCGATCCGTTTTGTTCTGCGCCTACTGTTCTTACAGGGTAGCGCCGGGCCGACGCTTTTAGCTTCGCGCTTGTAGTCGCTTACAGGGTAGCGCCTGTGCGACTCTCGCGCTTGACCATTTGCGTGTATTTAATTTTTTTTCGTTCCTACCTTTGCTGCTTATTGTTGCTGTTTAATTTTGTTTGCTTCTCTGCGTGTTCGCTGCTTCTTCCTCCTCCTCCTCTTCCTCTTCTTCTTCTTGTTGTTGTTGTTGTTGAGCTGCTCTTTAAATATGTATTTTGTTGTTGTTGTTGTACCTTCTGCTTACCTTAACGGCAAAAAAATGTGCTGCCGCTTTTGTTATTATTGCTGTTGTTGTTGTTGTTGCTGTTGTTGTTGTTGTTGTAGCCGTTGTCCTGTCGTATTTAAATTAAAATGTTATTTATGTCAGCTGTTTGATTTCTTAACTTGCCGTTTGCCCCGCCCATCCGCCCATCCGTCCATCCGCCTGCCCCCGCCCAGCTGCCACAACCCTGCGGCACATTATTTTTTCTCGTTTTTCCATTCGCATTTTCTTTTGTGTATTAGAAAATCGCCAACAACAACACAAAATAAGCTGCTTAGTTAGTGTTAAACGGCTGGTAGTGATGCGTAAGGGCGTATTTGGCTTGACTGTGCGAGGGGAAGGGGGAGAGGGAGAGGGGAAAGGGAGCGGGGGGCGGGGGCTGGCAGGTGGATTCTTTGGCTAGTTTGTCGCTGCAGCTTCCGTTGAATGTGGCAAACGTTGCAATTCATTTCCGTTGAAATATGCAACACACACATTTCTTTCGCGCGCGTGTGTGTGTGTGTGTGTGTGTGTGAGTGTGTGTGTGATTTTCTTTTCAAGTGAAACACTTGACAACTTAGTCAACTTTACGCACAGAAATTTCTGTTCTAATATGCTTAAGAGCTAGAGTACATTTTTGCAATGTTTCGGATCGAAGCGTTAAAGTTTGACATGCACTGCCAAGTTTTGCCCAGTTGAGAGCAAATACAAAAACTCTTTATACATACTTAGTTTTAGTTATTGTGTTTTTTTTGAGGCATGTATATATATACATATTCTTATATATATATATATACATGTTCTTGAATAATAAAAGTTGCGTCTATATAGCCAGTTCTGTCTGTTTCTAGCTAGTGTCTCGGTTGTCGAGAGAACTGTTTCCTTTATAGCCAGAATAAGTCGGATCGTACTACTATATCATATAGCTGTCATATAAATAATCGCTCGTAAATTGAGTACTTGTCTGAGATTTTGATTTGTCTTTTAAATATCTTTGCCAAACTAATATTTCCGAGTCTGACCTTGCTTTTAACATATAGCATAGTCTTACGTATGTTGGTCTTATAGATGTAGATCTTATTACTATCCAAAACATATATCTCTATAGGAAGAATCGGTAGAAAATTATGTCTTATCTGTCCAACCTTTTGCGATTCTAACAATTTCTCAACCAATCTTAGTTCTTAAGAGGAACATATTGTCCACATCGGACTTCTATATCAATAAGTTTAATAAGGATCGGTTGTAAAGGAGGTTTTTCTGTGCAAACGTTTGACTTTTTTTTTAATATCCGATTTTAAAGCTTCGTTATTTTTTTAAAATATGGCTCCTGTAAAAAAAATTAGCCGAAAATAAAGCTCATAAAAGCGCTTCTCAGTCACACGTTTACAGGGTATTTGGCTATGTGCCAAAAACACCCATTCTTAATTGTTAAGGGGGTATAAATATTTGAATAGTATATGTCTAATTGGAGCGGCAGGAGTTATCCTCAGAATCGACTCAACTGAAAGAGAGAGAAAGAGAGAGAGAGAGAGAGAGAGAGAGAGAGTGAGAGTATTTAAAGAGCAGGCATCTAATGAGAGGGACGGCAACCTACACGACAAAAGCAAAACAAGCTAAAACTAGACAGCAAATGCTTAACAACTCGAACTGCAATTTGGACATTTAACATTTTTACTGAGAATTTCTATTTTTTTTTGCTGAAAGTTTCTTTTCTTTATGCAAAGCCGGTTTTTGTTTCTATTTATCTAGAGTTATAGTGTTAATATATAAATTATATTTAATTGAAATCAAATATTGAAAAGCTTTTTAAGCCGAGTCTAAAAACGAACTCTACATAAATTAGTGCATCATTTTTGTGCAAGTGTGGCAATGCATAGTGCTCCGTGATGGGATCTGCATGAGATGTGGCAACACTCGCTCCATTACCCACTGCAGCCTACGCGCGCTCTCTCTCTCTCTCTCGCTCGCACACACTCTCCCACTCTCATGCTCTGCTGCTGCTGCTGCTGTTTATTACATATGTGTGCGTGTGTGTGTGTGTGTGCGTGTTTTCTGTGCTGCGCTGCTGAGCGCTTTTACAGTTATATTTTGTAGTTGTTGCTGTTGTTATTTTTGTATTTTTATTTATATTTGTTGTCTTCCTCTTGAGAGGCTTTTGTTGATTTCTGGCTGACTGAGCTTCGGCACTTCGGCGATTTGCCCCATCTCCAAGCTGTGCTGGTTGCCCACTATTTCGCCGTCTTTTTCCTTTGCCATTTCTTTTTTCTCGTTTCGTTTCGTTTCGTTTCTTTTTTGTGTATATTTTATTTATTTTCTTTTCTCTTTTCGCTTTTTTTTTGTCGTGCTTGACATTGTCACTGTGTGAGCCACAGCAGCGGCACCGCTGCGACTCCGACTCCGACACATATGCAACTGCTGTGTTGATGTGTGCGTGCGTGTGTGTGTGGGTGGCTGAGACTTGCTTCTGATTGGACACAGCCCACACACGCACACACAGCCACAATCATATGCGACACACACACACAGCTTTTGGCTATTCCGTAGGCTCCACCCATCGCACTGAGAGATTCGGTCTCTTTTTATATACAAATACGACGCGGTACATAAGCATCGCCCTCTACCCCTGGCCCCCTTGCCCGCACACTACGCGCCTGTCAGCGTGCCGCCCACACAATGGTCATGTGTGGGCGTGTGTGTGTGAGTGTGTGTGTGAGGTGGGGTGCTGCCATGGGGCGCGTCAATAGAACAGATAAATCGATTTCATTTTGGCTTTCAGCTTTTCAGTTTGTCTTTGTTGTTGTTGTTGTTGTTGTTGTTGCAGTTTAAGCTGCAAAAATTTCTATATGTTGCATAACTTTGGGCGCTGGCTGCGCGTCTGTTTCTGTGTGCGTGTGTGTGTGTGTTTGTGTGTGTGTGGCAGCAACGTTTTTGCCATTTTCAACGATTTGGCCAGCACAACTAGTCCCACCCCCGCCCCCCCCCCCCACCCCCTTGCCATCTCTTCGCATCAGGCAACCCGCCCCCGCGCCTGCACGCCGCCACGCCACCTTCGGGCACTAATTTAGCATTCCGTTGCCACAGTCAAGTGAAGCACAAACACGAAGCTGCAGCTTAATGCGATCAGAGCGTCTCACAGTAATACACTGGCCAAAAATTCAATAACTAAGACAAGATTTTGATTTCGGATTTACAATTATCGCTCATCTGAATAGGTTTTTGGGCTTTAATATAAATTAAAGTGCGTTGAATGGGTCAAAAGTCATTGCAAATTGCTGCTGACTGTTTTGAACCAGCGACTTCTCGCTTGCTGGTTCGACGCTCATATGCAAAACGTCACTTTTGCCATGCGTTGTTGTTTACATCTTTTGTACCAACTTTGACCATTCTTTCCTTTTGAAGAAATATTTTAAATAACGTGATTGAAAATTTCTCGCCGTGCATTTACGTAAATATTTATTTCGCTTGAAATGCAACTTTCGCTTAGCTATTTGCAATTAACATGAAATGCAGGCATTTTCTTTGAGTTGTATATGCAAAGTAAACGTGCGCTGATTTCTCTCAGTGCATTCGGGGCTATATCAGTGGCAGCTATAGCCGATAATACCAGCAGAAACTTCAAAAGAGCACGGAAATGATTTCATTACCAGACACGTTCGGCGCATCACGTGTCCAGGAGCCAGCTGAAGCTGTAGCTAAAACTGTGTGGGGCGGAGGGGGGAGGGGTGGGTGGGTGAAGGTGGAGGAGTAGGCGGTAAAGAGGAGCGGGGGGGGGGGGGTCGGGCAACGGCTGTAAAGTGTGTGCGAAAACTCTTAACGGCAGCGTCACGTACGCAGCGCCGCACGAAGCGCTTTTATTAAGCTGCCACAGAGCAGTGGGGGAGGGGGGGGGTTGTGAGGAGTGGTGCGTCAGAAGGTAGGCGGCGGCATTGATTACCAATTCAGCGGTCATCTAATCACGGCCAGGCCAGGTCTCGGAACGTGCCGCAAGGGGCAAGCGAGCCAAAAATCCGTCAGCTAATTAAAACGCACTAAAGCAGACGCTGTGCGTGTGTGTGTGGCAAGTGTGTGTGTGGCAAGTGTGTGTGTGTGTGTGCGTGTGTGTGTGTGTGTGTGTGTGTGGCAAGTGTGTGTGTGGGTGTATGGCATACTTTTTGCCGGCGCAATTTATGAAGCATAATTTCTATAAGGCCAAAACCCCTTGCCTCAACACACAACCACCAGCCGCTGCGACGCCCACCGTCGCCCGCCCCCCCCCCCCCCCTACTCAACCATCCGCCCTTCCCCCTCATCAACTGGAATGTCGCGCCGCTGAGGCTAAGCGACAAATGCGGCGGCAATTTAGTTAATTGCCTGCAATTATCCTAATGAGCGCCTTGCCTGAGCGCCAATGTCGCTAGCTAACTTAACCCCCCCTCCGCGCCCCCTGCCCCTCCCCACACCCTTCTCCTACAGCTCGCTCCTGCCATAAATTGTTGTTGTCGCTCGCGTATAAATACTCGTGAATCTTGGCAAGGACAACTTATTGTATTTATGACTTGCTGGCGCTTCGCCAAGCCATTTAACAATTAGCCCAGTTTCCCGCCTTCGACTCAGCTTCAGCCGCAGCCGCAGCCTCAGCCTCGAGACTAACTAAAATAACACCTGGCTCGCAATAGAAACTAGCTAAGACACACCTTCAAATGCTCGACTCGAGGATTTGCTTGGACATGCTTTCATTATGTTGGGTTCCTAACGGAAAACAATATTTTTATCGCTTCGAACCAGCTTGCACCTAACTTGAGGTTCGACTTGTAAACCTGGTTTTATGCACTCGCGTATTAAAAATATATATGATATATGATATATAATATATGATATATACATATATATATATATATATACTAGCGGGTATAGCCCGGCCTTGCCCGTGGCACGTATGTTATAAAATCAATGTTCTCAAACAAATTTGAAATGATTTTGAAACTGAACGGGCGGTAAACAAATAACTTTCATACAAACGTTTTCCGCCAATTTACCACTGTTGCGGGTGGAATTTCCCAAATCGCTGAAATACGTATTTATTAAGTTCTTATGTAGAGCTTTGAAAATAAGTTTGAAGCAAATCGGACACAACTTAAAACCTCGCCCAAAAAATCTTTAAATCGCATTCCCCCCGAAGAAGTTTTAATTCTGCAAGAAGTGTGAAACACGTCTCAAATGATGTTTCTTATAGATCTCTGGAAATGAATTTGAGCGCGAAACGTCACCCACCAAATCTTTGACCTCCATTTCCACCAAGGAGGAACGGATTTTTCGAAAAGTGTGAAACACCACTTAAATGAATTTGAACAAAGATCTTTGAAAATAAGTTTGAGGCCGATCGGATGGTAAGCAAAAAACTTTCATACAAAACGTTTTCCGCCAATTTACCACTGTTGCGGGTGGAATTTTCCAAATCGCTGAAATACGTATTTATTAAGTTCTTATGTAGAGCTTTGAAAATAAGTTTGAAGCAAATCGGACACAACTTAAAACTTCGCCCAAAAAATCTTTAAATCGCATTCCCCCCGAAGAAGTTTTAATTCTGCAAGAAGTGTGAAACACGTCTCAAATGATGTTTCTTATAGATCTCTGGAAATGAATTTGAGCGCGAAACGTCACCCACCAAATCTTTGACCTCCATTTCCACCAAGGAGGAACGGATTTTTCGAAAAGTGTGAAACACCCCTTAAATGAATTTGAACAAAGATCTTTGAAAATAAGTTTGAGGCCGATCGGATGGTAAACAAAAAAGTTACATACAAACGTTTTTCGCGATTTTTCCACACTTGCGGGTGGAATTTCCCGAAACCCCGTCTTAACGTGCACCTACATCACATAAGGTAGCTACAGTGAAAATTTCAGCTTCCTAGCTCCTACGGTTTGGGCTGTGCGTTGATCACCAATCAGTCAGTCATTCAGTCAGTCAGTCAGTCATTCAGTCAGTCAGTCAGTCAGTCACAACAACCAGTTATATATATAGAGATGATATATGATATATGATATATGTTATATGATATATGATATATGATATATGATATATGATATATGATATATGATATATGATATATGATATATGATATATGATATATGATTATATATATATATATATATATATATATATATATATATATATATATATATATATATATATATATATATATATATATATATATATATATATATGTATATATATATATAGGCGTCTTCTTCTATGCGTTACACAATTCCTGACAATATTATAATAACCGAGACAAAGAGCCTTTTTCCATTTGATGTTGCGCTATTTTGAATAGATTTCTTGTAATTATATTTACTCAGGCCGCCCACCTGCCTCACCTGTGCCCCGTCTGCTCCACCTGCTCCAGCTGCCCCGCAATAGTTTCCAATCGAACTTGGAAGTTGCGCCGTGAATGCAATTTAGGCAAATTTGATGATGTCTATGAGGCACACACGCACACACACACACACATACATGTGTAAAACCACACTCGCAGGTGGGGCATGTGGCATGTGGCATGTGGCATGTGACATGTGGCTTGCCGTTAGTCAAGCCCTGAGCTGGCGCTGTCGTGTCTTGAGCTGTTCCGGGCCCAAATGACATGCCATTTAATGTTAAACTTTAATGTTTTCTTGTAAGTGAAGTCATAATTTTGTCAACCCAGGAGCGCCGGGCGAGCGAGCGAGCGGGAGGACGGCGGCGGAGGGTTGCGCGGGGTGCGAACAGCGGTCGCAGCACAGGTGGGCATTATTTACGCACTCTCCCAGCAACCCGCACGGCCCGCCAGGCCCCCCTCAGCACAAGTGACTGTTGTTATTTATATGGCAAGGCCATGGCGGCGCGGGGGCTGAGGACTAGGGGGGGGGGGGGTGCTGGCTCCGTTGTCGGTAACGACCTCATGAAATAATGCGCCAAGTGGCGTCGCCAGCCGCCAAAGTGTTTTATGCCATAATATTTATCTGCAGCGCACAACAACGCTATACCCCTCCCCCTCCCCCCTCCCCATCCCCCTCCCCCACTCACACTCGCGCCAACCCCCCGTGTGGCGTCCTTGATTATGGAAATCGTGGATTTGCCAAATGTTTGCACGATCATTTGTCATCCGTTTTTACAGTTGCCTTTCGCACGGCGCGCTTTTTCACGACTTTTCACGCTGCCTTTTCTTTTTATGCCCCAAAGCCCATTGAAGCTGGGCAGAGCGGGTATGCTGGTTGTGTGCATCTATATGTGACAGGCAGAAGAAAATATATGCATATGCTTGATCAGCATCTAGCTACCCTGTATTTCTGTTGTGTCAGCTATAATTGGGCCTATACACTTGCAATTTTGATCAAGTGTTTTTCGATAACTATCGATAACTTGTCCCCTTTTGCATGAAATCGATAAATATCGATAACGATATTGTGTTTTTTGTGCATATCTCGAAGACTACAGCAACGACATACATAAAATTTGGTATACACACACAGAGATCTAGAGTATTTCACTTTTTGGATAACGCAAGCCGTTCTTCACATTTACATATATTAAATACTCATTTTAGGTGATTTTCTCTTCAGCTTAGGTATTCACACACATTCAGATGTCATTTTTTGGCGCTGAAATTTTTAAATAGATCGGACAATAAACATCGAAGTTATTTGGGAATGCAATTCGCAGAGAGAGAGGCTAATGAGAATGAGGAAGAAGAAGCACAGCTGCCGAGTGTGTGTGAGTGTGTGTGTGGAAGAAAGGAGTAACGTGCATTCACTCTGAGTATCTGGTTGCAGAGTATCTGCTAGTCGTGCACGCCCGGCTGCGAGCACTATTTTCTATTTATTTGTTCTTGTTTTTGGTTTTTGCCTCATTTTCCGCTGCCTCTAAATTATTGAAAATTGTTAGTCGGTGGCGGCGGCGGCGGCGGCGGCAGCTTCATGAATGATATATGCGGGAGCCACAGGACACTCGAGCCTGGAGTCTGGAGTCGGGAGCAATCACTGGCGGCGCAGTCACAGACGCCTGTCACAGGACTTTAGCCGCTAAGTGCTGGCATTTCTGTGTGTGTGTGTGTGTGTGTGTGTGTGTGTGGGTGGTTGCTGCCACACACGCTTATTCGCTGCGGTACACACGCATTTTGTTTTATGGCCAAGCTGCGGCCCAGACACTTGACGAGCATTGCATGTGCAATCGTGTGATTGATCGTCTCTTCCGCTTGGGGAATTGCCAGCGTCTGTCCCGTTCCCCGCCAGCCATCAGGCTGCATTACATTACACTACCAACAAATAGCCGCCAGTTGGCCAAGAATATTCTATGGATGCTTTCGATGCTTTGACAGCGCCTGCCCTGCCTCTTTCCGGGCAAGGGGCAATGCGTTCCGTAAGAATCCTTCCGATCCTTAGGCAAACTTGATATCCCAACTGGGTTATAAATGAGATAGCTTTGATCTTTGTAAGAGCCAAGCTTGATGTCTATAGCTGTGATAATTATCGAAATATGCTTCAAAGCCATGTTCATAGACTCTAACTAGTAAGAGACTCTAGCCGAAAGTTTTCGACTGGGGTTTAAACTGAACCCTCTTATATGCGATAGCTATCAAATGAAAGATTCTTGATTGTATAAATGTATATAAATTCTATTATAGCAGCTACATGTGAAAGTTGGTGACTTTAGCTCTTATAACTTACGAGATTTGCTCAAAAAACCGGATTTCGATATCGATTTTTGTCGATTGCGTGAAAATGAGCGAAAGTTATCGATTAGGGGAAACAAACTCGAAGAAGAAACTACATTCCAAATTTCAAGTCTCTAGCTCCTATAGGTTCTGAGATCCTTGTGTTCATACATACGGACGGCCGGACAGACGGACAGACGGACATGTCCAGATCGACTCGGCTATGGTCAAGAATATGTAGTATACCTTATGGGCATACATACAGTATACCTTATAGGGTCGCAGATGCCATACATTCGCACAGATATATCATATCCTAATAACCCATTTCCATTGGGTACAGGGTATAAAAAGTGAGGAAATGTGACAATTGCTTTGCCTAATATATACGATAATTATACGATAATATTTGAATAAATCTTATATTTTCTGAGATCGACGCAATCACACAAAGGGACAGACGGAAATGGCTCGATTAATACAGTTTGCGCTTCTGATCAGGAATATCTTATTATATCTTATTATATCTTAGCCTAAGATCTGCTCCTCCTTTAATGTAATTCAAATTCGAATTCAACATTATAATGCATGACTATTTGGGCCATATTTGCAGAGGCCCATAGAGGCTGGCGAGTTGGATGAGAAGGCGCTGGCTTTTCCAAATTGAAGTCAAGTGCTTAAAATTAAAGCATCGCGGCCTGAGATGCACGCACTTTGGCCCAAAAGTCTGACGACTTGTATTGATTTTTCCTTAAAACTTCATCACATGCGTGCGACCCCTCGCTCCACTCCCCCCTCACACCCCTCCGTCTCCAACATCCTGGTTAAAGCACAGTGCAGAGCTTTGGAGTTGAGGAACTGCTGAAAAACACAAACACAAAACTTCTCTCGGAGGTCTATAAAAGCCGTCGCCGAAGAACTTTCAAAAAAACAAAAACAAAAAACAACAACAACAACAAAAAGTATTGCAAACTTTTGCGACGCACTAAATGTTATCAATTTTGCCGTTGTTGTTGTTGTTGTTGTTGCGTCTAAGCCACGGCAGAGCAGAGCAGAGCAGAGCAGAAAAAAAAAATAGGCCAAACGGCCGCACGCAACTCTTTAAAGCGGCGGCGGCGGCATCAGTGCCACGCCCCCAACGCCCGTCAAGCGCGCGCAATATCAAAAAGTTTGCAATTAGGTATTGTCAAAAGTTTGTTGTTGTTGTTGTTGTTGTTGTTTGGAACTTTGGCGACGGAACGGCCTATAAAATAATGTGCACGAGTGTGACCAAGTTTTTCCTAGCCAAATCTGGGCAAGCGGGCCAGCAGGCCAGCGGGCGGCGGCGGGGACGGCGGGGACGGGCCACAGCAACAGCTGATCAACGCCGGCGCTCACAGCTGTTCGCTGGGCGTGGCGTGGCCAGGGGCGTGGCGGTGGGGCGGTGGGGCGGGGCTGGGCGGCTGCTTTTGGCGAGACGAAACTTTGTCTCGAAACAAACTTTGCAGCCGGCCCCAAAGAGGAGCGCGAACAACAACAACAACAACAAAAACAACAACCAACCGCAAAAGGGTTACTTTTGCCAGTTATCCTTTTTGACTGCTCTGCGCAGGATGTTAATGAGAAATGCTGCGCTCAAATACCACGCACTTAGCCCAGCAATTGGTTCAGGGTTCGAGTCCTTGCAAATTAATCGCTGACAGTGGCTAAACGTATCGCATCGATACATTTGAGGTGCAAGTTAATCGATTTGACAGTTTCGAACAGATCTGGCCACACTCAAGTCAAGTTTTGCCGTCCATAAAGGCAGACCAATTCGTTTTCCACATGTCCATCTGCACATTCAATTATTTATTTGATTTATTATTTATATTTTTTAAAAATATTTTTCTATTTAAAATTTTGAGATTAATATTTTGACTGCATCGTTTACGGGGTATTTGGTGTACGCGGGCCAATAAACGCGCGTCGGGTTCAAAGTTCAGCGTGCGGCATAGGCGCAACCGCACACACACGCACACACGCACACACACACACACACGTACACTTTATATAAATTTTGTTGCTTAAAACCGGCGTAAGTTGAATTTTTTTTCTACTTGGCCAGAACCTAACCAAGTTTTGAAGTAAACTTTTCTACCGCTTGCTATCTCGCTCACTCTCGCTCTCCCGCCTTTGCGGTGTTGATAGGCATTGGCGACGGGGGAGGGGGAGGGGGCCTGGTCGCTTAGGGGCGGCGGGCGGCACGCCTTAAAGTTTAGTGGCCGCTTGCGCCCGAACGCAAAGTTGGCTTTTGCAGTTACTTTTAGCATTCAGTTTTCCCAGTTTCCTCAGTTTTGCCAGTTTCCTCAGTTTTCTCAGTTTTCTCAGTTTTCAGTGTCAAGGTCGTTTGGCAAGTTGCCGCCGCTGCTTCTTCTTCTTCGACTTGTCTTCAGCTTCTTGGACAACTTTTGCTTTGGCCCAAGTTCGCTTAATGAGCGCTAAGAACAACACGAAGAGCAACAACAATAAAAAGTGTGCAACATATTTAAAACTTGCCGCCGTTTCGATCGTCAGACCCGGCCGCCGGGCGGGGCCAGGGGCAGGGGCTGTGTGTGGCGTCTAGCCGAGACCGAGACCGAGACCCCCCCACCCCCACCCCCCTGCCTCCTCGTCCAGTCACTGAGCAGCTAGCCCTTTGCTTTGTTTGTCATGTGTTCGAGCACAATATTTGGCTGTGAACTTAGTTTTTGGGGACTGCTTCGAGGAGCACTCAACAAGTTGCGGGGCGGGGGCGGGGGCGGGGGCAGCTAGGATAACGGCAACATAATCAAGAGGAGATTATGTAATTAGTGTGCAGCTGATTGATGAGTCCTGCCAGCTTCCTCTCCCTCTGCCACTCCCCCTCTCTCTCTCGCACTGTGTCCTGCAATCAGGCGGCCTGCGATAAAATTTAAATATCTCTACAAAGGCGCAACGCCCCTCCCCCTGCCGCCTCAAGCACTCAAAAGCTGGCCAGGCACACCGCCCCGCCCCGTCCCGCCCTTTTAGCATCGGACAGCCTGCCAGCGTTCATTTTGCGGACGGTAAACAAACAAATAAAAACAAGATTTCGGCCCCAAACCCAAAATGCCAGGCGAGAGCTCATCAGCAGCCATCAACCACCAAGCGGAGCTGGGTGGAGCGGGGGGAGTGGCTCAATGAGTGGCACAAGAATAGATGGAAGAGTGTGGCGGGGCGGGGGGGATGATGAAGTAGCTCGGCTAAGCTGGCTCATCGACTTGTCTGTAAAATGTCACAAAGGCGGCCGGGCCAGAGCAGAGCAGAGCAGAGCAGGGAGCGCTTTGTCCGGCACGGCGCGGGCCGGTAAACTTTATTAAGGATATGCAAATGTCCTTAATTCGAAAATGATTTTTAATAGGATCGAATGGAATTAGTTTATTACTTTTAATGAATTTTTTATGTCGCCGCCAAAGTCGCCAAAGTCTCCAAAGTCCAAGCACGCGGACGTCGCCCGCCTTTGTCCGGGCATGAATATAATGGATTTCATTTGGAAGCCGGCTCTCGGCAGAAAGCCAATCACGTGGTTTCGGCCGGCAACTGAGCTCAGCCAGGAACAGCAACAGGAGCAGGACACTCGGCCGTGTCCAAGCAAGACTAATGGTCCTCTCCTGATTCACACACACACACACACACACACACACACACACACACACACACACACACACACACACACACACACACACACACACACACACACACACACGCATCAGCTGCCTTCTCCTCGAGTGCGACTAATTTGCTTGCAGATGATTTATTGATTTAAAGAGCCCAGCTCCAGCCCAGGCCAGCCTCGACCCAGCCCCTTCAGTCCGCTTGAGTCATTGTTTATTTTGATTTTATTTTCAGTTCTTTTTTTTTGTCAGCTTCTTTTTTCTTCTTTCTCATCTTTTTCTGCTTCTTCTTGCGGGCCTAATTGATTTTTTCAGCCAGCTAATTTCGCCCAAAAAGAGTTTTCACCACATTTGCTTCGCATTTCGGTTATACGTATATTTTATATATATATATTCAAGTGCGGTAATTAAAAATTGTCGTAAATCAGCTTCGACGAGCGAAACGCCCAAAAGGGAGCGTCCCAGCAGGGTTGGGCGCCCGAGCAGGGATCTTAAAGTTTAGCCTAATGAATTTCTTTGAAAAATCACAATGCAATTAGCTGAATAGCACTTTAAATCCAAAGTTTGTTAAAAAACTTGAGGCTATTGCTCACACAAATCAATACAAAATAAAGCCGGAATGTTTTAGGTATAACCAGGGAAAGCAGCACATTTTACAGGGCATGCAATGACCAAATTAATAGTTATGTGTTTTTTTTTTGTTAGATTGAAGCCCACTGAAGATTTGTGATTTTCAACCATTTCTTCATTTCAGACTAGCGATTGGTATCGGAGTAGAAACTGGCGCCCGAGCAGGGACTATCACTTGAGTAGAGCTGAGTAACTTGTTGTAATAATATATTTTGTATGTATAGTAATACAATTTGTTTAATTATTAACGCATAATCACAAAACGGCCTTGATCGATATTTAAATAAACCTGGCGCCCGAGCAGGGACTGGCGCCCGAGCAGGGACTATCACTTGAGTAGAGCTGAGTAACTTGTAACAATTATAGTTTGTATTAATAGTAATACAATTGGTTTAGTTATGAACGCATAATCACAAAACTAAATTTTTAAATAAACTTGGCGTCCGAGCAGGGACGGGCGTTTAGGTAGAGACCTTCAAGCTAAGCCGAGTGAAACTCGCAGCTTACAACGAAGCGATTCGCTCAATTAAGAGCTTATGTTTGAAAAATGAATCAAAAGTATGCGAATTTGTTGTGGAAGATGCTAGCTAGTTACAGATTGTACAGAAAATGTTAAAATGTTCGCAGTTTAACTTCTATTTGATGAAAGGATAATGGTGTAGATAGAGAGGATTTCTTATGGAATGCGGCTTCCGGGCAGGCACTTGCCTACGTCCGAGCAGGCACTTGTGCCTACGTCCGAGCAGGGACTTGCTCACGTCCGAGCAGGGACTGACGCCTGACCATGGATTGATATCCGAGCAGAGACTGGCGCCCGAGTAGGGATTGGCACCCGAGAAGGGACTTGGTTCTGAGATAGGACTGGCGTCCAAGTAGGGATTGGTAATCGAGCAGGGACCGGCGTCCGAGTAGGGACTGGAGTCCAAGTCAGGACTGACATCCGAGTCAGACCTGGCGCCCGAGCAGGGACTTGCGCCCGAGCAGCGACCTCTTGCTAACTCCCATAAAAACGCTGCAAAAACAATTCTGAATATTGCCAAAGTCGGTGGAATTAAGTGCGTAATGACAGTTTTAAAAGTAAATGCATCAGTAATTGCACAATTTGCATTAGGTGAAACGAGCTGGGCGAGTGAAAGCAAATGGAAAGCATGGAAATTGTTGCGGGCCTGCTTCGCAATTCCGCAGGAGCCCATCAATTGCCGTTAATTTCGATAATGGCGGCCGCTTGGAAGTGGCCGCACGGCGTTTTGCTGATATTCAAAATTCATTTGAAGAAATTAGAAAATTTATTATGCCCCGGGCAAAGCCAACGAAATTTGTCAAATGCAAAATGCGCCGCATGCTAAAAGAGCCCAAGTCCAATGGCTACGGACTTTTGGAACCACTAAGTGAGCTCCTTGTTATTGTTGTTGTTGCTGCTTGTCAAGCAAATGCCGCTGTCCGCAAAACCCAAACACGTATTTTCAATTATTTCCGTGCCAACGTCGTCGTTGAGGTAGACGTCGCCACGTACAGCTGTCCCGTTGCCGAACCCGAACCCGAACCCGAATCCGGCCAGACCCAGCACCGTACGACCCGACCCGTTGCCCAATGTGACAATCTGCAGTTGTTGCCGTTGTTGCTGCAATTGTTGTTGTCGTCGTTGTTGCTATCGATGAAATATGGAAGTACAAATACAGCTGCAAACAAATAAGTCGCTGGCGGTTGGTCCACTCCCGACTGCGCGATGCTCTGGTTTCAGTATACCCAATGTGCTATTGGGCGCAAAAGTGGGCGTGGCAATTTAGTTAATTCATCACATTTTGGTCAGAGTCATAAATTACTTGATAAACTAAAGATGACTTTCCAACTGTGACTGTAAAAGTCTATTTTCCTTGATCTCTCTAGCAGTTTAGCAGTCTTTTACAGCGGTGACTCTCAAACTATCAGTTGAAAATAATGACTTTGAAACTGTGATTCTTTTTAACCATATTGAAATTTCACTTGAATCTGAAAACGGTGACACAAGGATAGATTCTCAAACGGGCGCTATTAAAAATGCCTCGCAAACTGTGTTTCTCACACCGTGACTGTACAACTGTAAGTATTAAACGGTGAAACAAGGATTGTGATTCTCAAACAGCAGCTCCCAAACTAAATTTCGAAACAACCTAAACTGTCGCCATGGAGTATGGCTCTCAAACTGTTACTCAATCTTTGACTCTTAAGCCGTGATTCTTAACTATAGCTCGCAAAAAGTGACTCTTAAGCTTTGACTCTTTGACTTGCGATTCTTAAATTGTGTTTCTCAAACTGTGGCCTTTTAACTTTCTCTTTAAAGTGTGGCTCTTAAACTGCGAATCTTAAACTGTACGTCTGAAATATTGGCTTTAACCTTGTCACGATTAAATATTGCGAAGCATTTGATGTGACTCTCAAGCTGTGCATCTGGTACTACGAATCTACAATTGTGACTCTCAAATGGTGAACTTACAGCTGCGACTCTCAAGCTGTGACACATCCAAAACTGTGATTATAAGACTATGACCTTAATACAAACGTGACGTGTCTATAAAAAGTGTGATTTTCCAACTGTGTTTCTCAAATAGTGACTTTTCAACTGTGACTCTTAAACTGTGGAATTTGAAAACATAGTGGAAGATGTGGATTTAACCAGAGCTGGCGAAGAACAATAAAGAGGCAACATGTTAGGTGACTTGTAAGCCGTGACTTCGACATCACTGTGACTTCAAAACTGTGGCAGTTGAACATTTTGGCGAGTGCAGCCTTGAAAGGGGAATGCATTTTCCCGGACTTGGAGGATACGTGAGCATATCCATGCCAGGCTTGGAATATCCGACAAGCCAATATACACTTTTCGACCCTGGGAGCAGGGCACAATTCAGGCAAAATTTCGTATGCATAAGGCATAAGAAACAAAAGCCAACACGCCAATGTCCTGACCAGCCCCCGTCCCGCCCAGCCAAGTGCAAGTCCCTGCTCCAGTTGCTTTTTCCAGGTCGTCATCGTCTTGTTGTCGTCTTGTCGTCGTCGTCGTCTTGTGCAAAATTTAGTCATTGCAATCTACTTAATCATTTTGGTCAGACTGCATGTTGGGGCTAGGAAAGGGGGTGGGGGAGGGGGTGCGGGGTCTTTTTCTCCTGCCTGAGCGTATGCCATTTGTAATTGGTAGCTGGCTGCGAGTCCTGGGCACATCCCAGGCGAAATTCCTTAATTGTTCCGGTTACCCGCACAATCCATTCTCTGCATTTTACATTTTAACCTCAGAATCTACGACTGGCAAAACCGAGTCCAGGTGCCACTGACACTGCTGACACAGCTGGGCTGGGCTCGGTCCCGCTCCCGCTCCCGCTCCCCTACCCGCGCTATTATATGCCCCTCGCTCCTTTAGCTGGCAGTCCCTGTCGCTCGTTTGGCGCTGCCGTTGCCCGGGCCAAAGGTAAACCACAGAAATACAAATCAAATTTTGTTGTGCGGCTAAAAAGCGTTGCGGCATTGCCTGAGCTTTGCCCCCCCCCCCCCCCCCCAGTCCCTTTTGTAACTACCCACCCCGCAACTTTCTGTCCTTGCCCATGTTGTCCTCGAGTGCGGCTGCTTCGTGCAGTAGCTACTGCGGCTTTGCATACACTCTCCGGCGCGCTGCGACTATCCAAAAGTTTATGGGGCAAAACAGCTTTTACGATTCTAAAAAGCTGTAAATATGCAAAGCTTACGATTGCGTCTTTAAATTCTGAATGGCAGGCAAGAATTCTTACACAAATTGATATACATATTATATTTATATGTATATATATATGACGAGATAAGGTTTCTTTTCTGTGTGGCCTGAACCCCTCGTGGAAAATGGGTGAAAAGTGTAAATTGTTTTTGTGCAAACGCTTTTAATTAACAGAAGAAAACAACTCCTGATTAATTAAATGTATTTCTTTTCTTCTTTTTAAGATATCTGCTTTAATCGATAAATATCTTTAATCGATAAATATCAATTTTGAGACTTGGTGTTTTTCGGCATTACTCGAGAACTAGAAGAGCTTTACGCAAAATATTTGGAATGTAGTTTCTTGTAGAGCACACAGAGCTTGAGAATAATTTACTCTTGGGATACTTGCCCGAATTGCATCCCGAAATTGGAAAATAAAATATATAAAATGGAAAACAAAAATGAAAAAAAAAAAACACATTTATAAAGCTGAATTGGTTTGGAACTCTTGGTCTAAGCCGGTTTGATTCTAAGTTTGAGAGCTTCAAGATTAAAAAGATTTTAAAGGAGTAACTTTGTGGTAATTGTCTTGGACAAGGTTCAATTGATACTTCTTTACAGATTATATATTATACATAATTATTTTTCCATAGCCCAAAAAAGTTTTATAAATATGTGAATATAAACAGATTTGATAGCTGGCCTACGTTTTTATATTATTTCAATTTCATTTAAATAGCTTCAAACTAATTTAATTATATTTAAATAAAATTGTGTCTTTGTGTGCTATCAACGTTAACGTGCCTGTTAAATATTTAACTTGCTGTCAAACTCTATTGATTTTTTGTATGCTGTCATAGTTAATGTTCCCGTTAAATATTTGACAAGCAATTTGATTTTAATATTTTAAATCTGCTTTGTTCGAGAGAAAGTGGAAAAAATAGTTAATAATATCGATAACTTACCATGGTTGTTGCCAGAGTTGCCAGAAAGTCGCTTTACAAAAGCGCCATCTATTGACGAATTGTCGATTTACTGAAAGTAAACCAAATAAAATGAGAAAATTTCGATCAGAATTGTTCAGATCATGAAATTGGTTTCGAATATGAAAATTCCTAATAGTTTACATTGAAAATTAATTATTTAATATTTTATCAACTATTATATTTATTGATCAGGCTGATATATATACATTTTATCATATTATGTATGTATATCTAAGAGAGTAGGCGAAAGGGTATTTGAAATGCGTTTTGACTGCACAAACAGGTAGCCAGAGTGCATGTGTGTGTGTGTGTGTGTGTGCGTGTTTCAGCTAACTAACTCTGCGCTGCGATTGTGTATAATATTTTGCGAATATGTTTTATGTGTGCCCACATTTCGAATCCCTATGCGAATCTGCTGCTGCTGCTTCTTCTTCTTACCCTGATTATAGTTGTTGTTGCTGTTGTTGTTGTCACTGCCACGCTTCGCCACCCTGGACCGTTTGGTTGGGGATCCGAGGCTCTGGTGTCGGCTCGGACGGGCTTCTCAGCCAGGTAGACATGTCCCAGAGCTGGAATAACCCCACGACCACGCCGCCGAGAGCTCTGACAGCAACTGACTAACGCACTGACAGCTGCCACCCGCAGATCCCCCAGCCACAGGGCCCATATATGTATGTCAGCTGACGGTGGTTGCCGGCGGGGTGGCGGGGTGGCGAAGAGGGGCGGTATTGCGGCGCCATAGAAACCTCAACCTTAATTGTGCGGCGCGCATTCGGCGGTTAGTTGTGCGCAATTCAATTTGGCTGCAAGTGCCACGCCCCCGACCATATCTTCCGCCCCACCAAGAAATTTATGCAAAACGACAGTGGCAAGGGTGATGGGAGAGGGGGGGGGCGGGGTTGCTTGTTTCACGGCGGGGAGGGGAGTGTGGAAGGTTCGATATATATTCTTAAAGCTTAGCTTACAACTTTGTTAGTTTAAAGCGTGGCGCATAATTAAAATCGTTTCAAGATGGGCAGTGTGGCGGGGGCGAGGTCACTCGATTGCAAAGTGGGGGGGGTGGGAGAAGGGGGCAGCATTTCCGCAATTTTTGGTTATGGCCGCGAGCTATCAAAATGTTTTGTGCCAGCACAAGAAAAAGGTCAGATAACTGGAAAATATTATTAAAAACGAGCGAAAGACGTTGCCAACAGCTCGAACTGCAGTTCGGGAAGGGGAGGGGGGCGGGGGGGCAGATTGGGGGCGGGGGCTGCTTTGGCTGAGGCGTCAATTTTGGGCAAGGCTTATCCCTGAGGACTTTTGCGGCGCTGAATGGACCTCAATTGGGCAGGTCCCACTCCCCCACTCCCCCTCTCTCTCTCTCTGTCTCTCTCTCTCCCTCCAGTTGCATAAAAAAGCACTCGAGGCACACGGAGGCGTGTGGCGGGCGAAGGACGAAGGGCTGAGGGCCTTGGCCTATCCACAAATGAATTAAATTTCAGTTTTATTATTAAATTAACTTGGCATGAACACCTAAAGACACAACAACAACAACGGCAAGGAGCGCAAGAAGAAGCAGCCAACAGCAGCCAAAAATTTAACCCCATCGACGTTGGGATTGGGGTTGGGGTTGGGTTTGGCAGGCAGGAAGCCTGGACCAGCTGGGAAGTGCGCCCGGGCGCTCGAGCCAAAATGAATTTTGCAGCCAGCAGCGTCGTCGTCATGAACCCGCCGCCAAGGCTGCCGCATCAGGTCCTTCTCCCGCTCTCCCGCTCCCCGCTCTCCGCTTCTCCGCTTCTCCTTCACGAGCTCTCGACTTCGTCGCCTCGCCCGCTCGCTCGCTCAGCTGTAAAGTGGAATGAAATGTAAATTTTTAATAAGCGTTTTCGCTAATGGCTATTTAAAACTCCGACCTGCAAGACCCAAACCCTCTGCCCCACCGCCCGCTCCACCCCAGCCGTCCACATGCTTGTACATGCCCCAGCCCCAGCCCCAGCTTCCGCTTCAGCCCCAGCCGCAGTCCAGGTCCTATGCCACGCCTTTTATATAAAATCCAAGTGTATATCGAGTGATTCGACAGTTGAGACTGATGAGAGCTGCTGCTGCTTTCAAGTGGGCGAGGCTGGCAACCCTTGCAATGCCGCCTCCCTTACCCCACCCCACCCCACTCCACTCCACCGCCCGCTCTCTGCCATGAAAACTATAAGAAAGCAATTTTCTTATTTTCGCGTTGGCTAAATTGAAAAACTGTTGAAATCGTTGCGGCACTCGCAGGACACTGGCAATGCAAACAGTTAACGGTACTTAGCTGCAGGGTTGCACCTCGGGCCATTGTGAATGCTTAAAGTGAGGTTAGAGAGCGCCTAGTCTGTGCAGAGGGTCAGTTTTGGCTAAGCGCACGTTCTTTTACTAAACATATTAACTAATTAATTAATTATTAAAAGTAGTATTATTTTTAGGTTACGTTAGGTTACGTTAAGTGTTTGCTTCAACAATTTCATCTTAAGGAAGTATTTACAAGAACTTAAAATAGGCGTTTAGCATCGTGTTCTAAGGCGTGTTTTGCAACTAATTCCTAACCTTAAATACATTTAGATTTAACACGAAAAGTGTGGTATTGAAAGGTTAATATTTAACTGAGGGGTTGCCACATGATCTCAGCTTAAGCCATTGTGAATGCTTAGAGAGCGCTAAGTCTGTACAGAGGTCAGTTCTGCTTTAGAGAATATTCTTGTAAGTATGCTAAATCAATTTATTATAAAAATTAATAATATTATTCTTAGGTTAATTTCATTTTCCATTAAATAAATCTTAAGAACATATTTATTTTTCTAAAAATATCGTACTCAAATCAAATATAAATTAAATACAAAAAGTTAAGGCTTAGGATCGTATGCCTAAAGATGGTATCTGAGCTGCCACAAGATGTGGAGATCTGTGGGAATATTACTCCAAAAGAGGATTATCTATTTGACCAGGACGAGAGTGAGAGAGGATACAGCGCCACCTACTGGCAAATTGTCAATTAATTGAAATTCAATATAAACTGCAAGTCAAGTTTTTCACAAAGATATTGCTTAAAGTTTAATCCGTGAAATATGCAAAAGTTTCTTGCCAATTCTGCTTGGTGTACCCAGAGAATTATGGAATCGTGTACTTTAGTCCTTAGTTAGAAGAAGCTAATTACTTTTAGTCACAGTGTTGAGAAGTGTCGCAGCGAATGAGTTTTACATTTTAGGCATTTCTCAATTGTGGGCTGTAGGCGTGGCACAGTCTGCCAATTGGTAAGGCAATTTCGGACCGTCCCAGCTGTGGCATACCAAAAATATAATGAGGAATGAGACTGGATATTTGTAATTCTGTATTCGTCAGCTCACTACCAGAGCGAGCGGGGGATGGGGGGCAGACGTTGCAGTGAAGCTGGGCGGGGCGGGGCGTAACTGGCAGCTGATTTGATGTTGACTTTGCTCTTGGATAATTTTAAATCTTTTGCAACATTTTTCATCATTTATCATTTCATCGAGCCCCAAAAAGAAATAAAACCAAAGCCAAAATGACTGACAACGAGCGGCTGGTGTTCTGCCGGCTAGAAGGGGGGTGGGGGAGCTGACAGCTTGTGGTTGGCGCGCGAATGAGCCTGATGACTGACGTTGCCAGACAGCAGACGGACGGCCGACGAGCGACGAGCGACGATTGACGAGCGGAGTGTGAGCAGAAGGAGAAGGAGGAGGAGGAGGAGGAGAGCGAAGCGACGATTATATGCAAAAAATGTCGCGTATGCCGCAGCCAGCTGCGGGCGAGCAGAGAGCGGGCGGGTGCGGCAAGTTACGCTCGCTCGCAGCGAGATAAATTACCAAACACTTAAGTTGGATTTTCGAGATTTTTATCGCGGCATGGATTAAGTGACTACGCTGTTGTTGTTGTTGGCACCTTTGGTGGCGCGACTGTTGCGCCAGTGTTGCCAGTCTTTTGCTGATGGCATCGCCTGCCATTTGGCCTGCTCATTTGGCCAAAGGTGGCTGCGGCTGTGACTGTGGCTGGGGCTGAAAAAGTGAAAAATGTGCCAATTCATTTGGTTTAAATTAGCGACCTCCGCTGCGGCGCAACAGTCAGTTCCGCAGCGGATGTTGTTGTTGCCGTTGCCGTTGCCGTTGCTGCTTATTTATTGTTGCGGCCCGGGCGGTCGTTCGGTCTTTTGGGTCCTTCGGTCGCTTTCTGATAACTGTGCGAATTCGGTTTGATTAATGCGCGCAGATAAGCGCGATAAATTTCATTAAAAATTGCACGGCAATTCATAAAAACCATCTGCAAAATGAGTTGCAAATTATTTATGGTGGCAACGCTGCGAGTGGGGCTAATTGAACAGTGCGAGCGATAGAAAGAGAGAGAGCAATCTCTATAGCTGTTAAAGCTTAAGTTTCAGTTACCGTTGCAAGACGAGCTCAAACAATGTGCATTAAATGCTGCATTGCAAATCAAATTTAAAGCGCAGAGCAAAGCAAAACGAAAACAAAACAACAAAAATGGCAAAAAAGAAACAAAAAGCGTCGCACACAAATAAACTACGTGCACCAGGGCAGAGAGCAGTCGCAAGAGTGGGAGAGCTGGAGGCTGCTGGTGTCGCTGACTGCATGCTGCTGCTGCTTGCATAGTGAGCGTGTGTGTGTGAGTGTGTGACTGTGGAAAAGGGAGCTGGCAACTGCACAGGCACAGGCACCGACACAGACACACAGTCACACTCTCGCACTCTCACACAAGCGCTGAGAGCGCTGGAGAGCGGCAGTGGCGCTCTCTCGCTTTGGCTGCAGCTGCTGGCCATGGACATTGCTGTTTGCCGTTTGTCGTCATCGCAGTCGTGCAACGGACGCTGCGATAGGTGAAGCCAGCAAAAGAAGGCGGGTCCATTGCCAGGGCAACCATAAAATGCACAAAGTGCTTGCAAAAAAAAAACAAAAAACAACAAGGAAAACAAAAAACGAGCAAAAATAATAACAAAAAAAATAAAATAAAAAGCGAAACGCAGCAGCCGAGCAGCAGTCGCAGCAGCGACGTCAGCAGCAGGCAACCAAAAAGCAGCAGCAAAAAAATGACGTTGGGCAAATTTACGATGGCGTTTGCTCGTCTTTGTTGTTCTTGTTGTTGCTGTTGTTATTGGAGAGCATTGGAGAGCGCAGCGCAGAGGCTTCACTTTTTTGTTTTATTTTTCTCCATGCTTTTTGCCGCCATTTTGTGCGATTAGCAGCCTTAGTCTCATTCCACTCTCCACTTTCTACGAGTCTCTCAATTTCTTTTTTCAATTTGCTGCACTTGCCGACGTCTCCCCGCTAACACACGGTCAGTTGCCTGCAGTCGCCGCAGACAGCAGACGCTAGACGCTAGATGGGCGACGCGCAGCGTGTGGTCGTCAGCTTTACCGCTACTCGCATGGTACTCTACAATCGTTAACTGTGCACTGGGCAGGCTTATCAGATCCAATTAGCGCATAAAAGGCAGCCTTAATAGAAATGAGCCAATGAAAATGGTAAACAAAAATGCAGCAATGAGCAATGAGAAGTGCACTGTGCTAGGGTGACCATATTGCGACTTATTTTGCATGCGTGGCCATATTGGCACATATATTGCGTATGTATATGTATATACATATGTATGTACATATGTATATGCGTGTTTTGCTTTATGGCTTGAGAGCTGCGCAAGTAGAGACATGAAAAAAGTGTTGAATAACAGATTCGAAATTCCCAGATGTGGAACAGAAAAACTTTTATGCAGTTTTATCTGTTAAAGAGTCGTCATGCTGTATACATACATATATATCATATATATGTATTTATATATATATATATATATTTATATATAGGTAATGAATAAATTATAAAGAAAGACATATAGATAAAGGAATATCATCTATATCTATAGTTATTCCTAAAACCTTTTTAGTCGAATGCAAAAAAAACATAGCATACTTTTTGGGGCAACGGGAATATGTTAACGCTCCTGTCAAATAGTTTGTAAAATAATAAATAATTGTGTCTGTTTGGTTCATAGAAGTAAGAAGTGATACCAGTTATATAGTCATACATTACTCTATATGCATATCTATGCATATCAGGCAGTAATTAAAATATATATATTTTTATATTCGTATGTTTTTTTGCATCTTTCTCAAGCGATTTCTATGTAATAACTTCAAGATATAACTTTTGGCCAATTTCGGAAATGCTGTTATAATTGTTAAGCTGAAAACTTAATTCATTGCACACACTTTCAGACAATTCACGATTTTATAACAAGCTTCTGCTTGGTTAACAATTCGGCTGAAATACTTGTATAATAAAATATAATTTTTTACTCGTAAAGCTCTTCAGAACACATATATTGAATACCCTTGCCCAGCTTCTTGAACTCAAACCCTTTTCAAAACTAGGCAAAGTTTAATGAGAATATGATATGTAAATTCTAAATTGTACTGTAAATTTCTTATTATTTCCTTATGTTTTTAAATGCATTTGAAGCAACTGTAATCTGAATCTTGCTGTTAAATTTGACATGTTCATTTGACGGGCACACACACACATATATATATATATATATATATATATATATATATATACATATATATACCTTTTTTAAACTCTCCACTTTTGTCTATGCTTATGAAATTAACGGTAAGAGCTTGTGCTTCTGTCTGTGAATAACATTTATGAGCGTATAGAAATAATGGAATTCGATTAATGTGATTGCCGCCTCGATTCTTATCGATTGTTTTAGCTAATTGCGTTGAGACTCCCCCCAACCTCCACCCCGACCAACGTTCATAAAATGCTGCCTGCTGCCGCCAGCAAAAATCCATTCACAAGCACACACACACACACACACATAGGCTTACACACAGACCCTGTCAATGAAGCGGCTGTGATTCAAGGCGAACAGAAGGATGGAGGGGGGAGAGAGAGAAGCGGAATAAAGAATAAAGCAGAGGCGCGTAAATCGCGCCAACAATTGCGCTGAGAAGTATGTCATAAATTTGGACGCGTTGCAGGGGACACAGCAGCAGCAGCAACAACAACAACAACAACAACAGCGCTAAGTATAATAAGTAAGTGGGCGTGGTGGCTGATGGGGGTAGAGGATGGGGGTGGTGGTGGGGGGGTATAGGCAACACAGGACAAGTTGCTTGGGCCAAAAAGCAGCTGCGTTGCCGGCGACAATTGCTGGCAATTAAAATGTGGCGCATTTGGGAATGCGCCCATTGACAACAACAACAACAACAACAGCAGCAGCAATAATAACGGCAACTACAACAAGAAGAAGAAGAAGAAGAAGAACAAGCGCGATAAGCACGACAATGTCCAAAGGCGGCGCCTTCGTCTTCTCAACTGTTTTTGTGCCTTTTGCTTTGCCAGCTAACGGTGGTTTCTTAGCGCCCCCTTCCACCCACTCTCTGCCCTCATCTCTGCTGCTGCCCATTGTTGCTGTTGTTGCTGCTGCTGCTGCTGTTCGCTGTCATTGCCATTGTTAATGAGAATTTCTTGTTTTAATGAAAACAAATCATTGAGTGTAAAAGACTTGGATTTTATTTTTCATTTCCGTGATTTTGTTTGTGCATTTAATTAAGAAAATGGAATTAACGCATTTTGCTTTGGCACATGAACCCCGAGAGTCCCCCCCCCCCCCCCCCCCCCTCTACCATCACTGCGCTCTCTTTTGTGGGCACTTGCGATGCCACTGTGTATTCGGTTTTGAAATTTTCTTTGGTTTTTCTAGCTTTTTGCGGATATTTTTTTGTTTTGTTTTTTTTTTCTTTTCTTTCGTGCTTTCTTTTTGTTATTGGCGTTAACGCGGGGCGTTTGGCATTCAATATAACAACAACACGAAAAAGAAGAAGAATGAGCCTTTGCTTGCTTTTTTCTGGCTCTTTTCAGAGGGGGGGGGGGGTCGCGTGGACAGCTGGGGTGGTGTCAATGTCGCCTTTAGTGCCGCGGCCCAAAAACATTTGGCACTTAAGTAGCTTATGTTATTGATATTTCGATAAGAAAATGGGCGCAAATAGAAAAAACCAAGAGAGAAAGTTAATAAACGTCCCGGGCTGGGACGAGCCTGAAATACCCTGCAAATAATTGTTGAAATGGGCTGCCAATTGGTAATTACTTTTACAATTATAATAGCTAGTATAATAGTTGTATAACAATCCTGGTTCTCGTATAACATAGACGTATATGTATAGGAAAATAGTTGGGATTCGGTATATGCACACTATTGTATGGCACATTTAATACCAGAAAATTTCATTCAGATCGGACCACAAGCACCGAAGTTAATCAGGAATGCATTTTACAAGCGAGCTCTCCGGCATAGGCAAGAAGAAGCATAGCCACAAGCAAGAAGAAGAAGAAGCCAGCATGCGTGCAAGGGTATTTCCAAGTCGTGCACACCCCACTTGGGCACTCGTGAGTGCTTAAGTTTGTACTTGTGACAGGATTCAAGCCACTCTCGAGTTCCCTTCTGGACAAACCTCACTTTCGCACTAGGAACACGAGTTGTCACTGCATTCGCATACCCTACACTGAGCTTACCGCACCAGTGATGCGCTTCGGCACAGTTCAGCTTTAAGTGTTAATATTTTTCTCAATGTATTTTAAATTTAATTCCGATTCGTGTGGCTTGCTGCTTAAGTTGGGCGCGATCGTTGGGCTTCGAGGGGGAGGGAGGGGGGGGGGCAAAGTTGCGGCTGCTGCTGCAATCTGTAGGTGCGCCCCCGCCCCGCTCCGCCACTCTCTAAGGTGCTGGGAGGGGGGGTGGGGGGGGGGGCGAATGCCAAATGGTTTTGTTGTAAAATGAAAATCGCGCATAAAATTTGAGCCGAAGCAGCTGCGACGCAAGTGAATTAATTTGAATTAATTTAAACAGTGAGTGGTCCATGGCGAAGGCGACGGCTGGGGCTGCCGGTGGGGGTGGGGGGGGGGGGGGGGTTGCAGCCTGTAACAGGCGCGCGTGTGTATGGATGGGGTGCGGGGGTATTTAAGTAACTGCGCCAACACTTGTGCACAACAAACACACACAAGCACACACACACACAAGCACACTCACACACAAGCACACACACACACACAAGGCAAGTCTGAGATTGAGATATTACAGCACATCCCGAAAAGTCGAATTTAAAAATGTTTTTTTTTTTTTGTTTTTGTTAATTTTATTTTTATTTACATTGCAGCTGGCAACGCGACGCAACTCGAAACGCACATTGGCCAAAGGTGAGTCAAAAAGGGAACAATTGGCGAGAGTGAACAACAAAAGGGAAGAGATAGGCGAGTGAAAGAGAAAGAGAGAGAGAGTGAGAGCGAGAGAGCGCGAGTGTTCGTACATGAGGAGCATTTCAAAGTGTGTGGACGAAAGAAACCAAAGAGAGAGAAGCAGAGAAAGAAAGAAAGAAAGGGGAGCGAAAGATCCGTAAATTAAAGCAAGAGAGATAAAGCGAGGGAAAGAAAGAGAGAGAGAGAGACGGAGTAAAGCAAGGTGTGAGAGAGGAAAGGCAAGACAAGAGAAGCTTCAATCGAGAGAGTCAGACAGAGGAAGAAAGGGAGAGGGCGACTGAGTTAGATAGAGAAAGTGAGCAACTGAGTGTGAGAGAGACGCTGGAGGGATAACAACAATAAGCAGGAGAGGAAAATATATGAAATATTTTAAGTTAACGGAGACAGTAAAAGACAGAAGGTTAGAAGGCCGAAGAGAGAAAAAGAGTGGGAGAGTAATAGAGGGAGAGAGGGAGAGATAGAAGAGAGGCCAGCAAAAGAGAGAGGGAGTGTGAGAGAGAGAGAGAAAATGAAAGAGTGATAAAGGAAGGAAGCGAGTAAGATAATTGCTGTGTCAGACGGTGAAAGAGGGCAAGCAAAATAAAGAGTGCAAGAGAGAGAGAGAGAGAGAGACTTAGAGAGGAAGAGTGGGAGAGAGAGACGTCGAGCAAGCAGGAAAAAAGGCCATAGCGATAGATAAGAAAGAAAGTATAAGAGAGGAAAAGAGAGAGTAACACGAAAATGCGTTTGAAAAATATTGGATTGATATCAAGATCTATCTGGGCTTCGAGCCCCATTTTTAGATTGATAATAAACCGTTCACTCGGCAACTTTCTCAAGAGGAGCTGGCTATGAAATGCCAAAGCTTTAAGCCTTAATTTTCACGCTGCCTGCTAATCTCTCTTGACGGCTTATTCAAATCGAATATTGTTGTTTTCGTACCACTGTGCATTATATTTTTACAAATGTGGTAATTCGGTTTTCTTAGCGAGTTCTTTTCTGCAACAGACCTGAACACAGGAGGGGGGCGGGGCGGGGCGGGGCTAGGTAGCACCTGCCTGACGCAATAATTTCAAATTGGCAGCTGGCTGTAAGAATCTCTCTCTCTGTGTGTGTGTGTGTGCGTGTGTGTGTGTGTGTGGGAGTGTGTGGGTGTGTGCATAAATTGCATATGTATGAGATTTATGCTATTTAAAATGTTTAAAATGGCAGCGCATTAAAAACGCGTGAAATTGTTTTGTTTTGGCTTCGGCTTTGGCTGACTGACTAAAATCTGGCAACAGGGGGGGGGGGGGGGGTCGGAGTGGCAGGGTTTGCCAAGAGCAAATGGAAAAATGTTAATGAATGCGAGACGCTGAAGTGGATTTCGGATTTGCTGTGCCAAAAAAAAAAAAAAACAAAAAAAATAAGGAAGAGAATAAAAAACAGTCGAACCCAAGTCGACACGAGGCGGATTTTCACTTTGGCTTTTTAAATGAGTGCGGCATTATAATGCATGGGGCACACAAAGAGTGCCAGAGTGCGAGAGAGAGATACAGAGAGAGAGAGAGAGAGAGTGGGTGGGGGTAGGCAGACAGAGACGTGCGAGTGAACGGGCCTAACCTCAAACGAGGTTTTCACGCCTGAACATTTTACAACTGCAGGCGGTTTTTCAATTTTTGGTCACTACGGCAAAAAAGACCGCACACACACACACACACACACACACACACACACACACACACGCACACAATGATAGGGAGGGGTGACCGTTGGCCACACGCTGCGTGCGGCCCAAAATGGAATCCGAATGCTGAATGTGCCTCATGCTGGACATTGTCCATTGTAAGTGTTACTTAATTTGTGTATATGCGCACTCTGCCACGCCTATGCCGCCCACGCCCATCCTTGTGGGCCAACATGGATTTCGACCGCAAAACAGTGGCGCGCCAACTGTACGACTGCGGCGGAACGGGGGGCGGTATGGTTGGGGTCGGGCTGATGATGGAGCTTGGCTGGCTTTACTTTTGGCCAGTGCAAAACCAAAGTTAAATGCAGCATAAATAATGTGCGTGTGTCCAGAAATGTAAGCAGCCCGGCCCTTCCGCTGGAGCACAGATGAATATGTGACGATAAGTGGGAACTTAAAGCCGGAGGCAGCGAATTCCAACAAAACTAGAATACTCCTTTTGCAGTGAAACGTTGGCGATTGCTGGCCGAAAAGGCAAGTGAGGAATATTCCATTAGAGGACAATTAGAAAAAAAAAAACGTAGAATAACAATTAGATTCAAATTTCCATTTAAACTTAAACGAACTTTCCATCTATTCCACGTTAAAAGTCTTCTTTCTTTCTACTTTCAAAGTTCTAATCTCTATGCAAATATAAAATGTATGGCAACGCCACGTCAACAAGTGCATATTAAACTGTCCAACTCAAGTTATATTTCGTTAACTAACACTGGCTAAGTGCTGTCACGCATGCCATGCATTGTCTGGTGGCAACGCTGCAGTTTTAACTGCCTGTCAAATGTGCCCGTAAATCTCGCAGAACTATCAACAAAAACGTGGCAACAACCGAATTCAAGTTGTTTAAAGGGTTAAAGTCAATTTAAACGGGAAATTTGCCTCATGTTGAATCAAAGTTAACTGCGCGCTGCCATCATTAACTGCTTTAAAGAGCGCTTCATGCAAATGCAGCTTAAAGTGAGCGTGTGCGAGAGAAAGCGGGAGGAGAGTGAGAGGCGGAGGCAGAGTGAGCGTCAGCCTTGTCCCTGACCTTGCCCGATTTTGGCAACTGTGGCAAAGAAAAACGCCAAGGAATCATATGGTAAAAAGGAGGCAAAGGCGGCGCGCGGGCGTCGGCGGGGGCAAAAACCCCAAAAACCTAAAACAAAGTTATACTTTACAGACGTTTAACACAGCCAAAAGCGTGCGTGCGTGCGACAGAGACAGCCAGCGAGAGCGAACGCCAAAAACTTTACTTTAAAACTTTGCCAGCCGCCTGCGCACTCCTTTCAATAGCCGCCGCCGCCGTCGCCGTCGTCGCCGTCGTAGACGCTGCCGTCGCTGCCGTCGCTGCCGCCGCTGGTAGCCGCTGCCCGCTGCCCGCGCGCTGGCGCGCCCACAAACTAGATCTCTCTTAGCAAGCGTCTGTGCGCTGTCTGTTGCCGGCGCGGTCTGCTGCTGTCTCAGCTTCTGTCTGGTCGCCTTTTTAAGTTTCTGCCTTTCGCAAAGTTTCGTAGTTAATAATAAAAATTAAAACTTTCGCGCCGGCAAATAATAACAACGAAAAGAGATAGCTAGAGCGCGCACGCACGGACGCACGCACGCACGCACGCGGGCACGCACGCTGGCTCTCTTCAACGCGCTCGCTCACACTCTCACTTAAATATGCTCGCTCAGTGCTCGCGTTTTGCATGCTTCCTCTTTACTTTTTGTTTGATTTTTTTCTTGCCCCAATTTCGCCGCCAACTTTTGGCAAATTTCTTAAAGACTTTTGTGTGTGAGCTTTCGCTGTTTGTTTGTTGTTGCCAGCGCGCTCATAATTAAATGCGAAAGAGAGCGAGAGAGGCGTGCAAAAAATGATTGCATATGCAAAAGTGCAATGCACTGCGTCGCCCCCTGCCGCCCTCTCGTTCACGCTCGCCGCGCTTGTCAGTTAAATGTCTCGCATGCTTGTGCACATAAATTAACAGGCAAAGCCAAAACGCAGCGTTGCCAGCCAGGCCAGGCCAGGCATAAATTGCGCTGAGGGTGGCGGCGGCGCTAACTAACGGAACTAGCAGCCAAAATGCGCGCTTCCTGCACCAAAACGACAACTTCCGCTGCCTGCCAGCCGGCAACCCTCTACCCCAACGCTGCCCCCTTCGCTCTTTGCATACATATGCAGCTCAACACTGGCGACAGACTGACTGACACTGACTTTGTGGCAACGCCGGCGCGTATTCATCTTGCCGTTAGTTACGATGATCCCCAGCTCTGCTGCAGCTGCTGCTTCTTCTTCTTCTTTAGGCAAACTGCATTTGAATGCAAAGCAACGGTAATGCAAAGCGAAGAAAACAAAAACAAAAACAAAAACAAACAAGAAGCAATGAACATTTTTGGTCTAGTCGCCGCGCTCTGTATGCGCATAATTACCCAATTAAACCAAAATTACGTTGCGTGCTCAGACATGTTAAAAGCCTCACGCAGACAGACACGTTAAGTACACATACATACACATAGTATATATATATGTATGTATGTATATACTAGTTACTATATAGTCGGTGTTACCTGAAGAGCTGACACCCAGCCAACGATAGACAGGAGTTTCGCTTTAGCCGCCAGATTTCTTGAGATTAGAGCCGAGGACCTGGCAATCGCTTGCGCGGGTTCAGCGCCGGGTTCACAGGTCCTGGGGGCCATTGTGCCAACTATTAGCTAGTGGCTGGCAGCCAGCTAATAGGCAACATAACTATAAATAATTGGCAACAGCTAACCGAACGCCTCTTTTTTTTTCTCCTTTCCCCTTTCTCCTTTCACTTTTCTCTCTGCTATTTTCTATTTTCCCTTTTGTCTAATTGTTTATTTATGAGTACTTGAGTGCGTAATAAAATTACAAATATTTGCACGCACACACATGCATGCACACACACACACACACACACACACACACACACACACACACTCACTCACAAATAAAAAAATAACACTGGACATGATTTCGTTTCCGGCGAATTGATGCCATTGGGCCAACAAAAGTTGAGTGCGTAACGGTACATAAAGCACGATTACAGCGGCAACAGGGGGAACAGCAACAAGACAACAGCATGAGGCGAAGAGAGAGAGAGTGAGAGGGGGGGGGGGGGAGGAGCAGAGAGAGTGAGAGAGAGACAACAACTGATGGCCCAGCACATGTAACAAGCCCATCAAAGCGCATTTGCTTCAATTTACTAAAACACCAAAACAACCAACAACAACAAAAGTAAGCACTAAAAAAGTGGCCAAAGTTTAGCCAAGCACGACTAAAAGATACCCTGTGCAACAAAACTCAAGCGGTATTTCAGTGTGTTTATGTGAGTAAATGAATATGTTTTACTCGCAAAGCAAGTTGCAGTTTATAAATGACTGAGCGCGAGATACCCTGTAAAAAGCACAACTCTGGTGCCTGCACAAGTGACTGTATAGAAGAAAATGTGATTTAAGAAATAAATAAAATAAACATTTAAAGTGTCAGTTGCTAAGAGTAGCACAAGAGATACCCTGTAATCGCGATTGATAAATAATTATGCAATAATGTCCGATTTTCTTCACTTTAAATTTCATTAGCAGAGATGACTTAAAAGAGTTGAGCTTTATGCGCTTTTCAGTATAACCCACCGGCGCACGTTTACAGGGTATGCGAAAGAAAAAACGCTGCATACTTTGCCGCGGGCGTGCCAGCTCGGACAGATAGTCGCAAGTGATACAGGATACAATAATAGAGCAAGTGAATCAGTGTCTGCCTTGAGGGGTCGGGGGAGGGGTCTGCATGAAGAGGGGTTGGCTAAGAGATAAAAAAAAAACGGCTTATAAATAAATTTGCCTCACTTAAAGTGACCAAATTGTTATCATGATGATATGTGTTAAGATTAAAAGGACTTTCTTGTCGCTGGCCGCCCGCGGCCAATGGGCCAAAGGGCGACCACAGGGCACGCACGAGGGGTGCCCCCCGTTACCCCAGCCCCGCCCCCTGGTCCCATCGGCGTGCAACCATGCGTTGGGTCAGTTGCCGCGTGTTGAAACAGCCAACCGCAGATTCAGTTTTATTTTTCCCCCATTTTTTGTTGGCCCTGTTTCGTCTCTTTTCTTATTTTGATTTTATTCTTAGTTTTTTTTTTCACATGCTGATTTCATCTCTGGGCCACGCACACACACACACACACACACACTGCTGGGGTAGTTGTGTACATGAGCATAAACAAGGATGTAGTCCTTGGGCATTGTTCATGGAGCGACTTTAACGCTGATTTTTATTTCGCAGCAATAAATTTTTATGCGCCAGCCACTTCATAATTCGCCGCAGCTCAAGACTTGCAGCCAGCACTTGGCAGCAAGAAGAAGAAGACGTTAAAGAAGAAGGAGAAGGAGAAGGAGAAGAAGAAGTAGACATCAGCCTCCGCTGCTCGCTGGCTGTCATTGATATGCAGCCCGCAGGCAACGGGACACTTTATCATGGGAATATGCTGGCTTGAGCGGCTGGCGGGTGCGCTGTGTATATGTGTGTGTGTGTGTGTGTGTGTGTGTGGGCGTGGCAGCGGGCAGCGCTGCAATATGCAAATGGCAGCGCTTAAAACTATAAACAAGTTGGCGGACTTAACGCACGAGTGCGCCGGCGGCGTTGCCAGACTGCAGTCAGCCAGACTGAACGAGAGAGAGAGAGTGAGAGTGAGAGCGGGCGCGGGTCTGGCAGCCTGATAGGCGTCCACACATTTCAACTTTGATTGCTGTAAAAGCTTTTTAATTGCCCGGCGACGAGCGGCAGAGGACAACAACAGCAACAACAACAACAGCAACAACAAGAGGGAGAAATGTAACTAAAAAGCTACGAATAAAAAAGGCAGCTGCAAATGTGTGCAAATTTAATTAATTTTCGGAAAAGCAAGATAAACGACAGGCGAGTGTGTGCGTGTGTGTGCGTGTGTGTGTGTGTTGTAAATCCTTTTTTACTCAGCATAATTAAAAAATATGAGTAGCACAAAATTAAAAATCCTAAATCAAATTTCGCTACGCGCTTTCCAAAATCCAACGAGTGAGCGGGACATGTGCGTGTGTGTGTGTGTGCGTGTGTGCGTGTGTGCGTGTGCGTGTGTGTTGATCTCAAGGGCACAATGTCGTCGGGGTTAAAAATAATTCAAATGCTTTTGCAGCTCATTACGTGTGCCGAGACCGCCCCAACCCGCCCACAGTCAAAAAACCCGTAGGTTCGTTTATGCAAACACACACACACACAACCCGTACGCCCACACCACAGCCACGCCCAGGCCAGGCCAGGCCAGGCCAAAGTGTACGTGTGTGTTTGCTTGGCCCACAAAAAAAAAAAAAAAAAGAAAGTAGCAGGCAGCATTTGAACATTTTCCAATTTTCCGAAAACCCTTATCATAAATTAAGAAGTGCTCGTCAAAAACTGTCTGTTCCCCCGGCGCAGATGGTTTTCAAGCGGGTTGAGTGTGCCAGTGTGTGTGTGTATGTGTGTGTGTGTGTGTTGTTTACTCTGGCTGTAAAATGAAGATGCGGGCCACGCAGCTCCATGGCGCATGTTGATGAATGCTGCCGGCAACAACAACAACAACAACAACAACAACAGCTGAGAAACAAAAAAAAAACACGATTCCAAAATCAGAAATCAGAAATCAGGCGAACGTCTTGAGATGCAAAACGGGTTGGGAGAGGGTTGACTGTGCGTGGGGCGGGGGCGGGGTGTGGGTGTGCCAGCTAACGGGTTAGCAGACAGGACACTCAGTGCCTGGGCCCTATCCTGCGTGCCTTATGCTCCTTGTCGCTTATCAAGCGAGCCGTCAGGAGATCCGCTAATGTAGCTGCGGGTGCGGGCGGTCGGTCGGCGGTCTAATCAGCAGGCAAGCAAACAGCCGCAGTGCCAGATAAAGCGGCACAGTTGAGAGCGAGGGGAGGGGGGGAGGGGGGAAGGGTGGGTTTGGGGTGTGTGTGCTGAGGGTTGGGGGCCAGCGAGCACCACAAAGTAAATCCTTTTGTCTTTAAAACAGGCAAACAGCCAAATGCGCTCTGTCCTGGAGCACACGCACACTGCCAAACCCTAAAGGGGTTAAAGGGAGGGGGTTGGGGGTGTGCTGGTGCGTAGGCACACACACGCATCTCCAATCTGCTGGCAGCTGCCTCCACCCTTATCGTGCCACGGGCTGGCTCACGCTCCGACTCCGGCTCCGGCTCCGGCTACAGTCTGATGGAGTAGTCACCGCTTCAACAAGGGAGGAGGAGGGGGGGGGGGGGGGGGAGAACGGGGAGAGGGGGGTGGACTGCTACTGTGTATATTATTTATGAAAATCGTCGACGTTATCGGGCACTCTCAAATATTTACAACCAAAAGCTTACGGTTGCCATAATTAAAATTGTATCCGAAATGTGCTCAAAGCCGACCCACACCCACGGAGAGGGCACCCCGCCGCACACCGCCCTCTTGCCTCTTGCCCCACCACTTACCTACCCCAATGAACCCCTTAAGTGTGCTGCGAGTTGGGCCACATTCAGCAAGGGGTAGGTAGGGTGGGGTAGGAAGTAAAAATAAGATTTTATGGCTTACTTTTCATAATTTAAATGGCATTGTGCTCAGGTTTTCGCGTTCACTTGTTAAATGTAAAACGTTTTAGGCATAAGCCCTCGTCTGCCCCAGCCCTGTATAAAGCCTTAACCCATGGTCGCCCCCACGGCTGCTGCTGTTGCATGTTAATCGCCTGGCTATTGAAGACTTGAAGCGCATTTGGGCCACGTTCCAAGCCGAAATCCATCAATTCAATTAACCAGAAAAGGTTTTCGGCTTCGGTCTTGGACTTGGTCTTTCTTATCTTTGAGATTTGCCACTTAAAAGCGAAAATGCAAATTTCATTCTGCCGTGTGGCAGCTAATTTAAATGCCCATCCTCCCCCCTCCCCACTTACCCGCCCACAAAAGGTTGACTCTACTCTGCAAATTCATTATGCAGGTGAAGTCCGGGCAACAAAGAAGCATCTGACTGTGTGGCTCTGTGGCTATGTCCTGGCGCAGACTTGACAAGGGTTTTTAATGACAGAATGAAAACGACAACTAAAACAACTACTACGACAACAACAACAAGAGCAAGGACAACGGCAAAGAGAGGAACTAGAGGAAAGTGCAGCTCCTCCTGGCCGCCAGCTCTGCTGACTTTGAAGTTTGAAGCAGGACGTGTGCGTGTGCTGACCAGGATGTGCCGTTGGTGTCAACTTGTCCAGCTGTCCGGATGGCCTAAAACATCTTGTTCACACTTGTCCAAGTCGCCAACAGCCACGCCCATGCCGCCCACGTTCAGGTAAGCGACAGACGTAGACGCAACTTGATGAACTCTAGCTGCCGCTGCCTTAGACCTTGTCTGTCTCTCTCTCTGTGTGTGTGTGTGTGTGTGTGTGTCCTGTGGCTAGCCCGGCTGGTAAATTATTTCAGCAGGATGTGACATTACAAGCAAAACAAGCTGCTCGAGAGAAGCCCGTAGATCCCCCCAACCGGTTGCCAAAAAGTGTCAAACATTCAAAATAGTAAAATCAAGTAACCTTTTGTTTTTCCACAGCTCCCCAATAAGTGTGTGCCTGTGTGTGTGTGTGCGTGTGCGTGTGTGTGTGTGTGTGTGTGTGTGTGTGTGTCGTCTAGGGGTAGCTCGAGTGGGTTCGTTGTCTACTGGCTGAGTGTTTAGACACTTAAGGTAAACTTTTGAGCTAATTGGTTGTTTTGTGGAAATTAATTGCTTTAACTTTATTTTCGGACCGTGCTCCGTGTACACCCCATGACCCCCCCCTCCCCCGACCTAGCTGAGTGAGTGTTACCCATATTGCACTTTATGATGCATGTCCCCAGACCGCATGAAAATATTGCTATTTACCGAGCGCTCCAGCCGCAGACGCTGTCAAGCTTGAGCACAGCCGGAAAAAAAAAATAACCCAAAACAACGAAACGTACAAAATATATAAATTTCGGCTACCCATCAACGAAAATCGAGCCGTCGCTTTCATTTCGTTTCTTGGCCTTTTTATATTTGCGTACCCTACTAGCGGGTATTTTGGCTTTGGCATGCAATGTGTAACGCAGAGCAAAAGCAAATACCCATAAAGTTGTTGCAGGCAGTGCAAATATACATCATATAGCTAACATAGCCACGACAAGTCGAGTATTCCTGTGGAAGACTTTTTTGCTTATCACGATGTCTTGACCAAACTCGGCTTTTATTAGTTCCACAATGTTCCTTACTATATCATCTGGCGGCCATAGTATCGACCAATCGAAAATGAACTCTTCTTGTAAGAAAGACTTTTTTGTTTATCCAGACAGCTTGATCAAGCCCGACATTTACTATTCAAACTATGCTGCCTAAATATCTTACCCCAATCTTATGAAGATCGCACTACTATATCATATAGCTCTATGGGAAGAATCGGCCGAAAACTTAGTTTTTGTATGGCAAAATCTTCTGTTTTCCAAGATTTTTGCACAAAAGGCAGCTTTAATGAGCTTCACTTTTCTCACACAGCTGCACAGCCACAAGGCAGTCTGCTGGTAGGGCATTAAATCGTCGGCGTGGCGAAGTTATCCTTACTTTCTCGTTTTTTGTGCATTATTTTTGGTTTACTGGCCAAATATATGGGCTGCTCGGACAGACGCTACTTGCAAGTTATTATATTTGCTTTGTACTTCTCGGGGGGCATCGGCAGCAGCAGCAGCTTATTAAAAAACGCTAGGCGGAATGTGTGGGCTGTCGAAAACAAAAAAAAAGAAGAAGAAGTACGCATATATATTCAAAAGCCAAAGAGCCAAATAAAAAAGTAGCCAAGAAGCGGAGTGGCAGCTGGCCATAAAACAACGGCCACAAAATTGAACAGCAACAACAAACAAAACGGGAAAACTTCCTCCAGCTGGCCAACAGGCTGGGCAGCCGTCGCCGGCTGTCAATATGGAAATTCATATCAGTTGCATGTCGAGCAGCCGAGGGTTTGGGTGCCGCAAATTATGTTGCCGGAGTTTGGGGAGGTAAGGGGGGGGGGGGGCAACTTTTTGACGTCGCGACGGGCACTTTAGCAGCTCTCTACCTGATGTCAGACCTTAAAGCCAAACAACAACATTTGAATTTCCAAATTTCCAATTTGGCATTTTCCGTTTTCATTTTCACAAATTTCTAGCCATCATCTTTGCGTTCGTGGGGCTCGGCTCTCAAGACATTGGCTAATTGAATTTGATGCTCGTTGCTCTTACAATAAATGCAACAACGAAACTAGATTAGAAAACTAGCCGGAGCCCAGAGGCGAGACGTCGTCGGTAAGGACAAAGCGCACACAATGCCCAAATGGCACGTACTCTGTCTTTCTCCCCCCCTCTCCCTCTCCATCTCTCTCTCTACCTCTATCTGCTCATTTTCTCTCTGTATGTGTCAACACATTTGCTCTGCACATTAGAGCTCACAATGCTGTTGCCTCAAACAAGGAACTAGCTAGCAATTCCTTAATCGAACCCAATCGAAGCTAACAGAGTCTACTCATAAATTGCTGAATGCATTGCGTAAGTCAATTTACTTTAAGCCAATTTACAGCTTTTAAAGCCAAGTAGTTTGCGCAGACTTATCAACATTTAAATGGCGCCCGAGCAGGGACTTAGGTGGCGCCCGAGCAGGGACGCTAAATTCATAGACTGAGATATATCTCAATTGATGCATTTTGCTTATTAGCTTTATTCGTTTCAATCATTGAAAAGCTGATTTAACCTTCAAATTAAAGTTAAATTCAAATTTCAACTACATTGACATGGCGCCCGAGCAGGGATTTAGTTGGCGCCCGAGCAGGGACGATAAGTCTATAGATTAAGATACATCTGAACTGATTCATTTCGCAGGTTATGTTAATAAGTTCTAGACCTAAGCATTACAGACCTGCTTAAATGTTCCTATTAAAGCGCAGTTTTAAGTTGAATCTGTATTTACATGGCGCCCGAGCAGGGACGCGAAATCTGTTGACCTAAACTGATCTTTATTATGCTATCTTTGTTATGCTAATCAGTTTAGGCCTTAAACATTAAAGAGCTGCGTTAACTTTCTAACTAAAGCTCAAATAAGATTTGATCTATATTTCGATGGCGCCCGAGCAGGGACTAAGTTGGCGCCCGAGCAGGGACGCATAGCCTTAAGACTAAAATGTATCTGGGCTGATCCATTTTGTAGATAAGAATAATCAGCTCAAATCGTAAACCTTATAGAGCTGCCCTATCTTTCTAACCGAAGCTCAAATAAGATTTAAGATCAGATTTCGCATAGACTGAGACATATAGCTTAACTTATCCGTTTTTCAGGTAGGGCTAATCAGTTTAAACTTTATTCTTTGCCAGCCTTCCAATTAAAGCTTACGTGGCCTATATGCCACCTGTGTAGGAGGTCACGTGAGTCGAACTGTATTGGAAATTTGAGACTTAAGCATTATTTAAGAGAGCTGGACGCCCTTGCGAAGTCTTCAATAACATTTCAGCGCTAGTCAAGTGCTTTTCAGTCAATTTATCAATTTATCAAATGGAGCCAGTTCATTTGGTAGTTCAGTATGCAAGCAAATTGCTTTAGCTGGAGCACTTCGACTTGAGTTAAAACAAAGAGCTTCGCTTTAAGATAGACACACATAGACACGCACACTCAAACACACACACGCACACACACACACGCACACACACACGCGCGCACAGCTCTGAGTGGCGAGTCGTAAAATTAAAGTGCATTAATTGAGTAATCTTAAGCAAAGGTTGAATGTAGACATTTTACCTTTTAGCCAGGCGTTGCGTTGTGTCTAGAGACTGAGACGGGAACGGGCACGGGCACGGGCTCGGGCACGGGAAACGGGCTGGGATAATGTCTTCGGGCGCTGGGCGACGCATCGCACTAAAGAGGACATCTTCAAGGATCTATATATATATATATATTTTGAGCAGCAGCTCGTGGGCTTTGCGGTCGAGTGGTGCGAGTGTAGCGACTGCTTTAAGCCAAAGCCGCTGTCATCTTGGCCACCACAATCATAACCATTAGCCTTGGCGTGTCTCTAATCAGACAGCGAAAGTTGCCGTCGCCGTCGCCGTCGCCGTTGCCGAAAAAGCCAACCCCAGACCCAAACCCTGCCGCACAATAGTGGCCCGGCAAGTTATCCTTTGGGTCTGTATTGATTTTTGCTTTGGTTTTTAAACTGCCAGCCACATGAACACATTGCACAACAAATGACTTTTGGGGGCTGGTGCGCTGCTTAGCTGCAGGGTTGGGCGGACATCAGGCCACAGCTAGACTAGAAGCGAACCGGGCAACAGGGCTCTCTCTCTCTCTCTCCTGGCTGTGCACCAGCAGCTGAACGGGGTGCGGTTAATTTGCTTTAATGTTGGCGCTGAATGCGCAGGGCGGTGCCAAGCGGAGCGACAGCAGCCACAGCCATTAGCTGGCATAACTCCTTTTTGCCAATGTCGAGAGACAACAACAAGAACAGCAGCAACAACAAGAACAGCAGCAACAACATTTGTCGCTGTCGTCAGTGCGAGCGCCAAAATTCAAGATGTTTACGCAAAGGAAATCCCACGTAATGACCGTAATAATCGCAGTTAATTAGTCGACGATGGCGACGGCCCTAACCCCCCCCCCCACCCCCCAACCGGCAAGCTCTGGCACTGTCTATGCAAAATAGAAGACAACAACAGGCCGAGTGAATGTAGCAGACAGCGGCGCCGTCTCCGGCTCCGGCTCAAGCCGAATGCCTCCCAGACCCGGAAATGGCAACAAACGCACTACAAAACGTTTACCCCCATCTCTGTCCGTCTGTCCGTCTGTCCGTCTGGCTGTCTGTGACCATGGCCTGTGCCTCCTGCGCCTTATGACTAACTGCAGCCAGCGCCGCTTGCCGCTTGCCACTTGCCACTCGCCTCTTGCCTCTTGCCTCTTGCCACTTGGCACTTGCCCACCCAGTGCCCCTTTTTCCGGCTGAGCGCACAGAACGCGAAAAGCGTCCAGCAAACCGAACTATTCCATGGGCATTCCAAGCGCTCAGCTGAGTTAGATGCGGGGTTTATGTTTGGTTTTTTGTTTTTTTTTTTTTATGTGTGTGTGTGCCCCGGGTTTAGAGCTTAAGGGTTAGGACCAAGGCGAGTTACGCCTTGGATCCA